>CM060115.1:24331937-24449437 GCA_030522415.1 Channallabes apus | reverse complement strand
CCCAGAAACCAATCATTGTTCATCACTGTTCTAAAACACAAATCGCTGATCACCATTGTTCCCAATGACCAATCATTACTGTTTGCCAAATCTTTCTTCTTCATGTAATGCATTTGATATTAAAACTATTATTATTATTGTTATTATTATTATTATTATTATTATTATTATTATAAGTCAGTCTCTAACATCTTAGATTTGAGCACACAGTAATAACTTTAATTACTTCCCCTGAAAAGGTCTGGCAACACTGATCGCAAACCATCTCTCTTTGCAGGCTTATGAACACAAGATACATAAAGCAGAATGCGTGTGCGTGTATGTGTGTGTGTGTGTGTGTGTGTGCGTGTGCGTAGGGCCGGCTGCATTATTACTCTTTAATGCTACTGTCCCATATGTCTGCGCACAAATCGACTGAGCACAGATCACATTCCAGACCGAGTCTCGCACAGCCAAAAAGCACAGAGAGTCACGAATCTCACACACAAGCCCAGATACACTGTCAACACTGCAATCTGTGCTGCACTGGGCTCTATACACGCAGCGGGGCCTTAATGCACATCTCATTCACATATACCCACACATTTAGCCACCAATCATTTAATAGATAGTGCAAAAGTTTGTACACCCCTGTTATTTATTTATTTGTTGACTTAAAAACTATTCCAAATTTCCAAATTTTCCAAATTTTATTTGTCACATACACAGTCATACAGTATGAAATGCAGTGAAATGCTTTTTGCGACCACAGGGTCGCGACGGCAGCCATTTCCCAGGCGCCATCATAGAAAACAAGGAATCAGATACATTAGGATAACGAGGGTAAAAAAATCCCCTCCCAGACTGTCCTTCGGAGAGGGCAGTGTGGGATCAGGGGTACAAAAAACTACCTCAGCAGCAAGCACAGAAAAACATGTAATCACAAGACATCAACATTGCAACATTAAGGGTACAGGGATAGGAATGTCCAATGTAGGCAAACAGCTCCAGTCCCTGCAGCTAAAGAGCGCTGGTCCCGATTCCGCCTGCCCACACCGAGGGGAATAAGCACACGAAGGCGTTGGAAATGGGGAAGGTAGAGTGTCTATCTGTAGCTGTTCTGTGAGTGTGTGCGTGCGTGTCAGTTTGTAAGCCTGTAACATCCCGTAATAGTCTGCGCCAGGTGACCTTGAAGGGGGAGGGGGGTAGATTCCAGAGCGTCTCGTTATCTTGGTCTTCGGGGAATTGTTATGTCTCCAGCCACTGCCTTGAAATGCAGTAGCTGGAAAGAAGGGCAGAAAGAAAAAAAGAAAAAAAAAAAAAAAAAAAAAAAAAAAAAAAAAATAGACAATTTCGATCAATACCTGCCAATTTCACAGATATTTAATGTCCATCACTGGTCTCCAGGTCCGTCCAAATTCCATTGTATAGCCGCCAGTCTCCCCAAGATGGTATCCAATTTGCGGTCCATAACCACAGTCTGATTACTGACAGCTCTCGTCACCATTATTTCCCAGCCAGCCAGTCTCTTGGGGTTGAGACTGACTGCTTTTAAGATTTTTCGATATCCAAGTAATCCACCTAATCCAATCAGCAGAATCCCAGTTATCAGAGTTCCGAATAGGTAAATATCTTCAACGTCCTCCAGAGACAGTGCGGCCAGGCACACAATGCGCCACTTCTCCCAACCGTCCATCGTGTATCCAGCAGCAAACGTCCCAGCAGGACAAGTAGGTTCCCCAGAACCCACACTTCTCGTCGAGAAGATCGTGTCAATTGCATTCAGAGACCACTTGATCAAATCCATATGATCGTTATTCTATTTTAGCAAACTGAAATCAAGGGTAGTGCACTTTATTGTAAACAGACAGACAGACACATAAATTGGAAAACAGAGGATTTTTCCCACCATCAAACCTTTGCACTCCAGTGTAGAAAGACAGACATGCGGTATGGGACAGACAGACATGCAGACAAATTAATTAATTTATTAATTGATTTTTTAAAATATTAATAACGCTCCAAACCAAATGAAATTAGAAAATATAGGCTACAGAGTTTTGCTTAGATGGATAGATAGATAGATAGATAGATAGATAGATAGATAGATAGATAGATAGATAGATAGATAGATAGTGTAGAATTGAGATTTGTATGTGAATACACAATAACTTGTGCACACTCTGTGCACGTGTTTCTCGATGCATGTGCTTGTGTGATTTGGGTCCTGGGTGTGTGCAGGTGTCTAAAAATGTATGTGTATTTAAATGTGCGGGGATTTAATTTAAACAAAAAAGAACAGTGCATAGAAATCAATTAACCATTGGCCACTTTTCTGCCAATCAACCTAGTGTGAGAATATGTTAGTAACCTATAAGACTATTAATCCAGAATTAGAAAGAAAGGGAAAAAAACTGAAAAGAAAAGAAAGACTTAAAAAAAAACTCCACGTTAAGGGTTAATTGAGGTACATGTCGATTTTGGCAGGCGTCTCAAAGCCATATTTTGGGATTCTTTTGCACTTGTCGGAGGCCGTCTCTGTGTGGAACGCGCCAGGCGAGAGCCATATGCCGGGGTCAGCGTCGCCTGCACTGAAGCTACACTGCAGTCGCCCGCGCTCCCAGTCGCTCTGAAGCACGCGGCTCGCCGCGCCTGTAATGAATGCAGGACCAACAGGCGCTCCACCAGTTCTCATCTGTGCCAAACACCCAGCAATTACGCTCTAAAACCGCACAGCACGCATTCATTTAGGGAGAGAAAGACTAGGCGGCGGCTTGTGCCATATTAAGGTGATTGCTTTAACGCTCACACAAAAGGGAACTGGAGACTTGGATATTATCTTCTGCGACATATTCAAATGCAGCAGATCAACTGTTTCGGAAAGATCATTAGGCCCCAAACTTATTAAGATTACACTCACAATGGCGATGTTCCCTGCGTGTGAGGATGAGCCGCGAATAACGATCGCCTTTCCCTTTAACTGGTATTTACATTTGAAGTATGATTGTGGGTTTGAAATTGAGTCAGATGTCCAGTTCCCAAGAAAGGAGGATATCGGGGTTGAATGTGAAAATGTAGACGGTGGAAAACTCAGAGAGAGAGAGAGAGGTTGTAGTAGTAATAGTAACAGATAGGGTAAGTGGGCGGAATGAGAGAACGAAAGGGTTGAGGTGTCATAGATTTGGAGAGGGAAAAAGTGAGAACAAGGGAGTGTGTGTGTGTGTGAGAGAGAGAGAGAGAGAGAGAGAGTCAGTAATGGAGTGTAAGTGTGTAAGAGTGAACTTGGGCTGTTCTAACTGTAGGGTGCAGCAGTAGGCTGTGTAAGACATCACTCTGGTGGAATAACTGAAGCGTCCTCTCTGCCGGATTCTCCCGTCACATCTCGGAAAAACTGCCCTAAAAATGACCATTTGTGACTTAGTCGTGTTTAATATGCACTAATATACACGAAGGAAATTTTGCATTAGTACTGTTTGATGAATATGTTTTTTTTTTTTTTGGGGGGGGGGGGGGGGGGTAATATAAAAATAAATGATTTGAATCTAACAAGGGTTTAAAATGAACTGATATTTATAGAAGTGTTAATATGAAAACAAACAAATTGCCCATGCCTTGGGACATTTTTAAACAATTGTTAAATATTGTTTATAAAGGACATTTCTGTAAAAAAAAAATGTATGCATTGTTGGTCATAATTGCATCTAGTTTTTAATCCAAAATCAATTTTCAATACAAATCATAACCATGAAAATAACATAGAAAAAACATATATATATATATATATATATATATATATATATATATATATATATATATATATATATATAAAATAAAAATGATTAGTGCATGACAGGACAGATATCACATCACTGTGAATTTTAAGAGTAATCATTTTTGGTGATTTTATTTTGTCTGTGTGTGTGTCCTGGATGTATAATATTTATGTAAATAAACAAAGAAATATATATTTGTTTTATTTTCATCTTGACAAATATTATTCAAAAGATTAAAAACATTACATTAGCATCATCTAAATGCTTCATACAATCCAAGACATCTGTTTAATCATTGAACTAACAGCACCAATTTAGCATAACGTAACATAACATAACTTAACATCACATATCATAACATCTATGTGCTTATTTACTGCTTTCACACGGGCCACCTGTGTATTTGTTATTCTACGTTCTCTCTTTTTTCCCCCCTAAAACATGTTGGCCTCTTGCCATTACGAAATGTTTTCTCCTCTGATCCGATCTCTCCCAGATGTAGCCTATTAGCCTGCTGTCATTCGCGATCAGCGGACGAGCGCGCGGCGATTAGCCCCTCCCAGAGGCGCGCTTATTGAACCTGGCGTTAACAGCACAACTCCGGCTTTCTTTCGCTTTCTGAATGGAAAGGAGTGCCGATCTCGAGCGTCTCGAGGGACGGATATACGAAGTGAACACAGTAGCTCGAGTCCGTACAGCCCCTAATCCACCCCCCCCCACCCCCCACACACACACACACGCACACATACATACACACCCCTCCACCGCCCAAACCTCAACTCATGAACAATTCATAGGGATTATTATAAATCGGTGAATATCTTATAAATGAGGTCGGGGAACAGAGCTCGGGGTCCTGAACGCTGTTCTTGACACCAATCTCATCAGGTTGAACATTTCATAAGAGTGTGCATGCAATAGCAGGGCCTAAGGGTTTAAAACCTTGCGGTTATAATAATGCGCTGGTATACAGAAGGTTGTAAGTTAAGATCCTATAGTTGAAAGTTGCTTCGCCTGAAATAAAGGTATAGAAGTTTCTTATTAAAGGTATTTCCAGGGATTAAAATGAATGACATACTGTAGTTACATCTAATGTTAAGCATCCATGGAATCCTATTCCATTTGTTCCATCACATTCCTCTGGTTTTTCTCTTACTTACACAAAAACGCCTTTGTCGTTGTGATGGGAAGGGAAAAAACATATACTGACTGTCACACACCTTAAATGTGAAGCAGAAAATGTCAGCGCATTATTAATGATTATACGTTTTTCTTTGGTAAATAACAACAATTCATCTATTAGTAGATAACATTTAAGCAGTGTTGGGGGATGTTACTTTTTAAACATTACAGATTTACTGTCATTAAAAAGTAATCATTTACATTCTGATAAAAGTAACTAGTTCGAGTACTTTTCCATCGCAGAAAATGAAAACTCCTTTGTGATTCCTCATGCATGTTGTTTTAGTCAAGAACTTTATAATTATTCTACCTTCATCACTCAGTTAAGTCTGGCGTTCCACGCGTCAGAAACACCGCATAGGTGTGATAAGGGGTATAGCAGGAATAACAGAGGGGGCGGGTTATCGGGGCGGGGCTTGTAGGACGACTTTCACACACACACAATAACAGATTGGGAATGACTGCTGTCTGGCTCACGGATTACATAAATTGCCAGAATAACAGATTACATTAACTAAATAACTGAATACTTAAACGGCGGACCTAACGCGCTAGATTACTCGTTACATCACAAAATTAATCCAACACTGTTACACCCAACACTTCATTTAAGACAAAGCATTGACAGTGCATGTGAATTAGCTGTTACAATAGAAATGGTAATATAGTGGTACACTATAGTGTAATATTTACCTATGCTTCGCTTTTGCAAATGAAAAATTTAAAAAATTGTTAAAATGGGAGAAATCCGGGAAAACAAGGACTGACTTTGGATGACATTAAGTGTAAGAAAAAATTACAAATGTTGAATCCACACTTGCATATAGCACATTTTGTCATCAGCTATTTCCAATGTAATAATATATATACTTTGAAATATTTCATTAGAAAACATTATTATTATTATTATTATTATTATTATTTTTAATTATTATTATTATCAATAAGCAAATATGCTTTACATAACGGAATCAGTATACAGTATATATCACTAATATAAAGTATTGACATAATGAAAAAGTTATAAAGCCCGCATGTCATGTTTTTTCATGTTATGTAGTATTTTCATAGGGCCATGTGTGAGTGCAAAAAGTATTAATAATTAATATGAGTTTATTTCATCTTCTTCACAAAAGAAATACCAGATTTCCAAGTTTGGACCCTGACTTTGACAGAAAGAAATTCTTAGCTCAACTGGAACAAAAATATATACATATACTATATATATCCTGTATATTGTTTTCTGAAATAATTAAAATGTGTATATTGCTGTAGACACAATGGTCTCTCTCTCTCTCTCTCTCTCTCTCTCCCTCCTTAGTATATTTTTATATATACATTTTAATTTTGTATATTTTTCTTCAATAATGTTAAATATCCACAGTCTCTTTGATTTCACTACATGTTTATACTTTGTAATATTTCATTAACATTATTATTATTATTATTATTAATTGTATTTATTTTTTTTTTCCAAAAAAATTTTTTCCTGATGCAAATCCATCTCGAAACAAGTGACCTCGGATATTTACCTGACTCAAACGCTTGTTGCCAGTCCTCTGTTTGGGTTCGGACAAATCCAATAATTGCTTTGTTGGAACGAAACCCGAAAACAAGAGGCAATATTTAAGCTCAAATATTCCTCCAATTATCTTATTTAGTTTTTAAACAAGCACCAGAGTTGGGGAATTTTTGGAGGGAAAAAAAAAACTGGTAGTGCAAAAACAGAAGAAATTTTGATTGGATAAAAAAGGAAACAACCCGTGTCTATCTTTCCGACTAATTTGAACTGCATAATAAAATATACATAACCCAAAGTCCTATTAGCTAAACAATGTTGGATTAAGCCTGTTTATTTGTTATTATTATTATTATTATTATTATTATTATTATTTGCACCGTTTAATTTAAAGGCAAATGAAGACTCTTAAAAGTTTATCCATCCCTGCAGTGTTTACTGAGCAAAACAACTTCTCTCTCTCTTCCTCTCTCTCCTTCTCTTTTTTAATCAATCCAAACAACAGGGTTTCAATGATGGTTCAGGATTAATGTATTCAATGCTCTAGTTTCATGATTTTTTTTTTCTTTTTTAGCACGTGCCATATTTAATGTACAAACAACCTTTTATCCCACAGCATATTTTTTTTTTGCGTGATTTGGCACTCTTTCGTTCTGGACTCTGGCCAAATCTTTCATTAGGCTCTGGACATGAAATCAGTCGTGGTTCATATATAAGTCAGACCAACTATTAACTCGTGATTGCTTACCTCGAGTGGAGTTAATAAAGACGATCCAGAATGTTCCGTAGTACACGCCCATCTCATCTGCGGCGTGTCTGGTGTTAATGATTTGTTTTTAGTTTCGAGGAAGCTACAAAGACAACATGCTTTGGTGTTATACGGAGGATGGAGGGTTTACGTCTTCATGCTTTCACTCTCTCGTTCTTATTGCAATAAGTGGGAAAGCTACAGCTACTGTTTATACAGTCATGGGAATTTAGTTTAAGGAATGACTAAAGTAAGCAGAGCCTTGACGGTACATTGGTGACTCATCCCTTGTAATTTGGTGAAGGATATTGGAAACAGGACGGCCTCGTTTTTAAACAAAATACATTCCAGGCAAAAGAGATGGAGAGAAAGTGAGAGAATATATATATATATATATATATATATATATATATATTTTACAATACCAGTTCTCTCTCATCACTCAAGGAAGGTAAAGGCTAACACACATTTCCCTTGAGGCACGTGAAATCAAGCGGTCACAGCTCTTCAAACTGCTGCATCACAGGCAAGTGTAACACACCCAGAGGAAAGTGCTATTCGCCCACTTCCGCATACATGACCTCATGGACATCCATGATTGGCTAGTGTTTCTGAGAAAGAGTTATGTTATCAAAATTTTGCAATGTTTTAGTGTTTTAGGTGTGTGTGTGTGTGTGTGTCTCCCAAGCCTAATTATTCATTCATTCATTCATCTTCTATACCGCTTAATCCTGTGTTCAGGGTCGCGGGGGACCTGGAGCCTATCCCAGGAGACTTCGGGGCACTAGGCGGGGTACACCCTGGACAGGGTGCCATTCCATCGCAGGGCACACACACATACACACACTCACACACCCAATCACACACTACGGGCAATTTAGGAACGCCAATTAGCCTAACCTGCATATCTTTGGACTGTGGGAGGAAACCGGAGTACCCGGAGGAACCCACCAAGCACGGGGAGAACATGCAAACTCCATGCACACAGAGACGGGAATCGAGCCTGGCCGGGGAATCGAACCCAGACCCTGGAGGTGCAAGGCGACAGTGCTAACCACTACACCACCGCGCCGCCCAAGCCTAATTAAAGGAGAATAAAAAAAAGTTAAATAAAAGCATTGGTGGAAGGTGAAGTGTTATCAGCACCAATAACTCTTCACCCTGACTTGCCAATAATAATAATAATAATAAGAAGAAGAAGAATATATGGTGCATACATTTAGTATACTATTGACTATATAAAATGGTACATATTTTCTGTACTTTTTGGTTATTTTTGATATTATTTGATTATTCATTAATGTTATACACTTTTTACTATTGTATTTTATTTACTATATAGTAAATATAGTAATGCAATAGTAAAAAATTGCATTATTTTATATTATTATTATTATTATTATTATTATTATTATGTCTCCATATTCATTTGTTTATTTTTTTTACTTACAAAATATAACTTTATGTCTCTCATAAATAAATTTGTTGGTTATTTCTAACACTTTTCATTATGATTATAATTATAATTAATATTAATTTCACTGATTCAACCTTTCACACTTCAGACAATCATAAATCGATTCACCTTTTCTTAACCGTTTGACACTGTTTTATGAAGTTACTGTAAAACAAGCCTTAGTGCGTTTCTGTATCGCTATAGAAAGCGGGCCCGGGTTATTGTTTACAGTACTCTCCAAACAGCTGAGGTTACAAAGTCACGGCAATGGGAGGGAAACTGATAATAATAACACATCAGGATTCAGGCACGGCACGGCGGATGACTCGTCCAGCGCGACTAAACTAAGTGGAGCCTCTTGAGCTAAATAGGTTTTGCTGTACACATAATGAGAAACAATCGATGATGCTTTAGCTTGACATGCGGCACAAATACAGAGATATCCAGTTAGGAAAGCGCTTGTAATGAACAGGGATGTGTTTACAGGGTCTTATCAAACACACTCTGCAGCGAGATGTCAATTGTTGGGGAGTCGAGTTTGAGATTGGGGAGCATGGAAAAAGAAAGGAAAGGACAAGATCATGTGGAGAATAAAACAAGATGAGACATGCTGTTATGGTGGAACAATCAACAGAAATCTGGTGTGAGGTGTCACTGTTACCACAAGGTGTTGATTTTTATTTTTTTTATTATAAAAAGTTTAAAATAAAACTGGGCAAGTGCTTCCTTTTGCCTTTACCACTGTAAATATGGTAATTATTAAAAATGTCTATTAATTAAACTATACATCACATTGTAATTCTTTTATTAAAGTTTCAATTAATGTTTTTAAACATCCACAATTTCTTTTCATCACTTACATTATAGCAGCTATAAAGTTACTATGAACTAAATTCTCTTTGTCTTGTTAACCTCTCAGACACTGGAGACTCCTTTCAAATATAAAATAAATATCTCTTTACAGAAAACTTCATGTTACATGAATAGAAAAGCAATCATCACTTTAATCAGAACTTCAGTAGTAACATACTGTAAACTGGGACTTTGGATTCTGCAGAATAACAGAATAACAGTTATGAAAGGGAAAACTCCCTTTATTTCTCTATAAAATCCCCTGCTGCACTAATGCACTTGGATACCATCAAGGTAGAAGGTTTTCTCAGTACACCAGAGAGCCATGATCAGACTGCCTGCTTCATATCTGAGCCGCTGGCCTCCCAGGAACTCCTTTAATGGCCCAAATATGTGAGCATGTCTTGGAAAGAGGTCAGGACTGTACGGTTGGATGTGACAGTAACTCCCTGCCGAGTTCCAGTAATGTGAATCTGCTGTTGGTGAATGATTGTGCGCACAGACAGATTCCGCAAGTTTTGGCAAGTTGTTCATTGATTTTCAAGGATCAAGGTCTTCCACTCACGGAATGTTCATGGGATCGGCTGCATGGGCTATGGGTGATGTTGGCTGGGATGATCAGTTATGCATATAGGGCATCCTTTAAAAGATCTGCACTATTCACAAGAAAGTTAATCACTTAACTAAGTACCGGTTTGGCTTGAACGCCCCACAAATCACAAATTACAAATTTTCAGATCATTACAAGGACCAAAGCTTTTTTTTAACTGTTTTTTTTTAACTGTTTTTTTTTTTAATACAATAAATAGGTAAATAAAACCTAAAAATTATATATTTCAGAATTCACACTAATAAATAAAATGTTTCTCAGGCTTGCCAAGTGTAGTATTGATTGTTTTTTTTGTTTTTTTTTTGGCTGTTATATTTTTCTGCGCTCCATATTTATTTGCTTGGAAATAAAACCTCCTCAGGCAAAAAAGAGTAAGGTGCTTGACCTATTATGAGATTTTACTATATTTGTAAGTAATCAGATATTTACAGCAGCCCTAGTTTCACTATCGATTTCATTTATAATTTAGCTATCAAATAAGACATTAATGATATTTTAAATGAAAAACATGGAAGCAACCTTGGAAGTTGATTTAAATATCAGGTGTTTACGTCGTACTCATTCCATACTTTTTTGTTGTTGTGCTGCAACATTTATAGAAACCTCAATTCATTTTGTATTTTGCCATTTTGAATCCTGATACAAGACCAGAGTAACGCAACACGTCGGTGATACATTGCAGGAATTTAAATAGAATACGTGGTGATATATTTTCAATTTGCTCGTGCCTGAGTTCTGTATGGTGCACCTTAACCGTCTCGCTTCACGTAGCTTATTTGCCACAAATGGCAGGCGCCGACCTTTTTATTCCTCCTGCTTTTGCTGCTATTTAAATAAGCGCTCCTTTTAGCCTTGGGCCTGCTACCCATCACGCATTTATTATTACTTACTGTGAAGGTGAACTTACTCCGTTTCATATTATCATAGTAATTGAGCGTTTATGTGTGTATTTCCCAGCACTCTTCTCACGCGCCGTGTCCTCCTCGTAACGTTCAAACTCTACACACCTGGCTAATATAGTCGAAGAACCAAGTTCGAACCGAAAACCCATGTTTACATTTTCTACTTCAGGTTTGATTATGTCTGTATTCGTGAGCTTGTGTTCCTGAGTCTGTTGTGTGCCTCGAAGAAGAGACACGCCGGTGAGTAACTGCTATAGATAAGCACGGAAATCTTCCATCAAATCGTCTTTACGACAGTTTATGGTTGCCGTCAGATGACATTTATATATGGCGTTTAGTGGGAGGCCAATGAAAAGCCGCCTCGAAAATAAAGTCGGCTATAATTCACGTCATCTAGCCGTCAGCCTTACATTAATATTATGACCGTATCCGTCACACGGGCCATCTATTACACACAGATGCGGTTCAACATTGTTTGGCGTGACATAAGAGAGGATATTACTCTGACGGGAGAGCGACGCCGGCACGGAGCGGCACGTCAGGTGAAAGCAAATATGACAGGGGCTATTCAGGATCTGAAACACTGTCATTTTAAATAGAAATAATGTCACTAGATTTAAAGAAAATGACAGTAAGTGCTCTTTATATGTAAAGGAAGAACAACCCATGACATCGCATGTTGCTGTTGCAGAATCATAATAAATAATTAACAATGTGGTGCAGATGTGTATTATTTTATATAGGTTTTTAAATACCACAGCAATTTGGTAATGAATACAATTGATTACGTTTGTTTTCCAGAGTGCCTTTATTATGATTTTTCTATATTACCTATGTAATGTGTTCACATATACTGTAGACGGTTAGCCCTTACTTTGCGTCTTTATATACAGTAAACCATACTGCTTGTTTAACTGCAATGTCTTATCAAGCTTTTTTGTTACGTTAAACCCATGCTTTTTCAAGTTCTTGGGTATATAAATGCTTTTTCTTGTGTTTTGTCCCTCTTCATCCTAGCTCACCACATTGGCGTCACATCTTGCTCTGAAGATCCTCAAGATGCGACACAGGTTTCATGCCGGTTTCACGATGGCTGACCTTCCTTTCACAACCCCCCCACTTTTCGAAACGGGCGTGGGCCCGTATGCAGTGGCCGAGTTGTATAGGGGCGTAGGGTTAAGAGCCCCATCAGTGGACATTCCAAGTATAGAAATATCTATTACCACAGTTTATTGGTGCCTATATACTGTATGCTACAGACCATTTTCATTTGTGAAATTATAAAAAGATGCAATTTTTCACTGATCTCTTGAACAACATCTCTGATCAAAAATGAACAGCCTTACAAATTATTTAGGAAAGGTAAATCGTAACGTCTGCTTTTATGAAGACCTGCACTTAAACTGAAAATGAAAAGAAAAATGCACTTAAACTGGAGACTCCTTCCATAAACAGTGTCTTCTTACAGAAATTGCCACAATATCAGTAATATGTTATTTATTCATTTATTTATCCATTTAGTATTATTATCATTCATTCATTTTCTGTACCGCTTTATCCTTATATACAGGGTCGCGGGGAGTATTATTATTATTATTATTATTATTATTATTGATAATTTTTTCCCCAGTGGATACTGGGAAATTAGCAGTTAAGTCCCTGGAAATTAGCAATTACTATAATAACAATATTGTGTTTAAAAAAAGATGCATTGTGATTTGCCTTGTAGCACCGTCACAGAAAATAAATCGACACCTTCTGACCAATCGACATCGAGAATTTAGCAGCGATGTGGTATGAATATTAATTAATGAAATATTTTAAAATGAGATTTTGCCAGCGAGTTCTACACACCAGTGACTTTCCTTCTGTCCCCATGTTCTGTTTTCTGTTGGTGTCCATTAACTTCCTGTTTTTTCCCCTCCATCTTCCCCACTTGTTTAAGGAACAATATCCCTCGCAGCAGCATGCCCTGATGCATATTTAATAAACCCTAGTATATTCATATTACTGTGGGAGGTGAAGCAGCCCTTCTCCGCTCTCTGTGGCTTCGGCGTCTATCAAACGGGAGCTGATTCGCTATGCCAAGGTGCCTTGCTCGCAGTAATTTATTTGCTCTGCCCTCTTGCTCTAATGTTACAAATGAGAAATGGTGAAATCTCTGCCGTAGCAAATCTCCCCGCCGAACTCCTGTCGCTGTCACAGTGCCGCAGAGGAATAAGCCGCCCCTTTAAAACGTGTGTTGATTTTCCATACTCCAATATTGACTAAGCGCCGGCGTTTGATGTATGCCTTACCAGGCCATGCAAACTCACCGGCAGGGCTTAACTTGTTAGTTCTGCCTCTGCCGAGTGTGCGGCAACGGCCGCCGTGCCCTCTGATATTACAATTGACTGTTCGGATTGACCCGCTACAAGTTTACTCTTTTTCTCTCCGGGTCTCGCTCGTTTTATGTCAACAGATTCAGAGAGTTAAACAAAGCTCCGAAGCTATGGTTACTGAAACGTGTTGGGTTTTGTTTGTTCTCGTCGAGCTGAAGTTTATGGGAAAATGCCGTAAAGAAGCTCCAGATTCCGTGATTAATCGTTATATGTTATTATACGAGGTAAACAATGGAGCTTGGGAATTCAGAGCCTCGGACCTAAATAGGAGAGCGGGAAACAGGGGTTTTGTGAACAGGAAATTGTTTATACAGGAATGTTAAGTGATACCTCCATGCAACTGAGATGTAGGGTCGTCATCCCTCTCTCTCTATTTCTCTCTTTAGCTCTCTCTCTTTCTCTCTGTGTGGCGGATTTAAACTGTCCTTAAGAACTTGAACAGTAAATCAAATCTCTGTTATGTTTTATTTGTTTAATGATATTTGGGGTGATATTTCTGGTTATGAAACATGAGTTACAAAACAATAATTTTGTCCTAGCTTCTTATCACTACACTTTACCTTGAAATATAATCCAGACGTTCAAGCTGGGACTGTGATGGAGGTGATGAAGAAGACTTCAAGGACAGTACATTGATGAGACTCTTGGCCTCAGTAAAACATTCAGAGGGGGCAAAGGTTTTAAAGAAGTACGTGAATAGTGATCTCGGCCAAGGAGGCTTCATACTGGTGAACATTCAGCTAGTAGAACACCTGATCCTTGAAATTCAACAGATACCATGTTAAAACCTTGTGTGAGAGAAATATCTCTCTGTGGGAACTGCACACACAATCATTTACCAACACCACTTGAACATTTCAGGGACTCGGCTGGGAGTTCTAAAGACCTTCTACTAAAGGAGTTCCTGGAAGGCCAACGTTTCCCATGTGAAGCAGGCAGTTCAAAGTAAAAATGGCAAGATTCTTACCACATTTTGTCCTCGAGTAAACTTTCAGCACCAATGAGCGATTGACATTCCCTAGAGTGCGAAAGGGTAGTGTGCGTTTCCATAGGCTCACACCTACAGTATATCTGGGGCGAGGCCTATGCCTGAAGGCAGAGAAACCTATAAGCACATGCTGACCTGGAATCAGAAATGGAGCGCCTACAGTTTTGAGGTCGCTGCTGAAGTGAAATCTTTTGGCTTAATGTGATTGTGGATTGCTCACCTTCTTGTGTTATGCAGTGTATCCAAGGATACCGTGATAACATTACTCCTACAAGGACAACATGGAAAGACTTGAAAAAGATCAACGTTTTCATCAGTAATATATTTAAATTAAAAACAGATAGCAAGTATTCTGGTTTATCTAGTACAGTAGCAATAAGTGAAAAAGATGTACACGTTTAGCTAAATAGAGGTTCTTTTGGGGTTTTTTGGATGGTTAATTTTTCTTATAATCTTTTTACTGAAAGGGAGAAGTGTATACTTAAAAATTATCCCACAGGGACAAACTCAACACCCTATGGAGTTCTAGATTTACCCTTTTCATAAGAGCTTTAACGTATGACCTACTACACCACAGTATTCCTCAAAGGTTCTTTCAGTGGTTAATAGTTTAACATTCTAAGGAAATAAGGTTCTTTAGATACTGTATTAAAAGCCCTGAAAGGAAAAGCCTGTTATATAAGCTGTACTGTACGTGTTCTCCCAGCAGGACTGATTGACAAACCCTTTCATGTTCTAGATTTAAACATTTCACAATACTTTATGAACTGTGACAGATGGTTGATAGTTCCATACTCTTCGAATAAGAGTCCCTAAGGTTCTACGTAGTTAGTGTTCTAAAGATTTATTTTTATTTTTATGTAAGACCTTATCTGAAAGTCGTACATGTCTCCTGACGTACATATTGTAGACCCTTCAAGATGTCTTCCTTCAAAGATAAAGCTACCCTTTGCCATAATATTACCTTAGAAGATTAAATAGTTTCTACTGAAGACCTTTTCTGAAAGGGAACGCGGCTCTTGTACATACAGTAGATCCTAAAAGGGATACTTACAAAGAAATCTAGCAAACCGGGATTTTATGTTTTTTTTCCTAAGAAGATCATACTAAAGTGTATATTGCATAAAGGTGTTTTGGATGAGTGACAGGTGTGCTTTACATTTAAAAGGTTCCATAGTTGTTTAAAAGGTATACAATCTTAAATTAGTTGGTCTCTGAGGAGTTCTTTGAATGGTTCATTCTAAAGGTGTTTTTAGGGTTCTAGATCTAAGCTGCCTCTTACTGTAAGTGTATCTGACCTACTCTGACCTACAGTTAGGAAACATAATTGCTTAAAGGATCTTTGGATGGTTTTACCCTTTTAGAATACAGTGTTCATTTGAAGTTGGAAGTTTACATACTCTTAGATTGAACTTAGGTTTCATGTTAACAGACTAAAGTTTTGGCATGTCGGTAAGGACATCTACAGTACTTCATGCATGACGGAAGTAATTTTTCCAACAATTGTTTACAGATAGATTATTTCACGTACAATGAAACAATATCACAAGAGATGGAGTCCTGTCATACCGAATATCTAAAATTCCATCAACTTACTGTAAGAAACGTGTTGAAGGCAACTTTAAATGTTTGACCCAATTTAAAGGCAATACTACCAAATACTAATTAAGTGTACTGTACAGTATATAAACTTTTGATGCATTGGAAATTCGAAGAAAGAAATAAAAGCTGAAATAAAGTTTTCTCTCTATGATTATTCTGACATGTCACTATCCTAACTGGCCTAAGACAGGGAAAGAGTTTAAAGAGTAATAAACGACAGGTTGTACAGTATACATAACTTTTGACTTCAAGCATATCTTGGGACTTTAACTGTAGATGATAGTTCTACTTAAAGAGTACTTTCAAAAATGTCCATCAGTGGTTCTTTTGATGATTAATGGTTCCAGCTTTCTAAATAAGATTACTATATGTAAGGTATTCTCTGAAAGGAAAGCATACAGTACTGTTGCTTAACAAAGTTTAAGAAACACATATTAGGTTTGTAGAGTTCCCTTTCAAAAGCTACACTCGATGCTGCGCGAAACGCTATGGGAACGTTTCCTCGTGACCAGTTGTGAAGCACGTGTGTGTCAAACATGCCAAATATTTTGGCATGTATAACCTCGGTCAGGTGACGTCAACCGATGAGGTGCACCTGGAGGTTATAAATAGGCATGAACCGGAAACATCCTCAGATCTTTTTTATCTTCAGGATCCATGTTGTGTGTGTGCGTGTGTGTAAGCACTTTTTTTAAAGAAAGATGGCAGAGTCAGACATGAGCCCGTCCCTCCATGTAGAAGAATATCTCGCTGAGGGCGATCTTCTCGCTTTCTGTTTTCAGTGTTTGGGGGAAGAGCACGCTATCCTCGGGCTTGAGGGAGCAGGTATTGCGTCTTCTCCCTATTAAAGTCCCTCGCGCTCGGGTTCGCCGTTTCTTAAAACGACGAGCCGTGATGCATTTTCCGCATGCATATCTGGCGGAAGCGCACGAGACAGAATTTTCCTTTTCTCTCACTCTCTCGCCAGATCATGAGCTTTTTACCTTCCACTTCTCAAGCGCGCTTTGGCGCTTCTTGTGAAGGGGGGAAGAACTTTCTCTCTTGCTTGCGCAGAGATCGAAACTATCACTTCAGAGCGTTCCTCTAGTGATGAGCCAGTGTGTTAGTTGTTGTTAGAGGTGGTAATGCGCGGTCTAATCCATACACCTCGATTCGCCGTAAAAATAAATAAATAAAATGAATCCCCCAAACGCTCAAGGTCAGACAACTGGTGCCTGTCGGGTGGCCAGAGGAGGGGTCTCAATGATGGCCCCTCCCCCTCCTGGTGACCTCCATGAGTTAACGCTTTCATGGAATAAGTATTTATCCCGTGTTTTTGTGCTATTGACGTCAATTTGTTCCAATGTCATTGATGAAAGCGCGGTCCTTTATGATGATGTCCCAGATCAGAGACACACTTGCCAGCTATCTCTAAAAATCCACTCTCCCCACCAAGCGTGTAGACTAACATCTTCGTTGGTGGGAGGAGATTTTTCAGGCAGCGGGTCAGCCTGGTGCTGTCCTGCACACAATGGCCTTGCAGGCATACCAGACTGACCTACTGAGAGCTGAGCACTGACAGGAGGCTGTGGTTCAATCTCCGCCACCATTGGTGTTTCGGGGAGCAGCGGTCTCCCGCAAAATGCTAGGTTTTCGGTTCCTTCCTCCCATGTTCAGGATGCCGAACATCTAACACATCCACCTAGCCGAAGTGTCAAAATTTGTGCACCTTTATGAGATTGCCGCCAGCAGGGACACTACTGCTGGCTATGTCTTTTTAGGTACGAAGCACTGTGGAAGACCAGCACCCTCAGGAGACCGGTGTTCAATTCCCGCCGCCACTGGTGTTTCGGGAGACAGCGGTTTCCGACAAAGTGTTAAGTGCTCGGTTCCCTCCTGTCTTGTTTCAAGCCCCCGAACACCTAACAGCCACCACCATCACCACCACTCCTCCGCCTAGTTAAACGACAAGGCTACCACCCCTTCGGAGAAGCTGGCAGTGTGTAAGCTACTGTCAAGCATGTCTCCCTCGCTACAGGATTCAATCATTGTGTTTCAATGGCGTGGGTTTTCCACTTCCGTGAAACCACAGTGAGCACCTCTGTTAATTCAAATCACAGGCTTGCTGGAAAAAGGGGCCATAGCACATGTTCCCCTCCCAGACAGAGCCATTCGGCATCAACACATCTCCCTATCTCACCTCATTTTCTTAGGGTGGAGTCTTAACGCCACAGAAAGCGTCCTCCTTCCTACACGAGGTATGACATTGCTGACAGTAATGCGGGCACAGCTGTCTTCTGCATGTGCTGGATCCATTATAGCACCCTAAAGGAGTCCAAGCTAGGCCAGGAGGTAACTTCACCACTCCTAGAGTGGTTTTCAGTGGTGGCTAAGTGCCGGGGGATTTCATCCAAGGGCCAAGGCAGAGGCAACAAGGGTTACACGCTGAGAGATTATACCCTTTCTATGGGGATTCTAGGTCTGTACTGTCATCGCAAGTTGCTAACGGCAGACGTTTTTTCCTTATGGGCGGGAGCTCGGCCTTAGATGGCCATCCAGCCCAAGGGATCTGGAGAGGTCATCTTCTCGCGTGGCATATCAACTGACTCGAATTGATGACTTTATTTCTGGCCCTGAAATACTCCCTCCAGCAATCAAGAGGCTAGCACGTCCTAGCACGGATGGACATCATTACGGTAGTCTTGTAAATATCACCTGGGCAGACTAGATTTGTGGCGCTAAGGAACTAGCACACTAGGTTCTGCTTAAGGACAGGACAAATTCTGTCACTCAGGATCATTTACATTCCAGGACATAAAACATGTAGACCCAGTCCACTGCCAAAATGTTTCAGTGCTGGAAGTTTCTGCAAAAAAAAAAAAAAAGCCGTTCTGCATCCTTACCGAACTATCTTCCACAGTCGAAGCCTCCTGTCCTCCGCCATTATTTCCGGAGCAGTAAGACTTCATCTGCTGTGTCCAGCTCATGCTCTTCAATTTACAGCGCACCTCCGCATTAGCCAGGGCCGTAAATTACAGCAGGGTTTCATACGTTGTGGGGCCGCGGCCGAAGGGCAGCCGCCAATAGACGAGTCGGGTAAGAGATGCTAGTGCCCTAGCCTATGAGGCGCATGGCACACTTCACCTGTAGTGATTAGGGCCCATTCGACCAGGAAGCTTGCCTGATAAATTGCTCTGGCAACAGGGGTTTCCAAGTATATCATGCGGCAGGCTGCCTTTCCGCAAGACATCTGTCAGGCTTCATAGTTGGATGCCAGGCTCGCAGGTCCTCGAGTCAGCATCCCAGAATTATGTCTAAGACTCCTTGGGGGTACTGTGCGCACACTACACAACCCTGGGGGTCCAGACACCTGCAGTGTGGCGGAGTAGGTATTCTCGTTCCCATAGCGTTTTACATTTACATTTACATTTAGGCATTTGGCAGACGCTCTTATCCAGAGCGACTTACATTATTATCTCATTACACATCTGCGTTTTCACGCAGCATCGAGTGTAGCTTTTGAAAGGGAACGTCTCGGGTTACTTTGCTGTAACCCTGTTCCCTGAAAAAGCGGGAACGAGATGCTGCGCTCCAATGCCGCACTGCATGCGTGACTGAACATCCTTCAGACAAAATTGACCTGAGGGTGTTTCCGGTTCATGCCTTTTTATAACCTCCAGGTGCACCTCATCGGTTGACGTCACCTGCTTGACACACATGTGCTTCAAAACCGGTCACGAGAAATCGTTTGCCATAGCGCTTTCAGCGCAGCATCTCGTTCCCGCTTTTTCAGGGAACAGAGTTACAGCAAAGTAAGCCGAGACGTAACTGTTGCTCAAAGGTTATTTGGCTAGTTAATGATTCTAATCTTCTAAAGTGGTTCAATGTAGGTTTTTCTTGTTGGTTCTACTCAAAGCAGAACATTAAGGAGTTATCTCTAGAGGAGCCAGAAATTCCTAGAATGAACATTTAGAATTAATCTTTTTCTAGAAGAAAACTGAAGAAAAACAGTACGGGTGTTAGACATACAGTATCAAAAGTAAATAAAGTTCTTAAAGGCTCCTTGAACGCTTAACAGTTTAACACTAGAGGAAGTCTACTGTATAGCTGAGATGCTTGATAATTTCACACTCTTAGATTACAGTGTACCTCATGGGTTCTTTAACTAGTAAATGTGTTTCAGTTCTGAAAGCATTTCTGGTTGAAACTTAAAATAATTAAAGGATCGAAAAGTTCAGCCAACCAACCTTACAACCAACTGAGCAACCAAGAAACCCTCCAACCAACCAAAAACAATGTTTTAGTAAGACCTATGAGATCTTTTAAAAGATCTGATAAAAGGTATTCTGTTCTGCTTCATACAGACAAAAAAATCTTAGAAAACATATACAGTAGAAAACTTCCAGGATATCACATTTTGATGGTGGTACATGAGGGGCTTTTATTCTTTGTAGTGGATGAGTTTTGAATAGTTATGGTTTTGGTTTGGGGTGGGGTACATTTATGTGGCATTTCCTCATGACTTAATTCTCTTAAAATAATAAATAAAATCTTTGTATCTTTGTCTATAAATGTATATTTTGTGGAATTCTATTGTGTTTAATGTTTTTTTTAGGATGGGTAATTCTAAACATTCTTTTTTTTTCTTTTTCAGAGCTCCCTCCTTGTTTCAACCTTCACCAGATGCTTTTCTTATTTTTCGCTCCTTGTGTTGACGTTTTGTTGTTTGACAGGACTCTGTCCCAGGTTCCAATGTGTGTTTAAATTAGAGCCGAGGTTGTTGGCTTTAAAACTATGCATACGTATGCATGCTTGCTGCTTTCCCAGGCTTTTCTTCAGCTTGCCAGGCTAAGTGTGGCTGACCCTGCACTAACACACTTTTTCATTATAAATCCCACTCTTTGATTCCTGAGCCAGCCTGTAGCTCTTACAAACTGTTTACGTTGCCCCTGAAAATGAGTTTGAATTATATGTTTGTGCAACAGATTCCTTTGGTGGACTTTAGTTAAATGTTTGCACAGGACAATTAGTTATCATTTGTGAAAATTACTGGGACCTGAAAGAATGTGTTTCTCTAGGGTTCCAAACAAAAGTGACCATACAGCTTCATAATCCTCTATACAAATGTGAACAAAGCTGTAAAAATGTATATGTAGCATGACAGTTTAGCTGTGAGATATGCACCAATGTCCTCCTTTGATATTGTGATAAGTGGTAAATATTTAGATTATTGCATGTGTCTTAAGAAACATAATCTCATGTGAAAGGTGAAATTTTTTTTTTAACAATTATACAGTTTACTTCATAGTAGACAGTATTCAGAATTACAGTACAAGCATGTTGCAAGGAGTTAACACTAAAACACACACTAAGATGTACAGTAACTGCAGACCAAAGAGTTGTTGTTGCTTGTTGTATTGCTTCTCTCTCTTTCTCTTTTTTTTTTTTTACAAGATTCTGATTAACAATATTCAAAGCCATTTTGGTAATTATACATACACTGATCAGCCATAATATTTTGACAACCTGATATTTAGAAGGTCCCTCTTTCGCCACCAAAACATTAATGACCTGTGACACCTTCCTATTGGAACCAGCATTGACCTTTTCCTCAATTTCAGCTACACTCCTGTAGCTCTTCTGTTTTGATCGGATCGCACGGGCCAGCCTTCTCTCTCCATGTTCATCAATGAGCCTTGGCCACCCATTACCCTGTCCTCAGTTAACTGTTTTTTCTTCCTTGGATCACTTTTGGTATGTCCTGACCACTGTAGCCGGTGGACATCCCACAAGAGCTGCTGTTTTGGAGTTACTCTAACCCAGCTGTCTAGCCATCACAATTTGGCCCTTCTTGCAGTAGCGATATTTTCAATATCTATGGGCGTAAGTGAAATATATTAGGCAGCAAGTGAACCTTTTTTTCCTTGTTGATGGAAAAAGAAGTTGTGTTGTGAATGTGTTGAAAACAGAAAAAAAATGGGCAAGCGTAAGGACTTGAGTGACTTTGATAAGAGCTAAATTGTGATGGCTAGACAACTGGGTTAGAGCAACTCCAACAGTGGAGTTCTTGTGGGATGTTCCCGGGCTTCAGTGGTCAGGACATACCAAAAGTGATCCAAAGAAGAAAAACCAGTTAACTGGCGGTTAACTGTCTAGACCCTTTTAAAAAACATCTCAAATGTTTTTCCTCAAGACAAGACTGGCAACCCAAGTGCCACAAACTGCACAGAGGTGATTTTCATACTCTGATTGCGCGTCCCAGAAAATTAATTAAGCATGTGAACAGCTCGACTCTGAATATCAAGAACTTTCCAATTGTAAACATTGACATGACTGAATTTTTATGCTATTGTAAAAAGCACGCAGTAAATAACCTCTCCATGTCAAATGCGCACGCACACACACACATTCAGATAGGTTTGGATAT
The DNA here is from genome assembly GCA_030522415.1 of Channallabes apus. Lineage (NCBI taxonomy): Eukaryota > Metazoa > Chordata > Actinopteri > Siluriformes > Clariidae > Channallabes > Channallabes apus. Next base: position 24,427,039 of record CM060115.1, on the reverse strand, counting down.
CAGCATTGTATCTTTTTGAAGAGGCTCATCACAGAAAAAAATCTTGTTTATTAAACCGATAAAACATGAGATTGCATTTAATAACATTCAAGTAGGTCAGCCACCAACCACAACATGCACATCTAATCTCTAATCAAACTGAATATTCAATTCAAGTATGTCTTTTCTTTTTATCTCTCTCTCTCTCTCTCTCTCTCATCTTCTCTCTCTTTTTTTCATTTATCAATGATCAGCTTGCTTGTCATATTCCTCTAGATATTAGGCGCATGACAAGGAGTAATGAGCTATATTTATATGTGTGTTTTAGTGCACTTAAGCACAAGCTGGAAAATGTCAAACTGAGTATCTTCTTCAGTGATCCTGTTTCCTTTTCAATAAATTTAAATATATGAATCTTTCCTCTGTTTACCTTTTACCCTGTACACTGTGCTGATTTAGTTTGTTAAGCCACACAGCGAGCTATGAATAATTTGATCATTTAAAACCACATATCTTAAGGCATGAACCAGTGAGAAATAGGTGCAGATGATGTAGTGAAGGAGTACGGAAAGTTTGAGAAGCCCTAATCTAAAGCATTGCTTATCTGTAATGTTTGATGACCTGCAGGCCAGAGGCATCTTTAATCAGAATCACCTGAGCTTCATTGGATTCCCATCAAAAGCCTGAGCATCCTGTGGAGAAGAGTTGGCTTGGTGTTATAAATAACCCTGCACATTCATGGCCTGCAGATGACAGGAAGACCCGAGTGGAATGTCCTCTTCTCCCAAACGGAAATTACTATCTCGTGAATTCCAAAAAAGCTTTTTTTTTTGACTAGATTGTTTCAAGGCTGAAGGAGGTGAGACGCCTCTCTGGAATCAGCTCTGGCAAAGAGCTACCTCAGCTCAAAACTGGGCCTGCTTTGCTTCCTGCACTGAAACATTTTCATTAAACCCCAGCCGGCATTGTGCTGTCGTTTGAAGTGGGCGCTGGACTGCGATGAAGCGCTCCTGCCACATGACTTGCAACAGGATGTCTTATTTTATCATGGTCGCATCTCTGGAGATGATCTCTCGTTGGCAAAGAAACGGCAACGAGGTCTCCACATGGAGGCAGCGTGCAAAATGTGTATGGATTGAACGGTTCTGCCCAACAGAACAGGAGGGAAAAATCATAAGGATTAAAAAGACCAAGACAGGGGCAGTTTGATGATTGAAGTCATAAAACGGGCCAAACCCACTTCTCACCCTTAGTGTTAGGGTTTCTCAACTTTTTAAAAGAGACTTTACCTTTTCATTTATCTGGATTTTACTACAGTATATAAATATTATATGTGTTGAAAACATTAAAATGAAAGAAAAACCTGACAATCAATTGCAATCAATACAATAAACAAGTCTTTTTTGTTGTTGTTGTTGTTGTTGTTGTTGTTGTTGTGTTGGTTACTTCCTGGTCGATAAAGTTTTCTTGGTCTCTACATAAGAGACATCTACTGTATATGGTTAAGGAATCGTCATATCATTTCTGACCTATAAAAAAAATAAGTATTACTCATACTGCCAGAAAAATTAAGGTATTCTTATAAAAAGATACATTTTACAGGATAACACATTATCATAATGCTTGTACCAGAACTGTTACTCTTTTTATTTTTTAAGTATGACAAATATATGATTGCAAAATCTTCCTTCTGGACATGCTGTTACACTTTTAATTCCAAAATGACCCATTTGTGTTTGACTGAAATATCTCATCAATAAAACCCCCAAATTCCCTTATTTATTAAGTGTAGTTAAGAAATAAAGAAGCTAAATCCAAAATGATACTGAAGAAGAAAAAAAAAAACATAGCTGTTGATTTCCATGATAATAAAATGCCTTAGATCTGAAGAGAACCATGTGGTCAATGAAAAGATGTCCAGTTCCTCGCCAACTTTTACTGGACCGCTCGCTTTTTGGATCTGAAAATGCCAATGGCACATGAACACTATAATCGACGCAATTTTCATAACATCTTCAACTTCCGACACATAGAACCACATCCAGCTGGAACCCAAGTCCAAGCGCAGAACTCGGCCTGGTGTCAAGTTTAGCGTCCAAAAAACTGTTAATAATGCAAATCAAAGATGATTCTGCATTTCAATTGCCTGTGCTTTCTTTTTCTTTCTTTCTTTCTTTCTTTCTTTCTTTCTTTCTCTCTCTCCTTGCTTTTCTCTTTGCCTTCACAGAAAAAATGGTTAATCTGAAAATCAATAATAAATAGTCAGAGATCAAATGGAACCTAATATAAAGCGGCAAAGTCAAATATCTCTTATGGTTGTGGTCTTGCCACAGGAACAATAATAAAAAATCTTGTAGTTTTAAAACTTTTTAAAGGAGCAAAGAAAAAGGAAAGAGCTCTGAGTGCTCAGAATTGTCTACAAAAATTGAAAACAGAGTGAAGAGTAAAAAGTGCATTTTCAATGTTTGTTTGATTGTTCACTTGTCCTTCATTGGTTCCAAACACCTGTCTTCTCCTTCTTCTTTTTCATCTTCATCTTCTTCTTCTTCTTTTCTTCTTCTTCTCATTATTATTATTATTATTATTATTATTATTACCAATAAAACCAGTTCATAAAAGGTTCGAGTTGACCAATTATAGATCTAATTACATAATTCGATAGAAAAGAAAGTACAATTATTTTCTAGTTTGGCTGAAAACCTTTTTCATGGCACATTAAAATATGAATGTTGTGTATTTGAATTATATATATATATATATATATATATATATATATATATATATATATATATATATATATATATATAATATTTTTCCCCAAATTATTATTTATCCCCAATTTTTTTATATATTTTAAAATAAAGGAGTATGGTTATGAGATAAATCTGAATCCTTAATATAAATTAAATAATGTAATCAATTATTATTATTATTATTATTATTATTATTATTATTATTAATAATATTGGTAGTTGTAGTATTAATAATAATAATAATAATAATAATAATAATAATAATAATAATTCATTCATTCATTAATTTTCTATACCGCTTTATCCTGTGTTCAGGGTCGCGGGGGACCTGGAGCCTATCCCAGGAGACTTCGGCACTAGGCGGGGTACACCCTGGACAGGGTGCCAATCCATCGCAGGGCACACACACATACACACACTCACACACCCAATCACACACTACGGGCAATTTAGGAACGCCAATTAGCCTAATCTGCATATCTTTGGACTGTGGGAGGAAACCGGAGTACCCGGAGGAAACCCACCAAGCACGGGGAGAACATGCAAACTCCATGCACACAGAGACGGGAATCGAGCCTGGCCGGGGAATCGAACCCAGACCCTGGAGGTGCAAGGCGACAGTGCTAACCACTACAATAATAATAATAATAATAATAATAATAACAATAATAATGACAATAATAATCGTAATAATCATAATAATCATAACAATACTGCATTCTCAGCATCTCAGATTTCCATTGTAAGTATTGTTGTTTAACTTAATTTACAGTTTGACTATTCTGAAAATGGGCCCTGCATATATATGTGTATACAATGTGTGCATATAATCCGTATACAATGCCAGGCCAAAATTTCACCACCAGGGTCATGGGAGGCCTGCAGCCTATCCCAAGGGACGGAAGGAAAACCAGTGAACTGGAGACAGGGTCATGGCGGCCAAAGCCCACTGATGTGCGTGGGAGCAAAGTCTGGCCCATGTAGAAGAGCTACTGCAGCACAGATTTCTCTAAAGGTTAATGCTGGTTCCCACAGAAAGGTGTCAGAACACACAGTGCATCGCTATTTTTGGTGGCAGAAGGGTGGACCTAGTCGATATTAGGTGGGTGGTCATTATGTTATGGCTGATCAGTGTGATCTTTTTGTTTAAATGTTACCTCAGTTACAAATGTCAAACATTTCAATTTCATTGGCTCATTAGTTTCCAAAGAAAAGATTGCAACAATCTCATTTCCCCTCTCATCTGTTCCAACTACTCGGCATTCGGCATCATTAGTACTGTATATTGATCACTGGCCTGATCATCTGTCATAAGCACGCGTTTCTCACTGGTTCATGCCTTAAGTTGCCGGCTTTTTTATCCTTAAATAATTCATACAGGTCGTTCACTTAACAATCTAAAGATCATAGGGACTGGACTAAAAATTTAAGCAAAAATCTGGCCAAAAATGATCGAGCCAAAAAAGTCATTCAGGAAGCCTGGAGAACTGTTCCTAAAGAACTACATTAAAAATACAAGAAATTCTGTAATTCAAGTAAAATACTGTATGAACAAATCAGGGGTGGCTCAAGATTTTTGCACGGCACTGTGTATATGTAGATACTACATGTAAATGTAGTAGCTGTAAGCGGCATTAATCTGCTTTAATGCCGGAGTGTGAGCTTCTCCAGACGTGCCTGCTAAGCCCACTATTTGACTGCAGCCGCTTAGAAATGAAACAGCACCACTTAAAATCGAATCCATCACCGGCTGTGTTTAAACGGGCTGCCGTGTTCACTTACCTTCTGCTAAAGAGTACGGTGAAATATTAATAACACTTATCTGTAAGTATTATTAACTTCAGGAAGCCTGAGGAACTTCTAACGTCTAAACCAGCGTCGATCTTTTACACTGAAACCTAATGGAGATTGAGAGCCGTTACAGCGACGACTCATTGAGTGGAACGCAGTATCAAAATCCTCCCTGTTAACATTTCATGAGCAGCACCGTAGCGCTGTACGATTTTTTTTTTTTTTTTTTATGCTTTAAAAGTCCAACCTTAATTGACACCTAGAGGATTTGATTCTCTTTTTACATCCTCGCCTCAGTGACCTCACCTTGTCTGGTTCCTTCTGATCGCCTATGTATATATGTGTGTGAGATGAAGACTGAGACCTCTTTTGACACATCTCCGGCTCCGCGTCCTTAATTCGTCCCCGGGCTCCTGTTACGAGTTTGATGGACACAGAGGTCTCGCCACTGTGACGGCTCAGCACTACGGGGCATTCTGAGCTAGCATGAGTTTGTTTTGCAGTAATAACTAAAATAATAAATATACTAATAATTAAAAAGAAACAATATAAGTAATACATTTGTAATAATATATCTGACTGCAAAAACGTTCACTGCCTCTGAGTTAAACCATTAACGTCGCATTCTAGCCGTTTGTGACTGATCGACGGCTAGCCAGGTGTTTATTCCTCACTGAGGTGCTACCTGATTTTCTTTCAGTTTTTCCCCCGCCAACCCATCACCAGAGACAGATTTAATTAACGTAATGATCAAAGCAGGAAAAGCAAGTCGGACCCCGAGGTGAGAGCCCTGATGAGCCGGCGTGCTCGGCTAATTATTTAGCATTAAGGTAGACTAGCTCAGAGTTGACTACTTCAAAAAGGCTTGATTAGGTTTGCTTACAACAGCTTTGTGCCTGGAGTAGAGCGACATGACATCAAAACATCAGGGGAGATAAGGAAGCGTGTGTGTTGAGTGGTGCCACAGGTAACTCGGAATCCTTTCTGACAGCGGTTGTTTACATACACGGATGTGACGGATGGCTTTAGTGAGCAATTTGTGGCAACTTTTACCTCAGCATGGGTGAAATATGTAGGGCAGAGAAGCACGAGTAAACACCTGCTGTTCTCCCGGCGGCTGTTTCTATGCTAACGTCAGGGGGAAAATATTATACTTATACTAATTAAAACTTTTTTCATAGATAAAATGAATCACTTTTTAAATGTGATGCAACATTGCCGAGATGGATACATTTATTGTCATAATTAGGTCGTTACCACTTCTTTCTTCACCAATGAAGGTAGTTTTAGCCTCATGGCTAAGTCAAAACAAATGAACTTTGCTAACCCAGAGGGAAAAGTTTGTTGCTTCAAAGTTTGGAGTTTGATATTCCAGACAGTGATTCTCAATTCCCTAAGAATGATTGGGATGAACAATAGAGACATAAAAATGCTAGCAGATAAAAGGTGCTTTATTGTCCTTTTGAAAACTAGCACATAAAAACGAACACTAGTTAGTGTACATCTCTTCATAGGTCTAGCATATAAAACTATACTAGGATTTTTTGGGGGTACTTAAGCGAAAATTGAAAATAAAAAATTCACTCATTCATTCATCTTCTACAGTATACCGCTTTATCCTGTATTTAAGGTCGCGGGGACCTGGAGCCTATCCCAGGAGACTCGGGGCAGAAGGCAGGGTACACCCTGGACAGCGTGCCAATCCATCGCAGGGCACACACACACACACACTCTGGTCAATTTTTTGGGAACGCCAATTAGCCTAATCTGCATGTCTTTGGACTGTGGGAGGAAACCGGAGTACCCGGAGGAAACCCACCAAGCACGGGGAGAACATGCAAACTCCATGCACACAGAGACGGGAATCGAACCCGGACCCTGGAGGTGCAAGGCGACAGTGCTAACCACTACACCACCGTGCCGCCAAGATAAAAAATTTAAAATTGAAAAAAATAAAAATGCACTAGAATGCTTCTCTTCAAAATAGCAATGTTTAACTAATATATAACTTTTTTTCAGTAGCATAACTTTGACTCTAAATTTGCTTAAACAGCAAATCAAACCAGCAAATCCCTAGTCTACTTTTCATTAACTTGACATAAAACGTTAGCATATAAAAAGCTCACTAGTTCCCTTCTGTCTTTTGATATATCTTTATTATGTATATACACACAAACCGGATTCCAAAGAAGTTGGGACACTAAACAAATTGTCAAAAAAAATAAAAACTGAATGCAATGATGTGGAGATGGCAAGTGTCAATATTTTATTCAGAATAGAACATAAATCACGGAACAAAAGTTTAAACTGAGAAAATGTATCATTTTAAGGGAAAAATATGGTGAATCAAAATGTCATGGTGTCAACAAATCCCAAAAAAGTTGGGACAATTTTCTAGGCCATTTTCACCACTGTGTGGCATCTCCCCTTCTTCTTACAACACTCAACAGACGTCTGGGGACCGAGGAGACCAGTTTCTCAAGTTTAGAAATAGGAATGCTCTCCCATTCTTGTCTAATACAGGCCTCTAACTGTTCAATCGTCTTGGGCCTTCTTTGTCGCACCTTCCTCTTTATGATGCACCAAATGTTCTCTATAGGGGAAAGATCTGGACTGCAGACTGGCCATTTCAGTACCCGGATCCTTCTCCTACGCAGCCATGATGTTGTGATTGATGCAGAATGTGGTCTGTCATTATCTTGTTGAAAAATGCAGGGTCTTCCCTGAAAGAGATGACTAGATGTTGTTCTAGAACCTGAATATATTTTTCTGCATTGATGGTGCCTTTCCAGACATGCAAGCTGCCCATGCCACACGCACTCATGCAACCCCATACCATCAGAGATGCAGGCTTCTGAACTGAGCGCTGATAACAACTTGAGTTGTCCTTGTCCTCTTTGGTCCGGATGACATGGCGTCCCACATTTCCAACAAGAACTTCGAATCGTGACTCGTCTGACCACAGAACAGTCTTCCATTTTGCCACACTCCATTTTAAATGATCCCTGGCCTAATGAAAACGCCTGTGCTTGTGGATCTTGCTTAGAAATGGCTCCTTCTTTGCACTGTAGAGTTTCAGCTGGCAACGGCGGATGGCACGGTGGATTGTGTTCACTGACGATGGTTTCTGGAAGTATTCCTGAGCCCATTCTGTGATTTCCTTTACAGTAGCATTCCTGTTTGTGGTGCAGTGTCGTTTAAGGGCCCGGAGATCACGGGCATCCAGTATGGTTTTACGCCCTTGACCCTTACGCACAGAGATTGTTCCAGATTCTCTGAATCTTCGGATGATATTATGCAGAGTTGATGATGATAACTGCAAAGTCTTTGCAATTTTTCGCTGGGTAACACCTTTCTGATATTGCTCCACTATCTTTCTGCGCAACATTGTGGGAATTGGTGATCCTCTACCCATCTTGGCTTCTGAGAGACACTGCCACTCTGAGAAGCTCTTTTTATACCCAATCATGTTGCCAATTAACCTAATTACTGTTAATTGGTCTTCCAGCTCTTCGTTATGCTCAAATTGACTTTTTCCAGCCTCTTATTGCTACTTGTCCCAACTTTTTTGGGATTTGTTGACACCGTGAAATTTGGAATCAACATATTTTTCCTTTAAAATGATACATTTTCTCGGATTAAACTTTTGTTCCGTGATTTATGTTCTATTCTGAATAAAATATTGACATTTGCCATCTCCACATCATTGCATTCAGTTTTTATTCGCAATTTAAATGTTTAGTGTCCCAACTTTTTTGGAATCCGGTTTGTATATATATATATAAATAAATTGTTATATATAATAATAAAAATACCAGTCAAAAGTGCTTAAATGAGTCTACTACTATATATGTTTTGGATGCCTTCAGTATTGTTTTCCAATGGAGAAATAATTAAATAAATAAAAACCAGGACAGACCATGGAATTAGAAGGTGTGTCCAAACTTTTAACTGTAAATGTACCTAATATGATAGTGTAATTTTCTTCAGCCAATCAGTCATATCATTAAAAATACTTGCAACTGAAGTGAATAACATTGATTACATTCCTACCCATATCAATATTGTGGGTATCTGGGTTAATGACATTAGAGTCTTGGGCGCACAAAGCTTGTTGATTCAAGGCTGGCCTGACTGGTCCAATCCAGTAAAAGAGCTAATGGAGCTCAAATAGCTGAATATGTTACTGCTGTCTCTGATATAAAGTTGTCAAAAACACACAGTGCATCTCAGTTTGTTGTGTATCTGAGTAGCCACAGACCAGTCACAGTGCCCATGCTGACCCGGGATCACCACCAAAAGCTCCGAAGATGGCCATGTGAGCGTCAGGACTGGACCATGAACCAAGATAATGAGGTGGTCTGGTCAGATCAATAACATTTAATCAATAGCATTTACATCATCTGGATGGCTCGGTGCATGTGTGTCGCATACCTGGGGAAAAGATGGCAAGCCCATGGAGGCAGTGTAATGCGTCAGGCAACGTTCTGCTGGGAAATCTTGGGCCCTTCCATTCATGTTGATATACTGTATACTTTGACACGACCCTACTTAAATATTGTTGCAGACCAATTATAATCCTTCTTGGAAATGATATGTGCCACAATGCAAAAAAAATGTTCAAGTATATAGTTTGAGGAACATTACATGGTGTTCATATCAAGCATCTGTGGAATGTGCTGAACAAGCCAGGTCTATTGTGATCTCTCCTCACAAAGGATCTGCTGCTAATGTCCACACATTCAGAGGTCTTGAGCATTATATTGTAGCTGTTGCATGATGGGTAAGAGCCATTTTGTGTGGAACTAGGAGGACGTACACTATATTAGTTTTCTATATTATGGCTGATTGATGTGATGTATATCAAAGGTGCACTAGTGTCTTGCTTTCTGTGATTGTTTAGTAATTTTGATCATTCTGTCAGGCAGATCAGGTGCAAAATGATATCCTGAATATTAGTATTAAAAAAAGAAATGCAGTGATTAAGAGCTCTGCCAAAAGCTAATTGCAAAGAGCTTGTGTTGTTGTAGAAAGTGTGTTCAGCCAAAAGGAGCTTCTGCCACCTGGGTTACTGAAGCACGACTCCTTCCAAACTCAACTGGCAAAGAAGCCACTCTTCTGCGGGTGAGAAGGCGTCTCAACGTTTCAAACAATTCCATCCGTGATTTTCGGGTGAAGTCACTCCAGCGCACAACTGTTTTTCATTATTTGTCATAGCTGCTGTTTGTTCCGCAAAGGTCTCGGCTGAACAAAGACGGCAACTAAGCAAAACGGGACGTATTAGTATATGCCGATGAACATTCCATAACCCTCATGGCTTTGTCAAACAAACACAGGCAAATATACACACGTGCACAAGTGCATACACTCATGCAGGCAAACATCCAACCTTGTCCTGTGATAAATTTGCTCAACATGAGAGCGGTTTGAAATGTTTTATGGATGACAAACAAGGATGTTTGAAAAGCATCAAAGAGGATCTCTTTGTTTTTTGTATGACCTTTTTGGCACTCACAGCAATATTACTGAGAAAATAAATAAATAAATAATTAGTTTTACAGAAAAAGTAAAATGAATAAAAAAAACCAAGGATATCAGACATCACAGATGTGTAAATTTACTAGCATGTTTAGATAAAGTTTACTTACAAAAAGTGCTGTGAAGTTCTTGAATTTGATACACCGGAAAACTCTTGATTAATTTCCCTATATATAAATTCATCTTGCCCTGCGATGGATTGGCACCCTGTCCAGGGTGTACCCTGCCTCGTGCCCAGAGTCTCCTGGGATAGGCTCCAGGTCCCCCGCGACCCTGAACACAGGATTAAGCGGTATAGAAAATGAATGAATGAATGAATAAATTCATCTTCTATACCGATTTATCCTGTATTTAGGGTCGCGGGGACCTGGAGCCTATCCCAGGAGACTCTGGGCACGAGGCAGGGTACACCCTGGACAGTGTGCCAATCCATCGCAGAGCACAAACACACACACACACTCATTCACACACTATGGTCAATTTGGGAACGCCAATTAGCCTAATCTGCATGTCTTTGGACTGTGGGAGGAAACCGGAGTACCCAGAGGAAACCCACCAAGCACGGGGAGAACATGCAAACTCCATGCACACAGAGACGGGAATCGAACCCGGACCCTGGATGTGCAAGGCGACCACCGTGCCGCCCTATATATAAATGATCTACTGTAAATATATAAAACATATACACTGATCAGCCATAACATTACAACACAATACATCGAGTTTTTTGTTTTAGAATTATGTAGGTTCCGATTATACTACCTGGGCAGCTGTGACCCTCTCTGCTCGTGGCTCTGCAGGGCCTTTTGGAGTGTGCTGTGGAGTCTGGCACCATGATGGTGGGGCCTCCATTGCTTGGAATTGTTTGTCTAGCACAACCTTCGGCTGCTTGCTGGCCCCTGTGAGCAGTGGGCTTTAATGCACTGGGTGTTCTGGTGCCTTTCTATCGTAGCCAGCATTGACTTTTTTTTCAGTAATTTATGATGCATTGCCTTTGATGCATTGGTATATAATTGTTAAACAATGTAAATGTGTTAATGTTATGAATTGATGTTTATAAACAAAATGTACAGTATGATGGAAAAAAATTCCATTATTGATAAATTGCTGATGTGTAAGAGCAATAAGTAAATTAACAGCTAATTAACAGACAGATAGACACATTTTTAGCACAACAGCCGCTGTTCAGTTGCGCATTTTTTCTCGAATACATTTTTTCAGCCACTCGTCAAGGCTAATCAGCGGCAGTTAATATAAACAACAATAGCTGAAATGAAATTGCCTCCAGCCTCATGCTGTCTGTCACAGTTCCGGATGTCACCATGCCTCAACGCCGCAATCAGAATGTGTTAGAGTGGCACATTAAAAAAGATTAAATAAGATTGGAATGCCACAACCATCAGATAGGCAGAGCTTGATTTTGTATAAGACTAATAGATAATGTTTGCGTGCCTTCAGCAGAATGATGGTGTGTGCTATTTGACCTGTGTGAGAGTTCACTAAAGGCATGGTGTGATCTGATTTGAATGGAGTTTTCCTTGTTCTCACCTTTTCCATCTGCGTTTACTCCAGCTTCATTACAATCCTCCTATCTATTAAAAAAAAAAAAAAAACAAGCTTGGTTTTGGTAGTATTGCTGTATATGTGTGGGATGGAGAGAAAGAGTGAGACAGAGAGAGAAAGAGTGAGACAGAGAGAGAGAGAGAGAGAGAGAGAGAGAGAGAGAGAGTTTTTCAAAACAATACACATTATAAATCTGAGAATTGATGACCTGCTCACAGTATGTGACGTTACTCATTTGTTGTTTGGTGCACAATACAAACTATTACTACTACAAACTACACAACTGTCTATCATGTCAAGAAAAATCAGGGATCAACAGATCAATTTGATTTCCAGTCAGAAATACAGCACTGTGCAAAATAAATATGAAGAAAAAAACATCTACAGTTTAAATGGAATTCAATTATGTAGATTAAATTAAATACATTGAACAAACGTTTTACTGTGACAGGCTGCAAAGTGCCTAAAGAAACAATTAAGAAAAACGATGGTTTATGTAACAACCTCAGCAGCAACCTCATTTCCCCTCTCGTCTGTTCCAAACACTCAGTATTCAGCATCAGCAGCAGTGGTGTCAAAAGTATTCACATTCATTACTCGAGTAGAAGTATAGATACTAGGGTTCAAAAATACTTCAACCCAAGCTTTTTACTTAAGTAAAAATTTTAAAGTACTGGTTTCAAAACAACTTAAAGTATAATAGTAAAAGTACTATTCATGAGACGGGGGGGGGGGGGGGGGGTGCGCATTCTTATTATGCGACCGGAGGGGTTGCGCGTTCTGATCATAAAAATAGAGTAACGAGGCTATTTTTAAAATGTAAGGAGTAGAAGTAAAAAGTCGGCTGAAAAATAATTACTCCAGTAAAGTATAGATACCCAAAATTTCTACTTAAAATTTGTACTTCATTACTTGACACCGCTGATCAGCAGTATAATAATCACCAGCCTGATCATCATCACCTGCACCTATTTCTCACTGGTTCATGATTTAAGTTGAATACTTTTTTTTATGCCTGAATGATACATACAGTAGGTCACTGAGTGGCTTAACAAACAAAAGGTACACGGTACAGGTACAGGGACTGAAAATGGGAGGCAAAAATTGCCAAAAATAAGAGGCGAAAATTTTTTCAGGAAGGACTATTTCTCAAGACTACATAAAAGATTATAAGAAAGTCTGTCTCTTTGGAAGCAAAATCTGAAGAAATAAAGGCTGGCACGAGGCTTTTGCAGAGTACTGCATATCCTTTGGTTCTTAGCGTTGTTGTTGCTAATACATGGAGTGTGTAGAGGGCTTTAAGGTTTATTGCCAGGAAAATCAAACATTCTTGAAAATATCAGAGACTTAGTTTCCAAACTGACAAACACCCACTTTTAGTGTGTAACTTAAAAATTTTTTTTAATTTAAAGCAAAATTCTAAAAAAAAATCACCTAGTTCATATTGGGGTGAAATGTGTTTTATATTTTTACATATCTTCTTTTAATTTTAGTGTTTTCCAGAAAAAGAAATTAAAAAAATATGTAATTGTAACAAGTGTGAAGAATCCAACATAGTTGGCATCGGAAAAGAAGATTAATCCGATTTCCATTTCGCCGCTTTTTCATCGCTTTCTTCACAGTTGGACTTGTTCACCACTGAATATGAACATCATGTCTGTGTTTGTCTTTCAGGCCGTTTTCTAAAAACTGATGAAGGAGTTCATTATGGCATTATTTCTGTTTTCAGACCCCAGACAGAGTCTGAGACACAGACTTCAGCATGTATAAATATAACCAGAAGCTGCGTGACAATGCGGCTTTATGAATGATGTTATTTACCGCGTACTATAACTATGGAAAAGAGGCATGTCGTCTGTTCCCTGTTCCAAGTTTAAAAAAAAAAAAAAAAAACCTGGTGACACACACAAGGCTTGTCTGTGAATCATGTGAGCAGGGAGGTGGGATTCTTGATAGCCCCCCGTCTCAAACGCAGAGACAGGCAGACAAAAGGAGCAGTGTGTGTTGCCCTGCTAGCTCCAGGCCATGGCAGAAAGGCCGAGTGCTGCGCGCCTCAGACCTGGCCGTCCTGTGCTATTGTGTACGCCGGAGCACCCGCTGGGCGATGGAGCGCTCAAAGCCTGACGAGACCTACACGCCTGCAGCTGCTGCCCACCTGTGGAGCAAGTCAAATTAGGGAAGGATTCCTGCTGATGGGGCCTTTGGGGTGTGGGGGTTGCAAAACAAGTACATGTGTGTGCGTGTGAGAATGTTGGAAAGGAAGACTGGATGGGCTTTGTGTTTACAGTACTTTTGTTCACGTTAAATCCTTCCAGCCAAGCTGTACCAATGTCACTCACGCCTAGGGCTGGGTAACAAAAAGTGGTCCACTCAACAAAACATTCAGGTATTTCCGATTACTGGACGAGCACCTGAAACGTCTTTCCAATTCGAAGTAGTATAAAGAAATGTCAATTGTTTTCAACAAACGTTTTACACCATAATCAGGACAGCTGGCGATCATGATGCTTTTGAACTGAAGATTTTTGATCTGATCTGCAGTATATACGGTACATCTTTTTTTGCATTTGATCTTCTTATTTTTATTTTGCAATGAAATGAACCTTGGGTGTTCATATCAAACTGGGACTTTTGATGAAATTGATCATGAATGAAGGCATACAATTGAACGATACTGTATATTGGTATTTATAAAAGACCTGAAGTCAACACAGTGACGAAACTCTTGGCCACAATAAAACATTTAAATGGTGCAAATGTTATGTCTGTGAATGGTGATCCGGGCCGAGGTGACTTGAAACCCATTGAAATCGTTCCTGTGAACATCCTGAATCCTTAAAAATCGAGGGATAACTTGTTTCCAACTTGCAGAAGAGACTGGAATTCGTCTGGGAGTTCGTCTGGGAGTTCGTCTGGGAGTTATCGCCACATCCCACGTACAGGATACACCTCGCTCCAAGCCATTTCTCTGTGTAGCAGAGGATATATAGAAAAATAAAGGGAGTTTTTAACTCTCATACTGTAACTGTCTTCTGTTATTCTTCTTTCATTGTCCTCATCAATAATCATGTTGGTTAACAGATTAATACTGTGCATGCCATTCAATTACTTTATCGTCTAATATTGCTTCAGGTTGGATTCAGCCCTGATCTCATAGATAAAGAAAGAGATGCAGTGATGCTTTAGTGCTTAATAGTTCAGATCTTGTGCATCTTCAACTTGGCTACAACAACAAGTATCCAAAATCACAACTTTCATGCTAATGCCACTGTTAACATCATCTCGTGGGTCTCTAGCCAGCTGAGCTGAGCTGAGCCAACATTTATATTATTATTTTGTGGGAATTTAAATTTTTTTATTAAATATGACTTTGAACCTTTCTGATAAATGGGTGGGGGGCTGGTAAAATTAGGGGACAAAAACAGAAGGTATTAAATAAGTGCTAAACCGACTCTTAACACTAAAACAATAAATATTCCACAAAATCACATCTTTTGTCATTTGGGAATACCAAAAAAAAAAAGGACACCGACCACCACTTTAGCACCAGAAGGCGGAATTACATGTATCAAGTATAATATTTCACAATAGAATTCATAATGGGGATGACTTTTAACTTGTAGAAAATCCTGCACATCTTATCACTTCTTATAGATTCCGCATGACATCCATTTAAAAATGCTAGTATTGTTTTGAGCCACTTCAATCCGTCCCGCTAACGAACCACGCAGACATTCGTTAACATGCACAAACAATCACTGATGGAATTTTAGGCCAAAATATATCTCTATGTCATGAAAGAGCATTCCGAACTATCCGTCTTTTCCTGAAAAGGAGTTTAAAAAAAAAAAAAAACCCGGGCTTGCATCCATTTTCCCAAATCATCTAATTTGGCCTCATGAATGGCTGTAGCCTGAGGCTCCCTTTCAAGCTAACAAGGGATGCTCTTGTTAGCCACGCCATCTCCTCAACTACCAGATAGAAAACATATTAATCATAATTTGGACACGCACAAGAAAAAAATTCATTTCAGGGGTCACGGCTGAATAATGCGTTTTGCCGACACAGGCCGCTCCTTTGTACGCGATCGTTCCTTCCCAGGAACACTGGCTAGTCTTGTGACTATGGAGGTCAGGGAACGATGACATCATCGCCTTGACACGCATCTTGGCCCTGACAGTGGCACCTTGTGTTCTTAGGCTTCCCTTTTTTCTTTTTCCCCGTCTCACAGGACTGTGATTGTGCTGCTGGGTTCTGTGTTCTTTCAAAGAATACCTTTCTGTCTCTCTCTCTCTCTCTCTCCGTCGATCTGTCTGTCTCTCTCTCTCTCTCTCTGCCAGCTGCTGTGAGAGGCACGCAGAATGCCTCTTCACATAATGATGAATGGTGCTTGACCCACAAGCCTGTTCTTCCACTGAGATGCTTGGGGCTCCAGATTATTTCCGATATTTCCGCATGCTCTGGGGTCAGCTTGGCATTTAAACTCCATGTCCACTGCTCTTGCTGTTCACCGTCCTCAAATCAGTGCTCACGTTAAGGCAGATAAATGAAGATTAAATGCAGCCCTAACCTGCTGAGTGCAGGAGGAGTTTTTTTCTTCTCTCTCTCTCTCTTTCTCTAAAATGTTTATTAAAATGGGGTCCCACCTTCAATTCTTGCTGGAGCATCAAGTATATGATTAATTGCACTGAGCAACAGTTATGGCAGGATTAACAATTAGCTGGACCTGTCAAGCACTCAGCTGAAGATGGCATGCTAATTGAATGGCTGGTTGGCTATTGTGTCCCAAAGCATGGTGGAAATCGAGAGAGAGAGAGAGAGAGAGAGAGAGAGATCCAGCCTCTTTCATCTCACACTCAGGCCAGCTAGCACTAAATAAACCCAGGCTAATTTTCCCATAAATATTCATATCCGTCCAATATGAAGTTTTCAAAGTTACCGTCATGGTACATTTGACCTCGTCTCTGACTATAAGGTCTGACTTTTCACTTTTTCCCCTCCCTCACTTCCTTATTATATTATATTTTCATGCTACTCAAATATGCAAAGTATCTTTTATGTCGACTTCTTCTTAGAGTGAATAGTTTTGAGGTTGGCAACTACTGGGATTTTGAGCTGTAATGTCAAGAAGTACAAACATGGACAGATTGGTGCATATTGAATTTACTGGGTTGACATGATTTAAGGAATTTTGCTTAATTACATGCACAGACTTGAGTAACAACTCTAATGATATCTGTTTTTACCTTTTATTCTTTTTTCTTCACCTGCATGTCGTATTTCTGCCCCTTGCATACCATTACGCTATAACATATCTCTATTATATGCATAATTTTTTAGGTGATTCTAATATCTATTTGCTGTATAATGAGTTTAAGTGAACACGGTGTCTTAGTGGTTAGTACGCCGTCCTTACACCTCCAGGGTCGGGTCCTCCTTATACTACACTACAGTACGGCAAGTACTCTGGGGTTCCTTAAACATTCCAAAAATATCCAAATTAGCCTCATTGGCATTCCCAAATTTCCCATAGTGTGTGAATGAATGTGTGGAAGTGTGTGCACCCTGCTCTGGATTGCCACCCTGTTTCCTCTGACTACAGAGAATAAACAGTATACTGTATACAGTAGAATGAATGAATGAGTTTTGGTGATCGTTTGCCGACCGTAGCCTCAGATTTCTTTTCTTGGTTGTCAGGAATGGAACCAGATGTAGTTTTCTACTGTTGTGGCGCATCTTCTTTAAGTTTGTATGTATACTTGCATGCTTTTCTGTTCACCACGGTTGTAAACAATGGTTATTTGAGTTAGTGTAGCCTTCATGTCATGTAGAACCAGTACAGACCCCCAACCCTAACCCTAGGGTTCTATCTACAGAACTGCTACTGTTGTTGCTGTTGTTGTTGTTGTTGTTGTTGTTGTGATTTTTTGCAAACTTTGAAGCAGCTCATCAGTTTCTAAAATATTTGAACAAGCCCATCTGTCAAATCAAGTCAAGTCAAGTCAAGTCAAGTCAAGTAGGGTTTTATGGTCATTTCAACCATATCCAGTTCAGTACAGAATGAAACGAAACAGCATTGCTCCAGAACAGAAATTAACAAGAACTAACTAGTTAACTAAGACACCTAATTAGCTGACTAGCTCAGACAAAACAGATTATAAATTTGACAAATTTGCACACAAAAAAAAAAAAAAAAAAAAACTACGTACCTCACAAAAAGACAACATAAAGTTACCATAAATTAACAACATATTATTTTTAAAAGCACAAACGCTAACTAAGACGCCTTATTAGCTGACTACCTGAGACAAAAAAACAAATTAGCTGACTAGCCCATCTGGCACCAACACGCATGCCAGAGTCAAAACTAGTAAGATTAGTGAGATTTTTCTGTCCTGTTCTGATCTTTGATATAAACATTACCTGAAGCTACAGTACAGTATGCGAGTGATTTTATTAATCACATGATATGAACATACTGGTGTTTCTATTAAAGTGGCCGGTCTGTTTATAGTGGATGCAGGGGGGAAATGTTCAGACTAAAGTCCTTCTGTCTGTGTATCTAATGCTAAGAAATATTTCATATACAAAAAATATACACGATATAATTTATTTATTAATTGATTGCTGATCTTTTGGTTGTCATTATGCTTTATGTTCTCGTTTCTCAGCCTCAACAGTGGCGCAGCAGTGCATTGTGGGTATCCTTCATGGGAACCTTCGCATCTGCAGGGGCGACAGCTATCTCCCGCTCGTGAAAGCTCCAGCAGGAAGTGGTGACTCGGGCCGATGCGAGCGAGAGGAAAGGGCACGATTGTTCGTGAGCTCAGGAGGGGCTGCGCCGTGGTGTGTGGGACATATCAAAATATTTGACAGACTTCAGGATTATGAAAACGGCTCTGTGGCCCCTGGCTGCTCGGCTGCATTGTCTGAGCACTGGGAGCTGCGATCTGGCCCATTCGGAGCAACTCAGTGTGTGTTAATACCATGTAATGAAATTAAGGGGTTTTGGGCAGCGCTGCGTTTGGCCTCCCTGACTGTGCCTCTCTTTTTTTTTTTTTTTTTGCAACAGCATGGGGATGGTGAAGAAAAGAAAAACATCGCTGCCACATTTTTAGTATTAATCAAATATATCATCAGGGGCATTTCCTTCTGATCATAGCAGATTGTTCCAACAGTCAACATGTGTCATAAAGGCTGCTTTTGTTTCTGTCATCTGGGCCAAATGAAAGATTTCTATTGACACATTATGTCATGACAATCACAAAGTATTTAAACTGCAGTGTCCCGGTCGTGGTCCATCAGACATGTGTTATAGCATGACATAATGTATTTGTTATCACTACATGTTAATAGAAGTATGAAAACTATGCAAAATTATAGACTGTGGTTCATTAAGGGATCATTTAAATAAAAAATGCAAGAGATGGCCCTTTATGACAGCTGACTCTAAACATTTATAAAGGCTTGGTAATTGTTATAAGCGCTTTATGATGGCTGACATGATCTGAATATATACAGTACTGTGCAAATGTCTCCTCATTTCTTCATATTTTGCTTCCAAATAAACAGACTTTCTTCAATTTTTATGTAGTCTTGAGGTTTTCCAGTTTTTTACTCAGATTTTCTGAGCAGTTTCAGACAAATGTTTTTTTTGTTTGTATTTTTGTAAGTAACTTAAGATATGAACCAGTGAGAAACAGGTGCAAATGATGACAGATGGTCAGTCCGGTGATTAGTATACTGGTGATGCTGAAAGCTGAGTGGTTGGAACAGACGAGAGGGGAAACGAGGTCGCTGCTGAGGTTGGTACATAAACTTTTATTTATATTTACCATATTTAATATCCACATATAAGTGTTTTAAATCCTATTTAACTGTTTATCTATTCATTTATAAATGTCAGCTGGAATTATGTCAAGTGCCATAAATGTTTCACCATGATCGCTGTCTTTTTGATTTGTCTTTTTTAATATTTGTGTACATTTATCAAAAATGCAGGAACATTTACAGAGGTTCATTCCATGCTCTTCATAAAAAGTTAACTCTAAACATTTATAAAGTCTTATTTCAACAGATGGCACCTTGTCATGAGGATATTTTGCCATAAGATCAGCTGATAAAAGCATACGCAAATATGATTTTTATTAATTATTATCATACTACCATATTAGGTTTATAGCAGTTGCTGTCATTTAGGGATAAACTTATTCCTGCTATTTCTAAAAAAAGAGTTTAAAAAGAGGCGGTGTAGTGGTTAGCACTGTCGCCTTGCACCTCCAGGGTCCGGGTTCGATTCCCGGCCAGGCTCGATTCCCGTCTCTGTGTGCATGGAGTTTGCATGTTCTCCCCGTGCTTGGTGGGTTTCCTCCGGGTACTCCGGTTTCCTCCCACAGTCCAAAGATATGCAGATTAGGCTAATTGGCGTTCCCAAATTGACCATAGTGTGTGAGTGTGTGTATGTGTGTGTGCTCTGCGATGGATTGGCACGCTGTCCAGGGTGTACCCTGCCTCGTGCCCTGAGTCTCCTGGGATAGGCTCCAGGTCCCCGCGACCCTAAATACAGGATAAAGCGGTATAGAAGATGAATGAATGAATGAATGTTTAAAAAGATTGGCATAAGCACTTTATTACAGCTGACATAAAGATACATGAATATTTATAAAGGGCGTTTCCATTATAAAGCCTGTCTTTTTTTTTCACATTTACACATTTACAAAAAAGTATTAGATTTTAGCAAAATATTTTGTTGCCTTATGATGCATAACAACATGGTTATAACATTTAAATAACAAAAAGAAGGATCACTCCACCGTGATATCTTGTACGTACTGTATACTCTCTTTTTTCTCATTTTTAAGTCATGAAGCCTTGTGAGGGCTGGATTTGGGTGATGTGTTGATTCTTAAGCTTTATATAATCTAATAATAAACAGTCAGGATATTGTCATGCTGTTTAATCAAATATCGTTAGTCTTTAGACTCCTTTTTTTGTCCTGTACAGTACGAGCTCTTTGTCCTCAGCGTCCCCCGGCATCCAGGACAAATTGACTCTACCTGCTGCATAAACTCCACCTTACACTATATTTCAGCATACATTTATTCTGCAGGCTTCTCCTATCTTCTCAGCGAGGTATCTTCTGTTAAAGCGTCTCCCGCAGAAACGACGTAGAAGGAACAGAGAGTGAATGAAAAAAAAAAAAAAAAAACCCTGATGTTAAACCTCTAGGTACAGAAGGCTGTTAGCAATTGCTGATGATAGTAGGCAAACATTAACATAATAATTAGTGTCTTGTAATTGTTTCATTAAAACCAGTTGTTCCATTTCTCCTCGTGTTTTCCCAGTAGACGGGAGAAAGTTGGACGGCAGCCAGGAGGAGACAGGGACGCCATGTTGGCACCGCCGAGCTCAAGATGGTTCACTTCAGCTCGGGCGAGGAGGAGACAAGCTGTTTGTTTCAGGCATACTCCTCCTCCCTGTCTCTTTTACACACACACACACACACACACACACACACACACACACACTGAAACCTCTACAAAAACCTTCAGCAAAAGTGAAAGTGTATTAATAATTAAAAGAAATACTAGACATATTGTAAGTATAATAATTATTTTTTATTTGAGTATATTTTAATGATTATTTGTAAAAAAAAAAAAATGAAACAGTAATAAGTATTTAAAAATAATAAAGAGTGTGTAAGCAAGAGAAGCGCATAGAAGGAAGATTTTCTTATTTGCCAATTTTTTTTTTTAAGACACTGGAAGTGAGAAAATTATTTTAATACTGCTTTTAATCAAGACATATACATATTAATTTGTTTGTTTTATTCATTTTTCATTATTCTATTCATTTATAATAGAAGTCATAAATGTGCTCATTATGGTTATCGTTTCTGTAGTAATATCATTCATCCAGTCGTTCATTCATTATTTTTCTGTAACGCTCATCCTGTGTACAGGGTCAGGGGAAGCCTGGAGCCAATCCCAGGAGACCCCGGGCACGAGGCAGGGTACGCCCTGGACAGGATGCCAATCCATCACAGGGCACTCACACACATACACACACAACATCCAATTTGAGAACACCAGTTAGCCTAATCTGTATATCGTTGGACTGTGGGAGGAAACTGGAGCACCTGGAGGAAGCCCACCAAGCACGAGGAGAACATGCAAACTCCATGCACACAGACACCAAGAGGCCGGAATTGAAGCCTTGACCCTGGAGGTGTGAGGCCATCGTGTTGCCTTAGTAACAAAAACTGATAACTGTTACTAGTTTTTGGTCAAATGTAAGCCGTCAAGACGGATGATTGTTCTATTTCTAGGTAATATGTTTTATGCATTTTTTTGTGGTTTATTGACTTGAAGAGAGAGAGAGAGAGAGAGAGAGAGAGAGAGAGAGAGAGAAACATAGTTTGGTACAGTAACTGACTGGCTATCAACTCTGTCATTCATGTGAAATTACATTTACTGGCCATGCATTTGATTATTAAAGTTTTTATTATGAGATCCTGTAGAGATGAGCGGGGAAAATTCTTACTGGAATAACATGGTTAAAAATAAACAAATAAATAAATATATATAGTCATTCCAGTCACTATCCTGTACTTTCCTTAAGGTTTTTCTGTATAGGGTTCACCGTATTTAATAGTAATTACAATGAATCTGCTTTCAGTTTCGCCTACTGGTCAACCATCTATACAAAAATGAAATGTCATTTGTTTTTCCTGATTAGTATCCAGACCATATAAACATCTTTCATTTTAATTCCCAGAGATGTCTTACAATAATATATACAGTACAGTATGCATATTCATATTTTCACAAAGCTTCAATAACTGCCCGTAGACTAGGGTTTCTCTCAGGATGAGAAAATGTTGAAATTCCTGTCATGCAGAAATATCACATGATGGTGAAAGATAATGGAATATAAAAAATATATATAATATTTATTTTAGGGGGGGAAATGCATTCATTTTTGTAGTGTGTATTAGATTCGATTGGTCCCCAAAGTTTGTGCCTAATGCTATTAAAGCAATTTAGTAACAATAAAGTAGCACTTATAATATTAAAGGAGTGTGTTTGTGTGTGTGCTGTATGTGTGCTAAAGTGACTGTCCTCTGTATTCCGCTCCATTAGGAGGCATAATACAGATGGTTGACATTGAAGCCTATTGACCATATCCAAAAACACACACACAAACACACACACACACAGACACATAGAAACATATATGTACCCACAAACCCATACAAACTGCAATATGGCGCTCCGCTCCCGTCGTTCCTGTCATGACCTTCTTTCATTTCCCCGCTCTTCATTTCTACGTTTTTTTTTTTTTTTTACCGAAAAAACTTCTGAGCGGTGTTTCCCTTCTGCTTTTTATCCTGGCGTCTCGACCCGAGATGAATGTTGCTAAACACGTGGAGGATCGTTTACAGAGGCGCCTATTTACGCCTCGGCGCAGTCAGATGAAGAGCAAGATGAGAATGTATATCACGACGCTATAACCCACTCCAGCTCCTTAAGACGCCTTCCAATACGGCGTAAACAAACAGACGGCGTCATGTTGACAATGTTGCTCGGCGTGCTTATTGAATCCTGAAAGGAGGGCAATTTCTCGGCGACATTGTGCAATCTCGGAGATCCGTAAACATAAATAAACAAACCAACATGTGAAATATGAGTGCGTGCGCGAGAGCGTGAACGCGTACGTCGGTGCGCCGTGTCCTCGTATCCCTCCCAAAAGACTGATTGGAACTTGTGCACCACAATTAACTTCCTAGGCGCTACCGATAAATCAAGATCCTGGTATTTGCCGATGCTCGTGTCACTGCGATATGAGCGGCGGAGGCCATCTGTATGGCAGAGATCAAATAACTGCCTCCGATATGCCATATTCAGAGCAGGGCGGGTGAAAGGGGGCCATCTCTTAGAAAATTATTTTTCATTCTTCACTCGCGCCTCCGCTGACAAATATACTCATTTTCTCTTCATTGTGTCGACCGGGAAAAAAAAAAGAAATGCATTTCCGCAAACAAAGTGTTTTGGGGCTTTCTGTTTCCTATCAACGCAGCATTAGAGTCACCATCATCATCTGCTCGGATTCAAGGGCACATAATGCAGCTCGGATACTTTATAATATTGCGGGTAATCACGAAAAAAAATATATGAGCATTTCTCAAATTAAAAAAAAAAAAAAAGAAACTTTATTCTTGCATGCCAAAAGTTTCGAAGGCTATATCCGCTTTGATTAAAGTGGTCTATGTGAATATCATTGTTTCCTTAAGTGCAGAACTGGAAGCGCTACCATCTTCAAAAGAATCCCCCCCCCACCCTCGGTTTTTTTCCCGTTTTACATATTCATGTATTTATCTGCATTACTCAGAATGTGCACGCTAGGCCCCTCGTGCACCCGTGATAATACTAATCCTGTTTACGTCCGATATTTGTGCAATATTACACCTCTAGAAATATTAGAACTTCAAGGCATCGTTGGGGTGGGGGGGTGAACAAGGAGGTGGAGGCAGACACAGGAACTCCAGTCTGAGAGAGCGAGAAGGAGGGAGAGGGAAAAAAAACACACACACACACACACATTTTACATTCTCTAAATATGTAAAGTGCCCAGCACACGTTCCATGACCGGCGTTCGGCGAGTGCTCAAATCCAGCAGAACTATCAGCTCGGCCGGCACTCTCGCCCGCAGTCACACGGACCCGGGCGCTCTCGTGTTCTGCAGAATCAGGGATTATCACTCATACAGACTGAGACTGACTGTCTCTGCGTTGAAAATGTCACAAATCCTCATACAACAGCCCAGAATATACACTGCCATAAAAAGTATTTGCCCCCTAATTTTTTTTCAGTTTGCATTTTTGTCACATTGTATATTCTGCTGAATGATTCTGATCATCAAACTATTTTAATATTGCACAATGATAACGCGAGTAAATCGTAAAAATGCAGTTTTTAAATGATTTCATTTATTAATGGAAAATAAATTATGTCCAAACCTGCCAGGCCCTGTGTGAAAAAGTAATTGACCCCTTGCTAAATCTTGAATGAATGGTGATTTTTGGAAAGTTGTGTTAAATTTCACTTGAAACACCTAGGCTTGATTACTGCCAGACCTGTTGAATCAAGAAATTACTCAAATAGAACTTGTCTGACAAAGTGAAGCATGCACGGTAAAAGATAAAAGAAGGGGGGGGGGGACATGATTTAAAGAAATTCAGGAACAGATAAATTCCAAATTTCTAAGGCTTTGAATCACTCAGGTGCATCTTCAGTGTGCAGGTACACTTTTTTCTATTGTTGCATTGGCTGGGGCTTAAGCAAGCCAATTAAAATTTTCCCTCCTGTGACCTCATAGAAAAAGCTTGTTGCACAGCTCTGACATTGAAGGGGTGTGACTCATCAGTAACTCATTTACATAGAAGATTAGATGACAAATTTGGATGAGATTTAAAATAAAGGGAGATTGAGGAATAGAAAATGCTGCAGCATTAACAGACACACTTCAGGGGAGCTCTGAGATCTGCCTTAACTCAGAAGAATTTTAATAAAATTGTTGGTATAGTATATACAGTAACATAATAGTAGCAACAAAAAAAAAAAAAAGGATGTGAACCTTCTGGAATTTCATGGTTTATTGCATTAATTTGTTGTAAATTGTGATTTGAATTGTGAGTATTGTCAAATATAATGTGCCAAACATAAAAACAAATTCGGATCGTTCATGTCTTCATTGAGAACAACCATAAAGACCTAATAGTGCTAGTGGAAAAAGGTATTTGAATCTTTGAGTCAGGTGTTAGCATACATGGAGTATGTTTAAGAAAATGAGTTTGGAGGTGTAGACTGGAGCTACTTTGACTGATTTAAAACCACTCAAACATTTTGGGTTTTAAGGTGACTTCAAAATCTTTATGAAACATCATGATTTGGGGCTGCGTTGCTGCATCATGTTCTGGCCAGCTTGTAGTCACAGAGTGCATAGTGAATTTCCAAGCATAGCAAAAAATTCTTCAGGATAATGTAGGAATGTCGGCACATTCTGAAACTCTGTAGAAGTTGGGTGATGCAACTGGACAATCACCCAAAACACTGGATCAAATCCACAACAGAACGGCTTCAGAAAAATTGAAGTCAGAGCCCAGACCTCAACCCAATAGAGATGCTAAGGGATGACTTGAAGAGAGTCATACACATGAGACGTCCAAAGTATATGATAGAGCTGAAGAAGTTCTGCCAGGAAGAATGGGATTAAATTTGAATGATTAGCTGCAGGTCTGATCCACAGCTAGAGGAAATGCCTGATTAAGGTTATTGCTACTAAGGGTGGGTCAATTCCTTTGTTATTAATTCCAAGGGATCATTTACTTTTTCCGCACTACCATTTTAAATGTTGAATGAGCGTGTTCAATAAAGCCATGAAAGATCAGAATGGTTTTCAATATTATTGACTTAGATGAAGATTAGATCACATGGTATGCCAGAGGTAGCTCAGTGGTTAAGGCATTGGACTACGGTTCGGAAGATCCCAGGTTCAAACCCCACAACCACCAAGTTGCCACTGTTGGGCCCTTGAGCAAGGCCCTTAACCCTCAACTGCTCAGATGTGTAATGAGATAAAAATGTAAGTCGCTCTGGATAAGAGCGTCTGCCAAATGCCTAAATGTAAATGTAAATGTATGCCAATTTAATGCATTTAAACCGTGAAATTCCAGTTAATTTCTAGCCACTGTGTATATTTACAGTGGACATATACAGTATATATACCAGGGTGATCGGTTAATGAAAAATAGTATGATGAGCCGTATAGGGCTTAAATCAAACTTCACTCATGCACACACACACGAAACACTTGCATACACATATATGAAACAGCCACAAATACATACTGTACAGTATATACTACTAACTGCTCAAACAACTACGTATGAAATGCATGAGTAGAGTATGATCATCACTGTTCATTGATCATAAGGCGTATTCAGAACTGTCCAAATGATGTCTGAATATTGCAGTGGCAGAAAATGTGGGTAATGATTTGCAAAAAAAAAAAAAAAAAAGATTGAAGCACGGAATATGTGGCTAATATGTCGAATCCTACAACAGAAGCAATTACTGTTTTGTGAAATGTGCTTTCCTCGCCTTCGCTAATATGAACAGTAACTAACTCATGGGAATCCCACGTGACTCCCGCCGCATGATCAAATCCAAATACACAATCAGAAATTCAAACATTGTTCCGACCCTCCATACCACCCACTTTGCTGGTGATAATAAATAAATCACTCGCTGTCTTCTAAATTGTCCAATAGCGGTCTATTTAAAAAACACTACACCGTACTCCCTACTCCGTGTGCAGGGAATAGGGTGACTTTAGTCTACAAAAGTCCACCGTTCGGAACCCCTGCAACGTCACTTCCTCCATGCGTTACCATGGTAACATAAGCACATCGGATACCTGACGCTGCTGCTGTGGAAATTTCACGCTACAGACATTAAATATAGAATATTTACTGAAAGAAAAACTACTGTAAGGGGGGTATATAACAAATACGTTATATATAAAATATATAACGTATTGAAACGTTTATAACTTATGAATAAATGATTCGACTAATTAACAAGGCGTACGGAGCTGTATTTGTTTTATTTATTTATTTGTATTTTATTTGACAGATTATTAGCCTATATAATACTGAGGATTAAAATTTTTGTGTCATATTTATATAATGTCATCCTCAATAATAATTATAATAAATATATAAATCATTTTTCGAGCGATACATACAGTAATAGGAACGATAGGGATTTTTTATTCCCTTTTCCGTTAAACACATTTCATACAGTACAGTATGTAGTTGTTTGAGCAGGTAGTAGTATACAGTATATGCATGTGTCACTTTTTCATATATGTGCATGCAAGTGTGTGTGTATGAGTGACGTTTGATTTAAGCCCTGTACAGCGCCTCATAAAATAGTCCACTACTGGATAGTCACTGGAAGTGACATACCTGTATGTGGTATATAACTTTACATATTATACGTGTACAAAAATAAACATTATACATATTGTTTAGTAAAGTCAGATACTTGTTCGAGTCAAACCGGGACTTTCAATTGTGCAGTTACTGTATGTACTGTAAGCTCCTTTTACTATTAAATAATCTCCTGCATATGTATGTTTTATCTGCTACGCCGATGCACTTACAGTACCACAGTGCTTGGATACCATCAAGCTTTCTCAGTACTTTTTAAAAATGTTTGCACCATTCAAAAGTTCCTGTGATTTCAGTCTTCTGTAAATGTCAATCAGTTTTACACCTTCCTTCTTTTTGTCCCAGTTTGAATTGAACGCCGCCTTCTACAACACGGCCCAAAGTTCTGCCTCCATAGGCATTTACTGTATATAGGTTTTAGATCAGACGAAAGGTTTTCCCAAGCTCCCACACTATTTATATTTCTCCCATCTTATCATATTAGTAATAAGTATTTTTTGTATTTCTTTAATAAAATTCAGAAACCTTGGGTCGATTATACAATCCTGAACTATAGAGGCAATCTCTCTTTCTTTTTTTCTTTTTCTTTTTTTTTTAAACACACACAATCATTGCAAATGCAGCCGGTGTAAAACTCATACATTTAGACAAATGCTGATTAGTAAGTAAAGAAAATATGGCAATAAAATAATATTATTTTGGAACGCTGTGCAAAAAAAAATCCCCAGCCTTTAATGAGGTCCAAATGTTGAGCGATATTAATAATTTGAATGACAGAAGGAAAACTAGACTCATCTAATCTGAGTTAATGGTGCTCTCCCTTCTGCACTGTGATTGGGATTTGACAGTTACACATTGCATTTAGCCAGAGAAAGTGTCCAAATGTCCAAATGTCTCTCTCTCTCTCTCTCTCTCTCTCTCTCTCTGTTGAGGGGGTGCTGAGAATATGCACATGCCAGAAAGGGTCTTGTTCAGCGCTCAAACTCGGCACAGATGCTCAGCTCAGTGCTTCTCTCCCCAGATCTCCTATGCTAAATCTCCTTCCTGTGACGTCTGTCCATCAAATTCATATGATCTCAGAAAACCCCAGGCTGGCTTACAGCATGCACACACATGCATACACTATAACTAGTTACTAGAAATGGACTCTGGAACTGCTCTTTGGCCATCTGTGCGCACGCGTGTGTGTACGAGCAGCGGGCCGTGGACCATAGGGAAAAACGGCTGCCCCAGTTTTTTTGTCGAGTTGCTACGGTCCATGTGATGGGCAAGAAACCAGTGACACACACATCTAAATTTGGCCTCATGTCTCTATGCCAATGACACACTAAATGTCCAAAACACACAGGCCAATCGGCCAGTAATGAGGAAGGACATATTAATTAGTGCCGCATACAGACCTTCGCTTAAAGTATATTCCTATATATCCTCATGGTTATGTTTTTCTCTTTTTGGCTCAAATAAAAAGGGAACAAAAGATTGGCACTCTTTCTTTTGTTAATGGTCAGCAATCATTTGAATAATGATGATATCAGAAATACAAATATAAAATAATCACTGGTCATTAGCGACTCTATTCAATGTTTATCTAGGGACGATTCAGCTCAAGCTCCTGCTATAGGCTCCCTGGTAATCTCTCATTAATCACAATAATCGCTGCGAGCCATTATGCTACATGTTGAGAGATAATAAGTTGAACGGCATTAGGAAATCTCCACTAATCAAATCTGAGTTAATGGTGCTTTCCCTACTGCACTGATTGGGATTTGACCAGAGATACACTTCTAGTGTGCGCTGCTGCTGAAGCCGCCACCACAGGCGTACGGCTCCCAGAGTACATGTGTCTTATCAGCTTTTAGCCATTTCTGCACATTTTAGAAACACGTGAAGTCAATGCTGATCTACGGAGAGTTCCCGAATCTGACCGGACAGTATGCGTTGGAGGTCTGTTCACCTTCTGTTCCGAGGGGATATAATAAACAATCCTACAACGGAGCTGCAATGGTGGTACAATGAGGGGGAAATAGTGGGGCAGTTTAAACAAACATTTATTGCTGCAAGTCTGCTATGAGATTATAGCAGGATACTATTGGGTTACTGTATGTATGTGTGGGGACTCTGTGTTTAGCTGCTGGAAACCAAGGTGATGGGAAATGTACTTCTTACTAGCAACACAATAAAATTCCATTACGTTTATATCTAGTAAACTAATGAAAAAGAAAGAAATACAAAAAAATATTAATGGTTTGAGTGTTTACTTTCATATGCGCCATTAATATCACAGATAAATTCAAGTGGGACCCTTAAAACAGGTGGTAATTTGTAAAGGTGGCAAAAAAAAAAAAAAAAAGCCTATAGTATTGCAAAAGAATGGAAGGAATGTATGAGGAGTGTTCAAGTCTAAACTGGTACTTTTTATTGCGCAGAATGACAGAACACAGTTATCAGAGTAAAAACCTCCGTTATTTCTGTACCTGTATATTATTCCCTGCTACACTAATACACTTATAATGCACTTATGCCAGTGTTTCACTAGTGCTTGGATACCAAGTTTTCTCAGTTTGCCAGAGCACGATCGGACTGCTTGCTTCACATCTGAAACGCTGGCCTCCCAGGAACTGGCCTGGAGCGAGGTATGAGGGTGTGGCAATACAGTAACTCCCAGCCGAGTTCTTGTAATGTGCAACTGGTGTTGGTGAATGATTGTGTGTACAGTTCCTACAGATAGATGCATCTCATCTGCAAATTGGTGATAAGTTATCTATAAGTTGGCTATGAGCCAGCCGGGATCATCATTCATGGATGTTCAGCTTTCTTTAAAATGTTAGCACAATTCAAAAGTTCTACTGCGGCTAAGAGTCTCATTACTGTACTGTGCTTCCTTAAAGTCTTCTGTTAATGTTGAACGGTTTTAGTGCTTCATTCAAAAGAAGTTTCATCCTGGTCCTGGTTCGGACTTGAACTCCCCATTTAAATCACATTCGTAGCTAAAATAAAAAAATTGATTTGCCACAAAACCAAATATGCTCAATTCCGTCCCAAATCAATGTAAATCGATTAATTAATTAATTAATTAATTAATTAATTATTCATTCATTCATTCATTTTCTATACCACTTAATCCTGTGTTCAGGGGGGACCTGGAGGCCTATCCCAGGAGACTTCGGGCACTAGGCGGGGTACACATTGGACAGGGTGCCAATCCATCGCAGGGCACACACACATACACACACTCACACACCCAATCACACACTATGGGCAATTTAGGAACGCCAATTAGACTAACCTGCATATCTTTGGACTGTGGGAGGAAACCGGAGAACCCGGAGGAAACCCACCAAGCACGGGGAGAACATGCAAACTCCATGCACACAGAGACGGGAATCGAGCCTGGCCGGGGAATCGAACCCAGACCCTGGAGGTGCAAGGCGACAGTGCTAACCACTACACCACCGCGCCGCCATTAATTAATTAATTAATTAATTAATTAATAAAAAGGAAGATGTAATGAAATATCATAAAACTAATATTTTGGAATATTTCTGTATCTCATCAAAATTAAAGCTGTATGAAAAAAAAACACTGTCTAGTTTGCATAGCTTGCTAATCACATTAAAGAAACATCTGAAAGAATAGGTAATTTGGAATACAAAAAGAATAAGTAATTGCGAATGCATCATACCCAAGCGGCCAAATTATTTATGCCTAATGAAATCAGGCACGCATTCACTTCACTGCGGCACTTAAAAACCTGCCATTACCTGTCAACGCGAGTGCGTTTCAATTACCTAGTGCTACTCAGGCAGATGCTGTGTTACCTAACAGAACCGTTCTGCATCTGCAGAGAGTGAGACACCGAAAGAGAGAGACAAACGCAGAGAAATGTAGATCATCTAATATTAAATATAGAACTGCATCAGGGGAATTCAGTGACCTTATATAATTAATACATCATTAAAGTTTCCCAATCACCTCGATAGCACAGTCACTAGACAGCTATAGATTAAACGACAATATCCACCCATGGAAACTAATCACATCTTTATTATACAGTACATACTGTAACTGACTTCCTGACATGGAGTGGCAGTATCAGGATTAGTGTTTATCTTTTCATTGTAGTATATTTTTAGTTTTCCTTCATGATGGGAGACAGAAAACGAACTCTGTTCATCGCTGATTGAAAATGTGCAACAATTCACACAGATGAGAAATTACAGATGGTTAGGGTTAAACGCTGGTCAAACCAAACACTAATAATATCCACCAGAAGCAGGAGCGGTTAAATAGAAAAAGGAAGTGGGACACATAGGAGGAATTAATTTTGGGTAAAGGGTAATTTTCGTTTTGCGAATGTTTCATTGAGGTGAACTTTGACCTTGCAGATTTGTACACCATGGAAGTGGGAGACAAAAGTGGGGGGGGGGGGGGCCTGTGGTATTTCCATTATTAATATAATGGAAATACCCTAACCCTAACCCCTAACCCTAACCCCTAAGCCTATGGAATTGTTTTTATTTTTAAATAGAAACATTCATTCCTTCACTACTATAAAAAATAAAAAAAAACGTAAAACATGACAATTATTATAATACAATCTTGACAGGGTCAGAATAAGTGTTGCTCTTTAAATCCCTAAAAAACATAGCTGACAAGGACTAAACTCTTCAACACATCCATCACTACCACACTCTAGATTCTAGATCTTCAGATTCCTGATTACGCCCAACCCAACATGACTATACTGTAAAATCACCTGCCTAATACTGTGTAAAAATAACTAATCTGAAAGGTATGGACCCACAAGACCTCTGAAAGTGTGGTACTGTATCTGCCACCATCGGCGTGTTAGCAGCAGATCCTTTAGGAACTGTAATTTGCAAGGTGGAGCATTCATGGATCAAAACTGTTTGTCCAGCACAGCCCAAAGTCAATGCAGAGTGAACACCTTAAACTCCTTGTCATATTCCTCAGATTGTTCATAAAAGATTTTGTACTGTGTCAGGGCGCTTTATCCTCCTGCAAGAGACAACTACCTTGATTAAATACTTACTGTAGGCTGCAACAATTCTTGGTTGACATTACGTGTAAAAGGAACATCGAATGGAAGAAGTTTTTCAGCAGGACATCATATTGTCTTCACTTGCTCAGATTCTTCCCATAGTGCATCCTGGAGCCATCTACTGCCCAGATACACACACACCCAACCATCCACACACGGTAAAAGAAAATGCAATCCATCAAACCCGGCCAAGTTGAGTTATAGTCCATTTTTAATTTTCATGTGCCCATCATAAGAGTTTTCAGCAGTGCTTAGGGGTTGGCATGGACACTCCAACCAGGTTCTGGCTACAAATACAAATACACAATTTACACAAATACACAAAAAAATGCATTTGTGTTTATGACTTCTTCCTATCATGATCAGCACATTACTGTATGCTACAGGAGCTTTTCCGTGGAATTGGCCCAAACAAGCTAGCCTTTGGCTCCCATGTGGATTAATGATGGAAGCCCATGACTCTGACACCAGTTCACCGGTTGCCCTTCCTTGGATTACTTTTAGTATCTGCTTACAACTGCAAACCAGGACCAGCACAAAAGACCTGCCTTTTTATAGATGCTTGCTCATTTTTCCTGTTTCTAACACACCAACTTCGAGAACTGACTGCTCACTTGCTGCCCACTATATCCAACCCCTTGATATGTGTCAATATAAGGAGACTACAGTATGTGTGTTACAGTATTTACTGTATTTCCTCTATTGGTGCTATTAATCTGATGGCTGACCAGTGTATACAGTATTTACACCAAATCCCATGTTTTTTTTTTTTAAGGAAACAAATGGAAAAACTGAGAAAGCTAAACAAAGATGTAAAAAGAAATAGCATGATATGATATTTCATTTTTAAAAGGATAATAGAAGAAGATCATAATTTCATTCATGTGTAGTTACTTGTAATGGTGTGAAAACAATTCAGTTTCTTTTATTACATAAACAGTAATCCCGTCATCAACCTGACATGTATTTTTTTCTCTGGCTTTGTGATTGGTTGCATTGATCATTACGCAATTTTTTTTTTTTACTATTATTATTTTTCCTTTTTAACACTCACTTAACCACCAAAAATGTAACAGCTGGTCTAAAGGGTAATAGGTCACTTGTGAGCGCTTAGGCTTTCCCTCACTTTCTGTAACTGAAAATGGTACGGCCCAAACATTCCCTTAAGGAGTCACTAGTGGGCCAAAGTTTCATAGCCAGAGGGGGGAACAGGAAATGAGCATTAATTGCGCTAATGATGATGTTTGTGTAGGCCAGGGCTTTCAGAGCCTCTCTCTCTCTCTCTCTCTTTTGCTCATTCCATCTGAGACAGTGTCCTAATTCACAAAGAATTTAAAGTGAGGAAATGTAGGGTTAATGAATTTGCTTTCCTCACTCCCCGCTCTCTTGTTCTCGGCAGTATTGCAGGTGTCTGACTCTCTGCATTGGCTCCATCCATCATGTCTGGTTTAGGCCCGAGCTCTGGTGTGCTGGTGTGAGCAACTAGAGGAATTACTGTCATTAGGAGCAAGATCTTTGTTTTGATGGCCCGAGTTAATGGGCTTTGCATTAGGGAGAGTCCTAGGGGCCGGTTTTGGGGTGATTAGGCAAAAAAACACATTTACACGTCTCTAATTGCAACTAGGATGCCAGGAACCTACAGCACACTCCCAAGGCAAGGCCCAGAGTCACAAGCGCTTAAAGGATTACCTTGGAGGTTACTACACCAAGAATTCTAATGTTCTACATGCTCACAGAGCTCTTTTAGAAAATCCTAAGCACTGTTTAGAGGGAGGAAAGAAGATCAAGATGTAGCATTGCGTCGTTTAGAAAGTGGTGCAAACTTGTTGTGCCACACTTTAATTATGAAGCCAAGATGGAATCGCTGATTGGAAGTCAGCATCCGTATTGTAATTTAGTATGTTTTTTCTCTCCTCTCCAACCTCTGTTAGATATTTTTCTCAATGCTATTAATTAAATGGGTTATATTGGGAATACGTTGATTTGCCTGTGTGCGTAGAAGCAGAGGGGGGTACAAGATGTTTGGAAAGTGACACTGGCCTAATTTGGGGCTGATAAAAGCGCCTGCCCTAATCACCTGAGATAAGGGACACATCCTCGGAGCCCTTAGAGAGCGAGACGGCATTTGATTTTTTATTTATATTTCTTATTACGACTTGCTGCATTTGAAAGTGGGTCACTGTGCATTTTTTTTTTTTTACATTTATTTTCCCAGAAACTAACTTTCGATGGCCATGTTTTCTTTCTCTGGTTAAACATACTTTCATATCCTATTCCCGCGTGCCTCCTGCTCATTAAAAATGTTTAACAACATTTTAATTGAAGAATTAATTACCTTCTGCTAGGCAAAATCTTCCTAAACTACAACAGGGGAGCCATCAGACAGAGAAACTGATAAAAAAAAAAAGGGGGGGGGGGGTTGCTGACAAATTGACCACCTTTCCTTTGCCGGTCCGGTGAGGACTGATGACATCATTGAGCTCGAAGGTTTGGCATGACTGCCTTCTTAATTCAGAAATTTAAAAGCAGCACCATTTTACAATTAAAGTGTCTGTTTTACCAACAGCTTAATCATGGTTAATAAATTGCGAATAAGATTTATTTTCATAAACTACGGTGCTATTGCTCACAATTGAGCATTTGAGTTTCACATTAAGTGCATTAACATGGAACCTTTGCTTATACTTTGAAATCTTAGATTCAACTAAATTATTGTTGAGAGGTAATGAGTAATGAGTTTAATTTGTAAACACTATCCCAAAAAAGCTAAAAAAAAAAAAAAAAAAACACCACCATTGGTGGATAGGAGTAATTTTTTTTTTTTTTTTTACGTTGTGATATTTAATATCTTTGGGAACATTTATTTAAATTCTGTCATTAATCTCAGAAGTAAGAATTCTGAATTTAAAGTCAGAATTCTTAGATTGCAGTGATAATTCCGAGGGGGGAAAAAGTCAGAATTTTGAGAAAAAGTAACAATTTACTGTAGAGTCGGAATTCAAAGTCAGAATTCTTAGGAAAAAGTAAGAATTCTGAGATTAAAGTCAGAGTTCACGGAAAAAAGCCAAGATTCCAAGATTAATGTGATAACTGAGTACAAAAAAAATATATTCTAAGGGGGAAAATTTTTATTCTGAGAATAAAGTCAGAATTCTGAGGGGGGAAAACATTTTTTTTTTTTTTTTAGTATTCTAAATTTTAAATTTGAAAATGTGTGGTCTTTTTAAAAGAAAAATTACTAATAGTATTTGAACATACTGTCCATTACATTATTTAAGCATTTTTTAATAATCACAAAGAAACAAAACATTACGGGGAATAACAAATGAACACATTAAATGTATTACTATTATTTATTGATTGGAATAAGTATCTTTCGGGGAAAAGCCCCAGAATTGTTTTTGGGATTTTGAAATAAACACAGGGTCAAAATTATACCTACAGGATCAAAGACATGGATACATAGCTACATACAGTACATACAGTACCTGTACATACAGCAAACCTAACGCTTTTGGTAGTCAACAAGATTCTTGCTTGTTTAATGGTGGGAACAGTAGTCTTGGGGTTGAATATCTTACCTTTACTTTTTCAAACATGGAGTTTTTTGGACCATGTATTTAAGGTGTTTTGGAGCAGGGTCTTCCTTTTGGACAACAGTCCTTCAGTCCATGATGGTGTAAAACTGGCTTGACTGTAGACTATGACAAACGTGCTTCAAAAGCTTCCAGTTTATGGCAAAAACAGTTTGAGTTTTCTTCCAGACCTTGGCTGGGCCACTTCCCAATACCTTGTACTTACGTCAAATTAGCAATTTAAAATTTTGCAATAATTTTAAAATCCATGAGATATTCCTGTCTCCTTGGACTTTCCCATTGCATTTCACTGTGTAGTGGCAAAGCCAATAAATGCTGTCAAACAAAACCCATTATTACCCTGACATTTATGATAGTAATGAGTGTAAACCTCTCAAGCAGCTGTATGTAGCAGAAACAGGTTCATATGTTCAATTAAATGTAAAAATAATGCATAAAATATGACATGTTTTTGTTCCAATTAATAAAATTAAGTAATTGTTGGCAAATTCCTGTAATGTTCAGTATGTGTAATAAAAAGCAGGACATGCTGTCATTGAAACATGACCAGTAGTTTGCATTACCTAATCCTGTCACTAATTATGTCCTCCCTATAAGAACACTTTTTTTTGGCTTAATTAAATTGTTAAATACATAATATGGTTTATACTCCATTATACCAGTGATACTAGATGTTTATAATTTTTTATTAGTATTTTGTTTTTGACATAATGTGCATGAGCACCGTATGAGCAAGCTGAATGAACCAGCATTCAAAAGAATTCTAATAAAAGAGCATGATATTTTTTCTTCGCATGATGCAAATGATGTTTTGCTGTATGAATTCTTCCGAAATCATGTGACAGTCCTCAGTCTGTCTTTATTCGAACCATCATTCCCTCTTTACAGTGATTAGGCCTTCAGACTTGCAAATGAGTATGCATTCTGTCTCCTCCTTTGTCTGCCTCCGTCTTTCTCATGTCTCACCTCGTATTTAAGGGGCCCTGTGTGATTAGTTAATCGGCCATGGCCCTCAGGTGGAGGTGGTGGCGGTGGGGGTGGGGTGAGAGGACAGGCTCCGTTCCGTCTCCGTTCTCTCCGTCCTGCCAAGCTGTTCTTTTGGATGCGAGCGGAGGCAGCTGTGTTTACTGGCGTACATTTAGCAGAATCTATTATTCATATTGCTCACTCTGCGAGCCAGATCTCATGCCACCTGTCTCGCTGACAAGCTTCACCCCTTTTGTGCGCTTTCCTGCTCGCACCAAATGATGCTCGCTGCTGATGAATTGAGTTTTTTATGAGTGCCGCTAACTAACGGTCTCACTCGGAGCCATGGACGCCGGCCCGAGAGAGGGAGAGGGAGAACAGGAGGGAGGACGAGAGGGTGAGGAAATAGTTTGGAAGAATTTGGAATGTTAATCTGTTCTATGAGAGAGAGAGAGAGAGAGAGAGAGCATTCGATTTGAACTGAATAGATATGCACACTGTATATGCACAGGCATGTGACTTTTAACAAATAAAATACATTAGTTAGTAAGTAGTTTACCTCAAACTGCATTCTTCCTTTTTCACGCCTTCCCCCATTCTTCATAATGAAAGGTGTGTTAACACAACAGCGACCGCAATAAGCACATGGAAATGTATGGCTCCATTTATAATTCATTAAGATTTTACTTTAATCTTGACTTCGAGCCTGCAGTGTAGTAATTACTCTGTAAATTGTATTGGGTGAGAGATGTTCTGTCCCAAGCAGGTAAATCAAACTGTCAGGCAACGGAAGATCCCTAACGAGAGAAAAGATATTAAAGTGTGTAAGCGAATGCAAAAGCGGAATACAGTTTCCTCAACCTGGGAACGGAAAACTCATAAATGATCCCAAATAATATACAAATAATAATAATACAAAGGACAATACAAAGAAAATGCTTGAGCCAAGAAGAAATATGAGATTATTAGTGGTGTAGAAATTGAATGTGGTTATAAAAGAAATGTTCGCCAGGTGCAAAGTTAAGAGAGTTTTCGAGAACCCACATTAAAAGACACCAATATTAAAGACCAATTTTTTAATACAAAACGACCGTTCATGAGGGTTGGTGCAGGGGTTAGCTGTAAAATATTTTCCTTTTTTGTGCTGAAACAACATAATTAGAAATATACTGTATTGTATATTACATATGACATTTTATTAGTTTTTGCTTGGGTATTATGGATGGGATTTGTTTTTACTTGACAAAATTTTTTCATTAACAAATTAACATACGTTTCAGACCTGCCTCAAAGTGTGTGTGTGTGTATGTGTGTGTTTATGCTACAGATCATGCTAATTACCCTTCATACTAACTCCCATTTCACTCCTCCTTCGAATGTACCATTACAATGTCTATGTAAATCAGCTACTGCTAAGCCACGCCCCTCCTGACAACTACAGAGCTGAGCAACAAGCGGGAAGAGGGTATCTTCTTATATGAGGTCACATGAGGGGGAAGATTAAATTGCTTTGTTTAAGCCCCAGACAATACTGAAATAGAAAAAATAAGGGAGGAAAGCATGGGATGTGTTTTTTCTCACATTTTTGTTTGTTTGTTTGTTTGTTTGTATGTGACTTAAAAAGTGACATTTTCATAATAGGTCCTCCTTAAATTACAAAGTTTTAATAACAACTCTTCATCACCCAGGTTCATTCAAATTCTTCCAAATTTCTCCAAATTTAATGAGTTTACTAACATTTTGCTGTTTCAATCACATAGTGCAGAAGTGCTGATTATTAAGTATAAGTATAATGTCAATGTCAATTAAGTATAATGTCAATATTATTATTATTATTTTTGACATTATACTATTTAAATTTACAAAAACATACAATGTGACTATTATAAAATTAGTTATTATTATTATTATTATTATTATTATTATTATTATTATTATTATTTATTTGCGACTTCAAGGACATTATTGTTCAGGGGAGGGGTAGCTCCATGGTTAGGTGTTGCACTACTGATCAGTGGGTACCCAGTTCAACCTCCAGCGCTACCAAGCGGCCCCTGTTGGGTACTTGAGCAAGGCCCTTAACCATCAACTGCTCAATTCTGGTTTGGTTACATACTTGTTGTTACAATTGTACGCTATAAACTATGTAATGTTTCTATAATGTATTGAATCAGGACATTCAAGTCAAACTGGGACTTATTATCTCATGAGCGGAAGAATGAAACTGATGGACATTTACAAAAGACTTCAAGCACCGTACAGTGATAAGACTCTTAGCCGCAATAAAACATTTGAATGCTGCAAGTGTTTTAAAGGAGTCTGTATATCCATGAGTGAAGATCATGTTCAAGGAGGCTCATAGCCCACTGCAGTCATTCCTGATAACATTCAATGAGTGGAATGTCTGAACCTTGGAAGGTAATTCATAATTTGTCACCAACTTGTGGAAGAGATGCATCTACCTGTGGGAAATGTCCACACTGTCATTCATAAACACCTGCATTTCTGAAGGTGAGTGCATGTTGGGTACTGAGAGAACTCTATGTCTTCAGTTGATGGAGTGAGTTAAAGGAATGTTTTGGGACAGAAAGCCATGATGTCCGATTACAGCTCTGGAGTACGGAGGAAACCTCTTACCTAGATTGTATCCAAGCACTAGTGAAACAGTGGGGATTATGTAGAGAAATAAAGGCAGTTTTTACTCTTATAACTACAAAATCCAAAGTCCTGGTTTGATTTGAACATGATTAGCTTTGAGGAACAGTAATTCCATTTCGCATCCGGTTGCATTACATCAACTCATTATTGATTATTTCATTAAAACATCATCCTGCCTGCTTTATTTCGGATATACAGTATGCTATGCACTGTATTTACTAAGCAGAC
This sequence comes from Channallabes apus, assembly GCA_030522415.1. Taxonomy (NCBI): domain Eukaryota; kingdom Metazoa; phylum Chordata; class Actinopteri; order Siluriformes; family Clariidae; genus Channallabes; species Channallabes apus. The sequence goes on along the minus strand of CM060115.1, from coordinate 24,386,890 downwards.
AACACTTGAATTTTAGTGTCTTTTCTGAAATTGTCATGCTTATGTTTATATAATGTAATCAAGCAATGAAAGCACTCTTAAGAAGAAAGACAGAATGAAAGTGTCCAGCTTATGAAGCAGGCCACTCTTTAAAGTGAAGGATATTTCACAAATTCAAGGACTAACAGAAGCCAAAAGCTCTTATCTTCACTAGGTGCCATTTCATTGTGCTTTATATTATGGGATTCAAACATTTTCTTTTTTATACAAATCCTGACCTAATTTACATGTGAGTAAGTCATAAGCTGGATTCTTTGAAATGCAAAACATATCCCATTTCTATATTTCATCAAGGACCTATTCATGTTTAATAAATTAAGACTTAGATCCTCCAAGACTTTGTTTTTCATTAACTAAAAGCTGCAAAAAGGGCCGAGTTAAAATCTTAATCACAACCTGCATCAGTATTTGCATATTTTGCAAATATTGGATTTGACAGGACAGCAAATTCATGTGAGATGCATATGAAAACAGTTTTATTTGAGTTTAATAACTTTGTGAATTCCAGTTAACATTGAAGGCTTTGGTGTGCTGGAGAATTTTACTCATATGTTGGTATTTTTGTTGAGAGAAATTTGAATTTTGCAGTAGAAATTTTGTTTATTTATTCATTCATTTATTTATTTACTAATAAACATCCTTGTTGGAATCATATTTTTAAAGAATTTATTAATATTATAAAAAAAAACATGAGTATTGACATTGGAAAACCCATACAGTAGGTATGCAGAATCAGTAAAGTATAAGCAGGTACATTAGTTGATTTTTTGGGCTTCCAATAAAGATTGCTATTATTTAATGAGCTTAAAAATGCGTGAGGTCACCTGCGTACATTCAACTATTGGTCAGCGAAATTTAATATTCATAACCCATGACTGGGAAAACAAAGACAAATTCTTTTTAAATTGATATTACAGCTTGGAAATTCGGAAAGGACAACTTTAAATCATCATGAATGCCCACATAACAACTTATAAAGTCACCAGTTTAAATGAGTTTATGATATTATTTACATTAAATCAACCAACCACTCATTTTGCCAGTGTAAATACATCAACTCACTCAACTAGGTGGAACAGTTGTTGCGATTTCAATGTTGCTCCAGACTACGCAGCACATACTGTAAAATGCATGAATACAGCACAAACCACTTATGCAGTTCCTTGAGGAAACCATGTGAATTAGCAGCAAGGGTTTATGGAATAGGTAGTCCTGCCTGTGTTAGTCTCTCCTGTCTGGAGGCTACAGCGCAGAGGATCACAGGTACTGCGCACTAAACCAGTAAGCATTGTGCTCAGACTTGAACCACATCGACCTCTGTGGCTCTTAGCAAAGAGGGTGGAAGTGTACAGGCCGGAGGGCACCAGCCTTCCCTGCTGAACGCTTCACCTGAACATGGAAAAAAATAAATAAATAAATGCTTGGCCCTGGAATAAAAATCCTGTTACATACACAGGCCTTGTGTGTCAGCGCTCTCTGTTCGGGTTTCCATTAAAAAAGCCTGAACAGTGGCCCTACGGCAGGGACTGAGGTGAACACATCGAAAGAGAGCGAGATAGAGATAGAGAGGAAAAACAGAGAGGGAGAGGGTGAGAGAGAAATAAATCAGATGGGTCCAAGGCATAGTAATCCTTGCTGAACATTTTGGGCTGATTGATATAAATAACAATGTCCTCGCCATCTGTCCAGAGAGGGACCTTTTCCAGTTTGTGTTGAGCTGCAACGGCGGAATAATTAATGAGCGGTGTCCTTTGTGCCGGTAATAAAGACAAGACAAATTATGTTATAATCCAACTGCTGCTCGTTCGTCACCGCCAAATAAAATGTCAAATAAAAGAGAGGGGCCATGGAGCCGCCTTAATGGAGTGCAGGGTACCTGTTTCGGCCAGGGACAGACAGAGATCGAGCCTATAAACCAGAAAACAGTTAAAACCATCACAGATACAGGATAAATTATTCTGATTTTCTATATGGGAGCAACTCTGTGATGTGTGGTGGCTGAAAACTGAAATGATATCTCTACCAATCATTGTCTATAAGCGTGATGGAGCTTTATGAATGCGAAGTGACTAAATCTGTTGTAAAATGCAATGCAAATGAATTGTGACCATAGTAAATGTTCTAACTTATTTCTTTATTAACAGAGCTCAGAAGTGACATGGGTGACAAGTTTACACATTTCTTTTTAATGTCGCGCAGCTTCTCAGCTATTCCTAAACTCACTTCAAGGTAGGATTTATTCTATTGATCCGTGCGCACCCGTAGATTGAATTCAAATCCCCTGCATTCTCACCTTTTTAAAAAGCTGACATAAAGGTGACGTGTGGGCTGTAAGTGATGCGAGTTTGAGTGGATGTGGTTAATGGGAGATTTGAAGAGCAAGACAAGGGATGTGACATGCATTATAGGTGATGTTTTCCCCCCTTTAAACACTCCAAATGCATTTCATTTAATTGATTATATTCTTGAATAACAACCTATCACCAAGGATAAATCAGACTTGTCTTATGGTTATAAATTCATATGAGTTTCTTTAGTTAAAAGTTCCAAAGGTAAAGGTGAACCGATTAACATTTGAACATTTTCCTACACATCCACACAATGACTGAAGGAGGAGGATTGTGCAGTGACAATGCCAAGAGAGAAAAGACCCTGTCTGAACCAGGCAGGCCTGCCTCTTTCACCGCCCAATAGAAAACAGCTATTAATCATTCTCACAGTACAAACACGCACACACATACAGACACATACACTTATACAAACTCACACCAAGACCATAGACTAGAAGTGTGCTAATGAGCTACTAGCTGATGCCACGTCTTCTTGTCCACATAATTGCTCTCATTAAGACTGATGGCCAATGCTACATAAGCTAAAACTCACTTACAGTACTGGGAGAAGTTTTGATGTATTTCTCCTAAGGCATACAGTTGTCCCAGAGAATAAGGACTGGAATCAGATTATGGAAGTTTGTGAGATAATTTAATGAAAACACTTGTCCACTCTCGTATGTATGTAGATTTGTATAAAAACAATGACACCGTATAACAACAATACAGTAACAGTTTAAGCAGTTAAGCAAGGAATAAACAAAAAATGTGAAATATGACAGATTATTCTTTTCAATGATATCTCGGCATACAAACTTCTTGCCTTGAGAACTTTTGCTATAAGAGTTGAAACTTTGCAAGGAATTTGCCTCGACATGTGAAGGCATTTTTCAGCATCTGAGCAAACCGAGCCGAACCAAGCACAGTTGCGTGTACGTCCAGGAACCGTTCAAAACTTGCTTGCATTGGTGGAAGGCAAAGCAAATTTAGTTGTTTGTGGTTTTTGTCTGAATTTGCATTTGCAAGACTTAGTGAAGACATTGCACCGTGGGTCCCAAGAATGTTAGCAAGCCCGGGAGCAAGAAGTGAAGGCATCCACATTCAGATTCTATTTTAAAGCAACTGGTGACAAAAGGAATCAAGGTTAAGTGAGGTTAAATGTCTATTTATTTCATATTTTACTTCATTTACACATCTTATATATGCAGTTATAACATTGGGAATTAGTAATCATGGAAATGTTTTTGGCTAGTTGGAACAGATTATCAGCATTTACATTATTTCCTATAAGAAACTGTGTTTTGCAATACACAATTTAACTTGCCTCCGGAAGAGATTAAATTTGCATTTCAAAGTACCACTGTATAAGAAAAGGAATAATTGAATGGGTAAAGGTAAATAACTTATTATTTAGTTAATGTTCTTCTTTCTCACATGGTGTCCCTTACTCATAAGTATAGTTCACCGTTATTAGGTGAAACTGTCATATTAATGGTACAGTGCAAAAGTTATACCCATGAAGGAACAATCATATTGACAAGTTATGTTTAAAACCCAAGTGCTGCTTGGACATTTATGGACGTTTATCTATTGATCTCAGTATTTTTAGTTTATAATAATGGCCTTCAAAACCCACCTTGGCTCTGCATCCTTCCTCTGGCTGCCTTATAAGTGCCTGTGTGTGAAGGATCAGGGAGGCCAAAAAGGGAACAGAGGGAGCTCCAGACACAGCAGACTCTCAGCCCAGCTCACCCAGCAGGGGAGCGAGGGAAAGGAGGAGGTTCGGGCAACGGGGGAGATTTCAGCCCTCCTGCTACTGTCAGGAATCGTCAGAATCCATTTTCGCCATTCTCCAAGTATCATATATTAAAAATGGTGTTCTCTTAACATGAGGCTTTAAGGTGTATGATGTTCTAAATTTTGTTACATTTTCCAACAAAAGAAAGCTAAGAAAGTTTGTTAGAATGATAAAAAAAAAAAATGTTGATAATGCAACTCTCCTGGTATATTAGCACGGCATTTGTAATCGGAACATTGTGTGTTGATGTCTCTGCTTCGTGACTAGGGTTCTGCTGTCTTAAGATCCTGTAATTTTCATCTTAAACAATACCATAAATTATTAACTAACTACTGTGAAAGTAGAGGAAGGTAAGTCTCAGAAGCCGGCTCCTGGGAGTTTAAATGGAATCATTTGGCCAAAAAATACCTGAATAAATAATAAATTGCTTGACATGGCTTAACAATTATTGGATGAAAGAATATGGGAAAAAACCATCCCTACGTTTACCTTAACTTTACCCAAGAAATTTAAATTATATAAATACAAAATATAAAAATGTGCACCTGCATTTTATCCTTCTCAAATTTAGTACATTTGCATTTGTAAAGAGAGTTAGCCCTTAGAATTTATTATTTAATAATCATCGTCTGTCACATGATCTCAAGATTTGTGCAAAAAATTAAATTAAAGAATAAAATAATAAAATAAACATACAATCGAAATGAAAATATATACAGTACAGTACTGTGCAAAAGTTTTGAGCCACCCCTCCTTTTTCCATATTTTGCTTTTAAAGAGTCAGACTTTCTTGTATTTTAATGGAATCTTAAGGAATAGATCTCCAGACTCCCTGAAATCTCTCTTGACTCTCATATCTGGCCTGAGTTTGCGTCTCATTTTCATTCCAGTCCTTGTACCTGAGCAGTTTCAGATAAATGTTTTTTTTTAGTTTGTTAAGCCACACAGTGACCAATGAATCATTCATGCATTAAAAAAAAAAAAACATCTAACTTAACGCATGAACCAGTGAGAAACAGGTGCACATGATGGCAGATGATCAGGGTGGTTATCAGTTGACTTTCATGTATTAGGCCACTCACGGGAAGGTGACCTTGGCCGGGATCATCATTCACGGAGATCTTCCTTAAAATATTTGTCCCATTCAAACTGTGGTGAAGAGTCTCATCATCATACTCAGAGGTGGAAAGTAACGAATTACATTTACTCGCGTTACTGTAATTTTTTTTGTGTGTATTTCTACTTTTTAACGTACTTTTTAAAATTTGTAATTTTACTTTTACTTAAGTACATTTTGTTTGAAGTATTGTAATTCGCTACATTTTAAATCATATTCGCTACTGAGTAAAAAATAAATGAATGAAAATGCTAAAAAAATAAAAATATTAGGCTTTGTACAGTATAAATGCTCCGTTGCGCTCGGGTGTGTGTATCATGTCCTGGTCGCGCGCCGCTCCAGACTCCACTCCAGGTTTTCTGACTGTCCCAACATCGGCATCTTCCTGACCTTCCACACGGTCGCTTCCGCCCTGAGAGTGACGTCATCGACTAGCGCGACCATGTATAAACCGGAGAGAGACTCGGGAAAGAGGAAAGAGGTTGTGATTTTGCCGTTTTGATATTTGGTTGTGTATTCCGGTTTTGACTTTTTGCCTCCAATTGACTTTGATTATTGCTTTGTCCCTTTGGTTTGGTTGGTCTTTGTATATATTTGTAGATAATTTCACTGTATGTTTGTGCACTCACTAGTAGTAGGGGCGTGGCTGCCATTTATTTTGGTAAGAGGGAATTTATTCACTGTTTTTGGTTTAGGGAGTCCGGGAAGGTACCTGTATTTTGGTTTGTGTTTTTTTTAATTTATTTATTTATTTATTTGCAGGTAATCTAGCTACTAAATATGAATCCCATTTTGTTTATTATTTTGGCCTGGGTCCATCCTGAATCTGATCCTCCTCCTGTTGTTGTGTGTGTGTGTGTGTGTTATTTTATTATTTCATCAGTTAATGATTGGATCTAGTTCTTTCTGCCATATACCACCATTTCCATACAGTTTAAAATAGAACCCTGAACCATTCTTTTGCTGTATGACCCTAGACTGGGACGTAACACCATATTTAAGTGACCACTTTGATTTTCAAGCACAAGAAAGACAACAGCTTTATTATGCAAAGGTGTTCCTTCAGTTAAAAACAACTAGTTTGAGATTTACATCTGCTCATCTTCTTTGAACTACGCTAGAATGCCTCATCCCACCCCCGCTGTTAAAAAAATAAATAAATAAAAAAGTAACTCAGTAACTTTTACTCTGAGTAAATTTTTTATGGGCTACTTTTTACTTTTCTTGAGTAGATTTTTATAATGGTAACTTTACTTGTACTTAAGTAAAATTTCACTGAAGTAACAGTACTTGTACTTGAGTACAAAATTATATTACGCTTTCCACCTCTGATCGTACTGTAAATTTTACAGTTTGCAGATTACAATTACAGCTTAAAGTCTTCTGTAAATGCAAATTTTTTACGCCGTCATTTACTAGAAATTTCATCATAATTCATGGTTTCACTTGAATAACCTTCATATTTGGAGGAATCAAATCTATCTATCTATCTATCTATCTATCTATCTATCTATCTATCTATCTATCTATCTGTTTGCAATAATGCAATAACTTTAGCCATTCACATTTTCAAAAGATGATTAAGATTAGTATTCTGAGATTTCATAATGAAAAAATTGTAAATAAAAGGAAGAAGGAAGGGTTTGTACATTCATCTGTCTTAAAATTGAGTATATTTTCTTTTACTTTTAAATTCATAGTAGTTAATGAATCAAATAATTTAAAATGAATAATGAAATTGTACACAAATATTTTAACAATTCACAAGCGTAATTAAGATAACTCTTTCTCTCTGTCCTACACTGCTTTTCAGTGACTCACTAATACTTGGCTTTAAGCTTGGTTTAATGTAGCTGATGTTGCCTGTAGCCGTGTAATCAGTAGTTTATTCACTCCTGTTCCTCGTGTCCTGAAGTTGAGAATGAAAAGGTTCCTGGCTGACAGCTACAGTATGTTAATACTCTTCTTACCATTCAGCTTTGTGTATGTGTGTGTTTGGATGTCTCAGCAGAGTCATAATATCCATATTAACCAAGCAACAAAGTCCTTTGTACAGTCTGGGCCACTCAGTACATATTAAACAGTCCCGAATTTTTCATTTTAATTAGTGCACAATTTGATCTTGAGCATTTCCCCAAGGTTTGCCTGAGTTAATAAAACAAGAAACACCTTGGCCAAGCAATGTCCCTGCTACTAATTTGCTAGACATGGAGAAAAGTTGAGTTACCTGTTTCGATTCATTTACAGTACATCTGAACAAAAGAAGCATCTTTGCAGAAAAACGGACATAGATTTAGATCCATAAGTTAAAAGCTATGAATGTTTTTTTTAAGAATAAAAACTCCTGTGATGACTCACTGAGGATGAATCCTTGAATCATACCATGCTTTTTTTGGATGACACCCAAAATTATAAGTCATTACAGTATACAGAAGAGAGAAAATATGTGTATGATGCGTATTAAATATGATGTGTATGAAGCGTAGTGAAACAGGTTTAACGATAACACCAGCAGTTTTTCAAAGATCGTAGATAATTTTTTTTTTTTTACAATAATCATGTGCATGGAGTTTGCATGTTCTCCCCGTGCTTGGTGGGTTTCCTCCGGGTACTCCGGTTTCCTCCCACAGTCCAAAGATATGCAGGTTAGGCTAATTGGCGTTCCTAAAATTGCCCGTAGTGTGTGATTGGGTGTGTGTGTGTGTGTGTATGTGTGTGTGCCCTGCGATGAATTGGCACCCTGTCCAGCGTGTACCCCGCCTAGTGCCCGAAGTCTCCTGGGATAGGCTCCAGGTCCCCCGCGACCCTGAACACAGGATTAAGCGGTATAGAAAATGAATGAATGAATGAATAATCATGTGGACTATCTACAGCAGCAGAAAATTTGTTAAACCTAGAGGAAGAAGTAAAGCATTAAGTAAATACTAAAAGTATTTTATTTTTTAAAAATCATCTTCTGTAAAAAATAACACTGTTCGATTAGAAGGAGAAAGCAAGTGTGCAGATTCATTGTTATGGTTGAAAACAGTGTACAGTATGGTACAGTGGCATAGTAAATATAACTGTAACCTCCGACCACCAGCGTACAGAGGGGTTGATTCCTGGCTCAGGTTTGTGTGTGGTGTTTGCATGTTATCCCTGTGCTTACTGGGTTTCCTCCCACAGTCCACAAATTAGACTATTTTGCATTTTCAATATGCCCATAGTGAGCATGTGTGCTTTTTTGCCCTGCAGTGGACTGGCACCCCATCCAGTGTGTACTCCGCCTCATGCCCCGAATCCCCTGTGATATGATCTAGGCTTCCCCCAACCCTGTACAGGGTAAGAGGTATAGAGAACAAGCAAGAAGGTTGAAAAAAATGAAACAGCTGGAGCACAACAAAATTCATATATTTTTTTTTTCTTCCACAAAAGCTCAGAAAAACACAGAAATTCAATGTATACAACGATGAGACATGGCAGAGACAAACCCATAACCAAAACTGGTTTGTGAAGCGGGGTTATGATTTAAACATTACATATGGTTTAATTACAGAGTGAAATGGTTAAGCAATGGTAAGGTACAGTACAAGTTCGTGAAAGTGGTTACAATGCAGGTGAACAAGGATATTTGAACAAATCGTGTTGAGAAATGCTTAGGAAAACTGCCTACCATTAAAAAAAAAAAAAACTAATGTTTAATATGATAGTTAAAGTTCTTGGCTTTCACCGAGGGTTCTAGTTTGGCTTTAATTCCAATATGGAGATAGAAGAGTATTTAAAAGAGTAGCTTTATTTAGTATAATTTAGTATAACTAAATGTTTGACATGCTGTATTGGTATACTTGACTGTCTTTGCAACATAAAATTATTGTTCAAATTATTACTGGAGTAGTATTTGTGACATCTGGAGACATCTTTTGGAAATAATTTCTAAATTTTCAAAAATATGTCTATTGACCTAATATGCAAAAGCTTGTTAGATCAAGATGAAAAGGAAGAATAAATGGCACATTTACTGAAGGCATACATAATGAGAGTCTATGAATTAACATGAACTACCTAGCCAAGTGAGTGTGATTACGTTGGGATCCATTGCACTGTACAAAATGTTAGTTAAGCATATTAGTTACTCCAATTGAATAAAACTGATTAACAATTATTCACCAGTAAAGTAGGCGGCCTGGCTAGTCTGATCCCGAAGAAAAGCCAATGCAGAACAAAAACCTATTGCTGAATGAAAGTCAATGCTGGCCAGAATAGAAAGGTATCCGAACACCCAGTGCTTCATAGCCTGTCACATACAAGCTTAGCAGGCAAGAGTTCAAGGCTGTTGATCCAGCCTCCAGATTCCCTAGAGATAAATCCAATTGAATATCATGGAATTCTCTGGACAAACAAGTATGATCCATGGAAGCCCCACCTTACAACCCACCGCACCCAAAGGACCCGCTAACAGTCCGGTGCCAGACACCATAAACACCCCCGCCCAAGAGGGCTTAGTCATGCCTCAAGGTGCCATAGCTGCTCTGGTGGCTCAAGGGAAACCTTACACGATATTGGGCTTAATATTTTGGCTGATCAGTGTTTCATCACAACATGGCTCTCAAAATAATACAGGTAATGATAGTCATGATTTTGTAAATTTTGCTGTTCAGGAAGATCAGATTTGCGGGAAAAAAACAATTAAGTGGTTTCATGTTGAGGGGCAGTGGACTGGTTTGCTTTTGGCTATATTCTGGTTTGATCTGTGGCTCAACACAAGCACCCAAACACACACAAACACTCACACACAAACACACACAAACGAAATAGTGTTTCACTCTCCGTCTCAGTTCCCATTGCTTTGTGGTTGACTGACACGGTAATAAAATTCATTACTGTTGGAATGCATTTGTTTACCAGATGAGAGAATTAGACCGAAAGCCGTTTTGCTGTGTTTAATAACGCAACATGATGTCGAACAGATATTAATCCAGGTTCCCGCTCTGTGTGGGCTAAATGAAAGCGTGTTCCCATCGCACTCATCTGCGCCTTTCCCGCTAAACATCCCTTTGAAAACATGCCTCCTTTTTTCTCTGCAGCCCGCCACCACCGCTACCCAGACCCCTCCTTCCCCAATTACTTGGTGTGGTTCCTGTGCATTGTGGACAGGGCAGATTGTACCGACAGACTGTTAAAACAGGGAGCATGGATGAAGGCAGAGATAAATAAATCAGTAAGTGGAGCACACCCTGGCAGACAGCACTAAGAAGCACCTATGGCAGGAGGGCAGCTCCCGTTGCTGATGCCCAACATGTCTGCAACCACTCTGGCACTGAAATGGGCATCTGCTACACTGCTCCTGCCAAGCTCACCGTATACATACAAACATCTGCCTCCCACGCAAGGAGGGAGAACAAGAGCATGACGGACCTCAGAGAGAGAGAGAGAGAGAGAGAGGGAGAGAGCATGTGTGTGACTAGCCAGGCTGTTGCCAGCCCTGTCTACAAAAGCCCTAATGTTTCCTGTCAAGCCATTAGCAGCGATAGCATCAGCCCAGGCCCCATTACGCCATCAGTGTCCACCTGTGATAAAAGGAGCCATTTGTTTTCTTAAAGCTCCACTTAATGTCTGCTTAACTCAATTTGTCAGGAAATGTAGAACAATTTCCTCCTGGCCAGAAATCTGGACGGGGTTCAGGGAACAACGCAAGAGGGAGGTCACATCGTCCATATTCAAATGAGAGGATTAAAAAGCAGGATGCGTCTTAAGTACCGTGCTTCTGGCTCATCGTGCATGACTTCGAGGCATTTTTAAGCAATAGTATCAGACTTTGACAGAGTGGCAGGGAATAAGGGAGAAATAGAGGAGCAGGGAAACCTGGATATGGACAAATCTGATCTGATCAGTTTTACAGCTGCATAATATCATTGTTAAATTATTAGTCTGATGCAACTACAGTTTGTGAAAAGAAATTCATTATGATTGTGACAAAGTTGGTCATCAGGTGGAACATACTTTGAAATTACAAATTTGCTTGAAAAAAAAAAATGAATGTGCATCTGGACCCACTGATCTTCTAAATTACGAGAACCGGTAATTTTACGAGTGAAAAATTGTTCCTCGTGAGAGAATGACACTTTAAAAAACTTCCAGAGTAACTTGATAGAGAAACTCTTTTGTAGGGCCCTTATAGAACATTTAAAATTTTCCCCAAAATAATAATAAAAAACAATAAAGGGACCTTTTTGTCATTCCTGCTTTATCATTTCAATTGCAGTGTTGGGTGTAACGTGTTACAAAGTTGTGCGTTAGAGTACTTGGATTACTTCTTTGATGTAATGAGTAATCTAATGCTTTAGGTCCGCCATTTAAGTACTGAGTTATTTAGTTATATTTTCAAAAATTTAATCAGTTATTCAGACAATTTATGGAATCCGTGAGCCAGGCAGCAGTCATTCCCAATCCGTTAGTGTGTGTGTGAAAGTCGTCCTACAAGCCCCGCCCCCGATAACCCGCCCTCCCCCGTCTGTCATTCCTGCTATTATACCCCTGTCTCACCTACAGTGGTGTGAAAAACTATTTGCCCCCATCCTGATTTCTTATTCTTTTGCATGTTTGTCACACAAAATGTTTCTGATCATCAAACACATTTAACTATTAGTCAAAGATAACACAAGTAAACACAAAATGCAGTTTTTAAATGAGCGGATTTATTATTTAGGGAGAAAAAAAATCCAAACCTACATGGCCCTGTGTGAAAAAGTAATTGCCCCCTGAACCTAATAACTGGTTGGGCCATCCTTAGCAGCAATAACTGTAATCAAGCGTTTGCGATAACTTGCAACGAGTCTTTTACAGCGCTCTGGAGGAATTTTGGCCCACTCATCTTTGCAGAATTGTTGTAATTCAGCTTTATTTGAGGGTTTTCTAGCATGACCTGCCTTTTTAAGGTCATACCACAACATCTCAATAGGATTCAGGTCAGGACTTTGACTAGGCCACTCCAAAGTCTTCATTTTGTTTTTCTTCAGCCATTCATTTGCTGGTGTGTTTTGGGTCATTGTCCTGCTGCAGCACCGAAGATCGCTTCAGCTTGAGTTGACGAACAGATGGCCGGACATTCTCCTTCAGGATTTTTTTGGTAGACAGTAGAATTCATGGTTCCATCTATCACAGCAAGCCTTCCAGGTCCTGAAGCAGCAAAACAACCCCAGACCATCACACTACCACCACCATATTTTACTGTTGGTATGATGTTCTTTTTCTGAAATGCTGTGTTACTTTTACGCCAGATGTAACGGGACACGCACCTTCCAAAAAGTTCAACTTTTGTCTCGTCGGTCCACAAGGTATTTTCCCAAAAGTCTTGGCAATCATTGAGATGTTTTTTAGCAAAATTGAGACGAGCCTTAATGTTCTTTTTGCTTAAAAGTGGTTTGTGCCTTGGAAATCTGCCATGCAGGCTGTTTTTGCCCAGTCTCTTTCTTATGGTGGAGTCGTGAACACTGACCTTAATTGAGGCAAGTGAGGCCTGCAGTTCTTTAGATGTTGTCCTGGGGTCTTTTGTGGCCTCTCGGATGAGTTGTCTCTGCGCTCTTGGGGTAATTTTGGTCGGCCGACCACTCCTGGGAAGGTTCACCACTGTTCCATGTTTTTGCCATTTGTGGATAATGGCTCTCACTGTGGTTCACTGGAGTCCCAAAGCTTTAGAAATGGCTTTATAACCTTTACCAGACTGATAGATCTCAATTACTTTTGTTCTCATTTGTTCCTGAATTTCTTTGGATCTTGGCATGATGTCTAGCTTTTGAGGTGCTTTTGGTCTACTTCTCTGTGTCAGGTAGCTCCTATTTAAGTGATTTCTTGATTGAAACAGGTGTGGCAGTAATCAGGCCTGGGGGTGACTACAGAAATTGAACTCAGGTGTGATAAACCACAGTTAAGTTATTTTTTAACAAGGGGGGCAATCACTTTTTCACACAGGGCCGTGTAGATTTGGAGTTTTTTTTTCTCCCTTAATAACGTAAACCTTCATTTAAAAACTGCATTTTGTGTTCAATTATGTTATCTTTGACTAATAATTAACGTTTTTGATGAGCAGAGACATTTACATGTGACAAACATGCAAAAGAATAAGAAATCAGGAGGGGGCAAATAGTTTTTCACACCACTGTATGTGGTTTGACTATTTGAGGGCTGACGTGCGGAAAGATGGGAACCTAATCACAGCGCCAAAACTCGCGGTGAATCATGATGAACCATACTTACGGCCACCGCGCGAAACTCGCGGTAGGTGAGATAGGGGTATTAGTATTTAACAGATTATGGGCCAAACTTCACTGAGTGATGATGGTAGAATAATTATAAAGTTCTTGACTTAAACAACATACATGAGGAATCACCAAGGAGTTTTCATTTTCTGCGATGGAAAAGTACTCGAATTAGTTGCTTTCATCAGAAAGTAACACTGTAATGTAACTGATTACTTTATAAAGACAGTAATTTTATAATGAAATTAGTGACTTTAAAAAGTAACATCCCCCAACAATGTTAAATTGTTTCCTTTTTTTTATTGGTGGGGCCAATTAGAATTAAACAAAGCAATTAGGATTAGATTAGAATTACAGTATATAATTAGAATTAAACAAAGCAATTAGGATTAGATTAGGATTACAGTATAATACGCCTCCTGCAGCTTGTTGCTCAGCTCTGCTGTTCTCTGAATGGGTCAACAGTAGCTCATTTACATAGACACTGAAACAGTGCATTTGGAGAAGGAGTGTAATGAAGGGAGTTTGAGGTATGAAAAAGTATATTATCTGAGGGGTATTTCAGCTGGGGCATTAAGACACACACTCTGAGACCTGTGAAAGCTTGTTAAGAAAATAAAAACTATTTAGGATCTTTAAGTGTCCAAGATTAGATCTGTTTGGAGAACATCTGGTGAACAGTTGATAAAAAAAGCCTGATCAAGATGTCACAAAGTATGGCCTATAAATGGTTGTTTATCTCTTTAGTGGAACCTTGAAAGGTTGCATGTACAGCATAGTGTATGCCCATTAAAATCAAATGTGGACTTTTAGGAAGATGTGGAATCTTGTATAATCCGAAGAACCCTTGAGAACCCTTGGTTGTTCTTTTTAAAAATAATTATGTTTTTTAGGCATGTTCCGATATGACTAGTGCTAAAATGTTGCATCATGGCCCAGCTACCAAAATTCCACACCTCAAACCCCAGAGGGTTAAACTATGCACTATGCTCAACCATGACATGAAAGCAATTAAAATCTTTAGTTTAATCCCATGCAAACAATTTGGGAAGTGTGTTAATAAAAGATAAAACCTTGACAGGTCAGGATAGAATTCTTATAGCTCAACCCTCAACCTTTTCTCCACTCGTTGGTTTTGCTCAGCCCTTCTAATAACGATGCTTACTCAAGCCAATCAAGCCAATCTCGCAAAGATTTCGCAGGGACTATAACGAGAGAAGGGCAAATTAGTTGCAACAGAATTTTGAGGAAAATATTGGGCAGCTTCAGAGCAGCCTTAAACTTAATGCTTCGTGACTTTCCTTACATGGGCTGTGCAGGACATTAAAAGTACAGGGTCAATTTGTGAAATTGGGAAAGAAATAAATACATTGTTGAGCTGTCGGAGACAGAGATGGGAAGAGAGAGAGAGAGAGAGAGAGAGAGAGAAGAAAGGAAGGAAGAGTCCCATGGTTTCTGGCAGCTGGCGTGACTGCTGTGGTAGACGGTGCTCCAAGTTGTGCCCACATTGTGCCTCTTCTGCTCCATCTCTGCTGACCACTATGGGAAAACTCCATCCTGCCAAAGCCAAACCAGGAACACCAGGCCTGTAGAGGTGTGTGTGTGTGTGTGTGTGTGTGTGAGGAGTGGAGTGGAGTGGAGGGTTATTGTCGACATCTGTCGAGGTTGGAGAGCTCAGTGGCCAGGCAATGGGGTGGCACCAGGAGATCTAGTTGGCTATTATCCTGGCATCCTAATGAGTGTGTGTGTGTGTGTGTGCGTGTGTGTGTGTGTGTGTGTGTGTGTGTGTGTGTGTGTGTGTGTGTGTGTGTGTTCGTGCGCGTGTGTGTGTGTGTATAGTGATGCTTTGCCAGGCAGAAGTGCACTGTAACACTCCCCAATCCCCCCACCGCCTCCACCTGTGTCTGTTCTCCATCTGCCTTCACCCAACTGCCCCTCAGAGAACAAACAGGAGCAAACGCAAATGACCAGAAGTGACCAGGAGCAATCAGACTGAGGATATCATCAACGCCCACCACCGCGCAACAAATTGAGCTCGGAAAATCAGTTCTAGGCCGTTTAAATCAAAATTAAAATAAGAAGAAATTTAGAAAAGCTCAGGCGAAGAAAACTAAACCGAACTATAAAAATAAAATGCTTATCCAGAAAACATATGAATAAAAGTATGATTGAGAAAAGAAGATCAATATGATCTAGGCAATCCGAAGCACCCAATGTGTCTAGAAACAAGAAAAAATACATGCAAGTAAATAAATCCAAAAGGTAACGTAGAAGATATTTTTAATGGTGGACTCATGAAACCCACCAAGCACGGGGAGAACATGCAAACTCCATGCACACAGAGACGGGAATCGAGCCTGGCCGGGAATCGAACCCAGACCCTGGAGGTGCAAGGCGACAGTGCTAACCACTACACCATCAGTGCACTCCCGGATGTCACAAGGAGCCACGCCCCGAGGGGCCAGAGCCACCCCAGTGGCGGTTTTAATGTTAATGGTTTTAATGATTATGGTTGATTGGTGTATATTAATGTATACAGGATAATAAAAAGGATTTAAATGAAACATAAAACTGTTTAGAGAAAAGGGCCAAGCTTCTAGCGGAGAGAAAAAAGAGAAGTTTCAAATCAGCTTGTCCTAACCCATCAGGAAGCCGCAACAGCAGTTCAATACAAAGTGGAAGTGTGTGACCTGTGGGTCGCAGGCCGACTCTTAAGTGAGTAACTACTGTACAGGTCCCTCAGCACTATTTATGAGAGTCCATTAGAACCACAGAGGCTGAAACACACTCGCTCACTCAGACTGTCTCACCAAGCAGAACACAGACTGTACCTCAGTGTTACATTCTATTATCCTCACTCTTAGTGCGTGTGTGTGTGTGTGTGTGCCCCTGTGTTGCAATTATCCTTTCAATAAGAGCACACTAAAGTGCTTCCTAATACTCATTTTATAATATGTTAAGAAAATAAATGAATATGTATTTGGTCTGTGATGCCATGGACTGTCAGTGTAGCATCACAGCACTTGAATTCTTGATTCTTGATTAGTCGGAGGGTGTTGATTAATTTCCTATAACAGAAGCTTTGGCATGAGTTCCATCCGTAATCCAAAACGCATTGGTTTTATTAGAGAATAAAATGAGGAACAGGAACTAAAAGGGTTTCAGAAATTCTGAAAAATCATATAATGATATATGTATACAAGTATAAAAATGTAAAAGTTGTCTTGGACCAATCAGCTGTCTCCATTTTGGGCAAAGGTGGAATGGTACAGATCTCTCACACACGCACACACACACACACACAGTGGAAGTAGGTATTTAACCACATTACCCAAAGCTGCCATGATGGATGTTAGTGTTTTCCCCAAGGTCAAGGGTCACCCTCTGTTCCCTCAAGGAAGACAGATGAGCATGCATTTTGCAGCCAAACACTTCTTTCTCTCTCTCTCTCTCTCTCTCTCTCTCTCGCTCATACACACACACACACACACACACACACACACAGACCCGCACACATTTTCTTTACCATAGGCCATCAGATTTCCTGTTCCTCCAAGTGTTTTGATGGTAAATGATTAGAAATGGTGTTGCAACATGACCCAATGGTGTTCCTGTAATTATTGTCCATTACGAAAGCAGACACACTAATTTTCTCCTGTCGCAAGAGCCATTATAAAAAATAAAAAAAACGGGGCAAAAAAAAAAAAAAGCATCAGCCTCTTCCTTTCTACATAATGCATGGAACTTGGGGAAAAAAAGTACAAGACCGCGCGTGCTACTTTCATGATATCTATTTAGACTCGTGCAGCAGCACTTTAAGAGCGGAATCATTTCGCTTGATGCATATAAACTGGCTGAAGCCTCTAATGGCTTCTTATGGGCTGCTCCTTGGTAGCCGAAACCTTTTTAAATTACGAGATGAGACATTCTTTCTGTCCTTTGTGTCTCCTCGACTAGTCCATCTCTCCTCTCTGTGATCTTGTTTTAGCGGAGAAACTAACCTCTATCATGGGAAATGGTGGTGGAAAGGGAAAAAGTTGTGTAGAAGCAGGCAAAAGTTTGAGTAAAGAAAATGGCAAAACTTTAAAATGAGGGGTGGAGGCAAATTATGAACCGCTTTAGTAGCATAGGACAGTTCCAGATGCCTCGGACAGACTCCAGTTTATCCATTTGTACGGCTGAAAGGTAAGAAAATATATAAAAATTATTATTTCTGAAAAAAAAAATAGTTGAGAATAAAAGCACTTTTTTATTCTGATTGGTCAGAAATTTAGATTGGCTCCTCCCACGCTCAAAAAAAAACAAAAAAAAACAACAACAGCAAAGGCAAACTAGGCCTTGTTCACACGGGCATTAAAATCGAGCATTTTTTCTGCCGTTCGTAGCGTCCGGTGAGCGCGGATGAAGTGCCGAGGGTTTTCTACACAGGAGTCAATGACGGTGTTCACACGGGCTTTGGTGACGTGCGTTTGTCCGGCTGCGCGTTTATACGATGTTAAAAAAACGTTGCATGCAGCTTTTTCTTGGCGTTCAAATCCCAATGAACGCAAGGAAACCGCGTCTAGTTCGTTTTCTCCGCGTCCATTTTACGCTTCGGAGGACCGGATATATCCCATGATCCTACATTCTATAGATAGGGAAATGCGGAAAAAAGGCAAAAATAGAATGCTTTAAAAATAAAACTTGCGCAGAAATGTTTGCATTTCTTCATAAACCACAAAAAACTTCCTTTAATCCGACGTTGTGCAGTCAGAGGGTGAACCCAGTAGCGGCGGCGATTTTTTTCTCTCCCTACGTTGCCGTATTATTTAAAAAAAAAAATTTATATATTATATAAAAATAATAATTTAATTAGAATTTTTAAAACAATAAGATTAATGTCTAATATAGCAAAATGGTCCATATTCAATTCAATTCAATTCAATTTTATTTATATAGCGCTTTTAACAATGGTCAGTGTCTCAAAGCAGCTTCACAAAAAAATTAAAAAGATTTTGTTAGAAAATAAAATATTTGGAAGTGTGTACGTGTGAGAAAAATGTGTTTAGGTAATAATGAGTGAATGAATGATGGAAAGGAAAAACTCCCTGAGATGGCAATAGGAAGAAACCTTGAGAGGAACCAGACTCAACAGGGAACCCATCCTCATTTGGGTGATAATAACATTATAACATCATGTGTGTTGTGCAGGTGAAAGTGCAATATGACAGAAAATCATTTAAATTAACATGAAGACCAGTTCAGCATAGGGATGAGCCAGTGGACGGATGAGGTCTGGAGGTTTGGATCACTGGAAGCACAGGAGCAGCATGTCTAGCTCCAACCATCATGAAGCTGACTCCAGCTGTAGCTGGTCCTTCTCCGTCTCTGGATGACTCAGAAACCTCGCAGGGTCGGCCTTTGTCTACTGAAGCTGGCACAATCTCCCGATGCCTCGGCATGGGTAGAAGGATACAGAACAGATGGGGAGAATTAGCATAGTTGCCATTCAGTATAGGTGTACAAGAGTATGAGGTTATGGGATGAGTTACGTGTATGCCAGATTAAAAAGATGCATCTTGAGTCTACTTTTGAACTGGGAAACCGTGTCTGCTCCCCGAACACCGTCTGGACGGCTATTCCAAAGGAGGCACCTCAAATAAAATGACAAGGGCTTTCATATCCAGTTCCCGACACACTGCCCCCACAGGTTAAACACACAAACTACAATTTGGGCTGCAGGCTGTCGTTAGACAGAGACAAATGAACGCCAGTGTACAGTAGAAGTCAATCGAGCGGGGGGTGCCGGCGGCGGTGTTGAGTTACGTAGCTGGTGTTGGTGTGCCGTATGGCGACGTTGGCTTGGTGGTACATCAACCTCTGGTTCTTGGTGGGCGAACATCGGAGGTTGGAAACCATAGCACACCTCAAATGGGCTTACGTTGGTGGCTGAGGACACATGGAGGTTGTGGGACAACTCAGCCCACTTGAGGTAGCGGGCCCAGGAGCGTTGACGATCCGACACGAAGCATCTCCAGCTGTTGGTTGGTTCGCTCCGTCTGACCATTCGTCTGTTGATGGTAACCGGAGGACAGACTGCAGGACGAATTGATCAGATGGCAGAAAGCCCTCCAGAACTGGGGACCTCTGTCCGAGACGATGTCCTTGGGGAACCCATGCAATCGGACTACGTGCTCCAATATCAGCTCGGCTGTGTTTTTAGCTGACGGGAGTCCGGCGAGGTCCACCAGGTGCACTGCCTTGGAGAAGCCACGATGGTGAGGATGACGTCCTTTCCTTCCGAGGCCGGCAGGCCCGTGATGAAGTCGACGGCAATGTGCGACCAGGGCCGACGGGGAACTGAGGAGGGAGTGGTTGGAGCTCCCCAGGCGTTGGTTGGTTAGAGTGCTTTACCCTGGCGCACACTGGGCACGCCCGGACGAACTCAGTGACCTCCCTCCTCATCGACGGCCACCAGAACACAAAGGTGAGGGTTCTTCGGGTTCCCTGGTGTCCCGTGATGGGCGAAGAGTGGCCCCACTGGAGGACTGGAGGCCTGAGTGGAGTGGGAACATAGAGCCGTCCGGGCGGCACGCCTGCCGATGCGGGTTCGTTGGTCAGTGCCTGGCGGACCCTCGTCTCCATGTCCCAGTGCAGGGGTGCGATGATCTGGGTGGGTGGAAGGACAGGCACGGGCTCCGCCCGGGGCGCCTCTCGCTCGTACTGACGGGAGAGGGCGTCGGCCTTGGTGTTCTTTGACCCCGGGCGGTACGAAAGATGGAAAGCGTACTGTTCGAAGAACAGGGCCCACCATGCCTGTCGTAGGTTTAGCTGTTTCGGGTTACGGATCATGAGTAGGTTCTGGTGGTCCGTCCAGACGATGAATGGCGCCAGTGATCCCTGGAGCCAGTGATGTCATTCCTCCAAAGCCCACTTTATTCAATTCAATTCAATTCAGTTTTATTTGTATAGCGCTTTTAACAATTGACATTGTCTCAAAACAGCTTTACACAATCAAAAGAATTATAAGTTTGTAAGTTTGTAATTATTAAGTTTGTATGGAATGTGAATGTGTATGAATCAAAATGTTCAGATAGTCCCTGGTTAGCAAGCCCGAGGGCGTCAGTGGCAAGGAAAAACTCCCTGAGATGGTAATAGGAAGAAACCTTGAGAGGAACCAGACTCAACAGGGAACCCATCCTCATCTGGGTGAAACAGATTTTATCTGCATTTATACAGTGTTAAGGTTCAGCTATAATAGTTGATGTTAATTGATGTTATAATAGTTGATGTTAAAATAGAGTCCAGGTAGTTATTGGAGACTCAGATAGACTTGTAGAAAGTTCCAGTCCTGAACTATCGAATTGCCAAGTCCTCAGAGAAACAGCTGACAACACCACTCGAGGCCAGAACCATCTTCTAAGTAGATAGAATCATCCCCAGACACCAAACGCATCCCAAAGAGACACACGGGACAGGTCCGGAGGGCAGAGGGAGTCTGGATCACTGGCAGCTCAGGAACGGCATGTGTAGCTCGACAGAGAGAGAGAGAAAGAGTGAAAGGGGGAGACAGGGGGAGAGAGGAAAGAGAAAGAGGGGGAGGAAGAGAAGAGGAGGAGGAGAGATTGCAATTAGGTATGGTCACAGTCACAATGTATAATGTGAATGTATATTTACTGTAGAGTGCAAGCAGGGACTCCGGCAGGACTAACTATGACAGCATAACTAAAAGGGAGAGAAAGAAGGAAACACAAACATGAGGGCTCCCTGAGATGTAAAGCAAACAATCACCTCACCGTCAACAAACCTGAGTGATCAAATGAGACTGAGGAAGACAGCATCTAAACATACCAGTTCACCATAATACTCTATGTCCATGAGTCCCCCAGATCTGCTCCTTTACCTTATGGCAAATCTATTTATAAAAATGCTTGGCTAAATAAATAGGTTTTTAGCCTAGACTTAAACACTGAGACTGTGTCTGAGTCCCGAACACTATTTGGAAGACTATTCCATAATTTTGGGGCTTTGTAAGAAAAAGCTCTGCCCCCAGCTGTAGTTTTCATAATACGCAGTACTGACAAGCAGCCTGCATCCTTTGACCGAAGTAGGCGTGGCGGATCGTAAGACACTAGCAGTTCGCTCAGATACTGTGGTGCGAGACCATTTAATGCTTTATATGTCAAAAGTAGTATTTTAAAATCAATGCGAAATTTCACAGGGAGCCAATGTAGTGAAGATAGGATAGGGGTGATGTGCTCATATCTTCTGGTTCTAGTGAGGACTCTCGCTGTTGCATTTTGGACTAGCTGAAGCTTGTTTCTGCACCTAACTGAACAACCAGACAGTAAGGCATTACAATAGTCCAACCTAGAAGTGATAAAAGCATGAACTAGTTTTTCTGCATCGTTTAGCGACAATATGTTTCTTATCTTGGCAATATTTCTGAGGTGAAAGAATGCTATCCTGGTGATATTATCTACATGAGCTTCAAATGAAAGGCTGGAATCTATAATCACGCCGAGGTCTTTTACTGTTGCACTTGATGGAACAGAAAGGCCATCTAAAGTTACAGTGTGATCTAAGATTTTACTTCTAGCTGTATGCGGTCCTATGACTAGAACTTCTGTCTTATCTGGATTAAGCAGAAGGAAGTTAATTAGCATCCAATTTCTTATGTCCTGCACACATTGCTCAACTTTAGTAAGATGGTTTTTCTCATCAGGTTTTGTTGAGACGTATAGCTGTGTGTCGTCAGCATAACAATGAAAGTTAATACCATGCTTACGGATTATGTTGCCCAGAGGAAGCATGTAAAGGGAAAAAAGCAGTGGGCCTAAAACTGAACCCTGCGGAACGCCAAACTCCATTAGAGAACGTGCAGAATAATCACCATTTAAGTCTACATACTGATAACGATCGGTCAAATAGGATCTGAGCCAGGAGAGGGCTGTACCCTTAATTCCTACTACATTTTCTAATCTGTGAAGAAGAATAGCATGATCAATAGTGTCAAAAGCTGCACTGAGGTCAAGTAATACAAGCATAGTTACACAACCCTGATCAGAGGCCAATAGGAGGTCATTTACTACTTTAACTTTATGCCCAACAGTTCACGGTCCCCTACTCCGTATCGCTGATGAGTGGGGTTAAACTTTTTGGAGTAGAAGCCACATGGGTGTAGCTTCTGGTCTGGACCTCGTTGAGAGAGAACAGCGCCGGCGTCCACCTCCGACGCGTCCACCTCCACAACGAACGGTTGGCTGGCATCCGGATGGAGAAGAATAGGTGCGGTGGTGAACAGGTGGCAGAGTCTGTGGAAAGCTGAGATGGCAGTAGGGTTGAGTTGGAAGGAATGGGTGGAGAGCCTGGTAAGTGCAGTGAGCGGTGCTGCAACTGTACTGTAGCCCCGGATAAAGCGACGATAAAAATTCGCAAACCCGAGAAAGCATTGGAGCTGTTTTAGTGTCCTGGGTAGGGGCCAGTGACGTAAAACCTCCAGCTTCTGCGGGTCCATGGCCACACCCTGGGGCGACATGATAAAACCCAGGAACGTGGTGGAGTGCTCGTGAAAAGCACACTTCTCCAGCTTACAGTACAGCTGGTGGGCGAGCAATCTCTTTAGAACCGCTCTAACATGCCGGGTGTGTTCTTCAGTGGTCCGGAAGTAAATTAATATAGCCTAGCATGTCCCTGAGGACATCGTTGATGAATCGTTGGAAGGCCGAGGGTGCGTTGCAGAGTCCAAAAGGGATAAGCAGGCTCTCGTAGTGTCCAGTGGGGGTGATGAAGGCCATCTTCCACTCATCACCCTCCCTGATGCGCACCAAGTTGTAGGCGCTCCGGAGGTCCAACTTAGTGAACACGGTGGCACCAGAGAGGGCGTCCAGGGCTGAGTTGGTAAGAGGCAGCGGATGACGGTTCCTGATCGTGATCTTATTTAGCCCCCGATAGTCGACACATGGACGAAGTTCGCCCCCTTTCTTCTTCACGAAGAAGAACCCCGCGGCTGCCGGCGAGGAGGATGGCCGGATCATGCCATGGCGGAGGGCGCTGGTGACATATTCCTCCATCGCCTGGTTCTCGCTACTGGAAAGGGAGTAGAGGTGGCCGCGGGTGGGGGGGGGGGGGTTGGAACCCGGCTGGAGTTCAATGGCCAGGTCATAGGGACGGTGAGGTGGCAGGTGGTTGGCCCGGCGTTTCAGAACACCTCAGCCAGGTCCCGATAAGGTGGTGGGATGGCGTGGATGTCGACGTCGGGGGCCTCGGACTCCCTGGAACACGTCCCAGCCTGGGCCCGTAGGCATAAGTCGGTGCAGGTCGGCCCCCACTGAAGGATCCGGTTTTGAGACCACGAAATGAGCGGGTCGTGCTGCAGAAGCCATGGGTAGCCAAGGATGATGGGTGGAGAAGAGATGGATGTGAGGTGAAATTTAATGGGTTATTGGTGCTGACCGATGGCAAGAGTGATGGGTTGGGTCTGCTGGGTGATGGGACTAGACGAAAGGGGCCGCCCGTCGACAGAGGTGATTTTCATCGGCTGGGATAACGGCTCAATCTTTACCCCCAACCCTTTGGCGTATGTGGAGTCAATGATGTTACCCGCGGCACCGGAGTCGATGAACGCGGTACTTCGGACCCGTTTGTGGCCAAGGTGGAGGGTTACCTGAACCGTGAGTCTGGAGGTGGTGGTTTCGGTGGTGGCGGAGAGATGGATGGTGCCCGGTGAGTCTCTCCTCTCATTCACCGGGGTTGGGCGTTTCCCGGACGGAAGGGACAGGTGGCTCGGTGGTGCGCTGCTGAACCACAGTAGGCGCACAGTCCCTTGCGGTAACGCCTCTCGCATTCCGCCATGGTCAGGGAGGCGCGCCCTAGTTGCATGGGTTCCCCGGCTCCGGTGTCAACCACGGCAGGGGGTGGAGATCCGACACGTCCGGTGAAGGCGGGGGTGACAATGAGTGGTGGTCTGGATGTGGTGTGAGTATAGGTGGGAGCTGACGGCAGGGTTCGAGGTGCTGGCTTTGGACGGGAGAGAAGGCGCTGGTCAATGCGGAGGGCCAGTTGGATCAGCCCCTCCAGTGTGGCTGGGAGCTCTCGTCCAGCTAGCTGGTCTTTGATACGAGTAGCCAGTCCCTTGAAGTAGGACGTCTGGAGGGCTGCGTCTCCCCAGGAGGTCTGGATGGCGAGGGTGCGGAAGTCCGCAGTGTACCGGCTCACGGACAATCCTCCCTGACGCAGATGGTAGAGCTTTGTGACGGTCTCCACCTCGCCTGCAGGATGCTCAAAAGTTAGCTTAAGCTGACGGGTGAACTCGTTATACGAGTGTGCGGTGTCGGTGTCAGCGCGCAGGACTGCCGTGGCCCACTCTGCTGCCTGCCCTGATAGCAACGAAACGAGCAGTGCAATGCATAGCCGGTCGGTGGAGTATTTGGTGGCATTAAACTCAAACACCAGTTCCAGCGATGTTAAAAACACACTGCACTTCCCATCCGTGCCATCCATTTATCCGGAAGTGCTAGGAAAACATCAGAAGCGGGGGGGGGGACCGCTAGCCATGCCATCAACAGTCGCCCGGAGGCTCGCGTTCTCTCGCTTAAGCTCCGCCACCTCGCGGCGCAAGGCCGCGACTTCTTGGACACTCCGGCGCAGAGAATCGAGCTCCCCGGTGAGCTTATTGATAAGCACAGCATGCTGGTCAACCACATCGCACAGGCGCGCGTGATCCGCTGGGTTCACTGCTCTAGGCACTGTCATTCTGTCAGAACTAACCTAATGACGACCAAAAAGACGTAGCTTTAGCAGTTAGCCCTGTAGCGTGAATGGTAAACCCAAACGCGGATGAAACACGAGCGGGCAGGATAATCACGCGATTTGATCTAAGAACTCTCACAATAAATGAGCAAAGGAAAGACACAATCTAACCCTCGTTCTATAAACACACACTCAGTCTGGAAGCAAAGCCAAGAAAGTGAGTACTCACATACACGGGAACGATTCCGAAATGACATGGGCAAAACTCAATGACAGAGCGGTGTGCGGCGCCATCTTTTTTATGCTTTCAGGTTCGCGACCGTCTTACTTCCGGGTCCCAGTGCCGGCCGCGGCTGAGTGTGCATGACAATATTGATGCACAATAATGTTAATAGACAATATTGTATCACTATTATTATTTTCTTTAACTGTAATATGTAGAAAAATGTCTTTGTATGCTGTAGCTTTACAATTTTCTTTTACTAGAACTAACAGGCCCACGTTACTGTGAGCTTCATGAAGACCTGGTTTGCCAATGTTCTCGTAAAAGCACTCAATTGGGAAGGACTCACTGAGACCTTGCTTCAGGCGCACTGAGCACCTTTAGGATGATCACCCTGGGTCTTTCACATGATGTCAGTGCCTGGCCTCACTAATGCATTTGTTGCTGAAAGATCAAAGTTCCCAACAGGCATGCTCCAAAATCTGGTGGAGAGTCTTCCCAGAAGAGCGCGGAACATTATAAGAGAAATGTGGGACTAAAACTGGACTGGCAAGCATGTATAGGTGGTATGCTAAGGAGTATACATACTTTTATTGATAGAACTTGTCAATAATTACCCTCCATAGTATTAAAACCTTAAGCATTATGAACAGTATACAAGTAGGTTCCACTTGTGCTATCAGGGTAGGTTTGGCCCCTCAAGACGTGACTCCACAAGACATCTGGCGTGTTCTGTGGTCTATGGCACCAAGATATGGATGCTTTGGGTTGTTTTTTTGTTTTTTGCTAGCTGGGCTTTGTTCATGGCAGGTTGTAATGCACTGGATAGTCTGGTACTTTTCTATCGTGGACAGCATTGACATTTGTGGTGCCTTGGGTTTTTCTGTTGGATCAGACTGGACAAGCTGACTTTTGGTTCCTGAGGGCATGGGTGAGCCTTGGGTGCCTATGATCCTGTCATCAGCTTTCTTTATATTTACATAAAGAATCAGCTTTAAACTGATCACACTAGCGCTTAACAAAATGACACATCCCATCTCCTACTTAATATCATGGATTTTTAATGAAATGATTCAAATAAATTAATGACTGAAAGGAAACGAATCATGGACAGTGAATAGTAGATACTGTGGTTCAGTATTAATTTTTTGTTTTATCAATTATTAAAAACATGCAAAATACTGGTCAATATTAAAAATAGCAAAATAAAATAAATAAATAAAAACCCAGATTTAGAACAACCTGGAGAATTTGGTTGAGCAGTTTAAAAGTAAAACACAGCACCCCGAATATTCTTCATTCTAACCCACATTCTGGGAATGTGATTATCGTTCCAGAATTCACTCTCAGAGCACTTAGTTTCACCGCACAGCTTTGGCCTTGCTTTACACCATTATTAGTGTAAAGAGAATATAGCTGTCTTGTGCTAGGATCGTTCCTTTATAGGTCCTGACACCGGCAGAGTAAACGTAGCAGCAGCAGTTTGCCGAGCCTTTCATCTGTGAATAATCGAAGCAGACACCTGCAGCAAGGTAATCCAGCTCTCTCTCACTCTCTCGCTCGCTCTCTTCATCTCCTTCGCTCTTTCTACAAGGTGCGCTGAAGCTTTTTATATCAATCAGTGGATGGTTATTAATATTAATGCAGGTGTAATATGAACAGCGAGTATGAGGATGATGAAGCATGGCAGAGAAACCAAGTGTGTACTCTGCTGTTATACTGAAATACATAAAGAAAGCATTTCATCCGTGTACGATTAGGAATTTGTGAGTAAAAAAAAAAAAAGAAAGAAAAGGAAAAAATGCTTGCTACTCAGTACAGTATGCACACCTCGGATGCTACAGTGCCTTCATACCCATTGAACTTTTCCACCTTTTGTCACGTTAGAACCACACCATGAATGTATTTTGTTAAGATTTGATGTGAAAGACCAACACAAAGTTCCACATAAATATAAAGTTTAAGTAAAATTAAAAACGGTTGTGTGTGGCATATACTGTATTATATTCAGCCCCCTTAACTTTGATACCTCTAACTAAAATCCAATGGAACCAACTGCCTTCAGAAGTCACCATTAACTAATACTGACATTTTATTCTTCCTAATTAATAGCTAACTAACTGTTCTGGGATTGAATCCAAAATAGTGTAAAATTCAAAGATAGTGCACTATGTACCTATAGTGTCTATAATCCCTTATCTCACACACCAAGTACAGCCGTGGCCAAAAAGTTTTAAGAATGACACACATATTAATTTTTACAAAGATTGATGCTTCAGTGTTTTGAGATCATTTCTTCAGATGCTACTATGATACACTAAAGTATGATTACAAGCATCCTGAGACAATTCATATGTTTTGTCATAAAAGCATTTTATGATTCATGTGTCAATGCATTTAGTTGTGAAAATTGTTTCTCAGCCAAAGGGAGTCGGCTCACTCATAATTTTGCTTAAAAGAATGGTACTGTACAAAAACATCCTCCAAGAGAAACTTCTAACAAACCATCCAAAAACAGTTTGATGACGGACAATGCCCTTTTCAGCATGAGGGAGCACCTTGCCATAAAGCAAAAGTGATAACTAAATAGCTTGAGAAACAAAACAAAATTTTTTGTCAATGGCCTATTGAGAACTATTTTAGGTGGTCAATTCTCAAGAGGCAGGCGGACAAACAAAAACCAACAAATACTTCAATCATTGATTATGCAAGAACTGGCTGCCATGAGTCAGGATTTGATTGACAGATGTCAGAGTGAATTGTAAGGGTCTTGAAAAAGAAGGGCCAACCCTCAAATATTGCCTCCAGTAACTAACGTCCATTTTGTTATCCAGAAATGGGTGGGATCATGATGTCATGAGAGTCAGGTGCGAAAGGTAAAAATGGACAATAGCCCGTGCACAGCTGATTTGAACACTTATTTAGTATAGATTACTATAATTGTACTGTAGCTACATAGCAGATTTGATAGCAATTCACACCATAGAATGTCCAAAAAATTGACCTATTGTTGATTTTCTAACACGTCCATTAAGAATTATTATTATTACTATTATTATTATTATTATTATTATTTAAAAGATTGTTTATTTAAAGCATATTTAAAAATTTATGGTGCATGGTACAATTTCCATAATCCCTGACAGCATCCAAACATGGCCTCCCTGGACTGTACTTCCCAGAATACACACTCACTTCCACGATCATGATCACCTAATTTCCAAATTACTCACACCAGAACTCAATCACACTCACACACATAAATAACCCAAACTCACACATACTTAAGTTTTGTTCCTTGATGTACCAGGACATTTGTGGTAGTCTTTTCTAGTCACGTGTTATTGAGTTTGTTCTGGTTTTTGACTTTGATTCTTATTAAGTAGCTTGGATCTGTGCTGGTCACCTGACCTTGAACTTTATTTTTCCTCTTATTGTCTTAAAATCATCTTCTTATTTCTCAAGAAAGTATCTTACCTGCCATTGCAACCGTCCCTGCCAGCTGTCATTATGCAAATCAATACACTTTAATATGATCTACTGAGTCTGAAATTCAATTAGTATGAATGAAAGGCAAGTATTAAAATTGGGGAAGCCTGTTTACAACAGATTAAGACAAAATTAGACCGGTTTAACTCTGTCTGAATAATGAGAGTTTATCTAAACGGTGCCTCAGTGTCTCAAAGCAATCACGTCTCTCTATGTTTCTCAAAATAATAATTGTTGCAGAAAAGTTGGGTTTATATTCGCTACTGGACGCATGTTCAGCATGTAAAGAAATCGCTTAAAGTACATTTTGCTTTACCTTGACACAACATTAATTCATACAGGAAATAGTTTATATTATATATTGGACATTTGGTGAGTTTCTTTATTTTTCACCAAGTTTGTTACAGATGTTGTATTTCATCACAAATGGCTAGGGATGTAACGGTATCAAAGCTTCACAGTACGGTAATACCTGGGTATGAATGGCACGGTACGGTATTTATTTAATCAATTACAGGAAAATCAAAACTAATGAAGAAACTCGAAAAAAAGTGCCAGAAGTGTTTATTAAACAGTATACATGGTCTATGATGTTTGCAGATGACATTGTGCTTTGTAGCGAGAGCAGGGAACAGGTAGAGGAAAATTTGGAGAGGTGGAGGTACGCTCTGGAAAGCAGAGGAATGAAGGTTAGCCGCAGCAAGACGGAATACATGTGTGTGAATGAGAGGGACCCAAGAGGAACGGTGAGGCTACAGGGAGCAGAGGTAAAGAAGGTGCAGGATTTTAAGTACTTAGGGTCAACGGTCCAGAGCAACGGAGAGTGTTCAAAGGCGGTGAAGAGACGAGTACAGGCAGGTTGGAATGGTTGGAGAAAAGTGTCAGGTGTGTTGTGTGATGAAAGAGCATCAGCGAGAATGAAAGGAAAGGTGTACAGGACAGTGGTGAGACCAGCGATGCTCTACGGCTTAGAGACAGTGGCAGTGAAGAAAAGACAGGAGGCAGAGCTAGAGGTAGCAGAGCTGAAGATGTTGAGGTTCTCCTTGGGAGTGACAAGGATGGATAGGATCAAGAATCAGTTCATCAGAGGGACAACCCATGTTAGATGTTTTGGAGATAAAGTCAGAGAGGTCAGATTGAGGTGGTTTGGACATGTTCAGAGGAGAGATTGTGAATATACAGTATCGGTAGAAGGATGCTGAGGTTGGAACTGCCAGGCAGGAGGTCTAGAGGAAGACCAAAGAGGAGATTCATGGATGCAGTGAGAGAGGACATGAAGTTAGTTGGTGTGAGAGAAGAGGATGCAGAGGATAGGGTTAGATGGAGGCAGATGATTCGCTGTGGCGACCCCTGAAAGGGGACAGCCGAAAGACAAAGAAGAAGACATGAACACGGAACATATCAATGGCATACAAATTAGCCATCTATCTGTAAACTTTGAAACATAAACTTCAATTTTTCAATTTTAATAACAAAAAATTATTAAACCATGTAAAAAATAATTAAGTTTCAATTTAGTATTCTTGAAAACCTAAAAAAAATAAAAATAGCAGCCTACTCATTGCAGCTGGCCCATGTGCTGAATGAGTATTTGAGAACACTCACCTCATTCACTCACTTATTCAGACAGACAGGATTTTTTATTTCCTTTCTCGTTTCATTTCAGAGAGAAACCGAAATGACTCGATAAAACTATAGGTCTTCTGAGAAAAGTTTGCTCAGGCGAATGGAGCGAATGGGAGGTAGTGGGAACTACAATTCCCATCAGCCCAGGCGCGGCCATCATCCTTTGCGGTCTGTTGTCGCTACAGATCCAGTAATGCGGAAATGGCGGGTGTTGCTATTAGCGGCGAAGAAAAAGAGATGGAAAGAGTAATTAATCATTACGGAGTAAGCGGGTTTTAAATCGGATGTGCGCATTACTGCATCTGTAGCGACAACAGACCGCAAAGGATGGGAATTGTAGTTCCCGCTACCTCCCATTCGCTACATTCGCCTGAGCAAACTTTTCTCAGAAGACCTATAGTTTTTTATCGTCATGCGACCACGGTCTTCTCGAAATAAAGTGTTATTGCGGTACGACGGTATTTACAAAACCGTTACATCCTTACAAATGGCACAAACATGCATTGTGTCATGCCAGAAATTTGTTCGTCAGTACAACTAGAAAAAACAAGTCACACATGCTAATATTTCAATCAACCTCCTTTAGCTTCAATTACGCTGCACATGCTTCCATTTTTCCATACTGTAATGTTGCTGAGCCTAGACCTGAGCAACTGAAGAATCCCAGATCATAACACTTGTACTGTAGTCACAATGCATGATGGGTCACATCACATATGCTTCTCTTCTCACCCTGATGCCCCCAATCTGGACTCATCAGACCACATGACATTCTTTCATACCTCCAAAGTCCACTCTTTATACTCTATAACAAACTGATTTTGTCAATATGTCAGATGATGAGATTGTTTTCCGGCTAGCTCTGGAAAAACCTGCTGCCATTTAAATAAATGCGATCATACGCTGGTCATTCTGTGATCCAGTATTTATATGCACAGCACATGTATACACACCTACACATTTTCTTATCTTTTTGCCTTCACAAACACACACGTATGCACACATGGACACACATTACTAAAGCCGAAGATCTGGCCTCGGATACAGCCTGTGGTCTTCACCTTTCAGTCTTTGGAGCAGCAAAGATAACAGAAAATAATGTTCGAATGTTATCCTTCATCAGATAGCACTAACAAATACCCCCCTAGTGTTTCCCCCTCTCTATAGCACCTTTCCTCTCACTTTTATCCCTGCCTTTAAAGCACTTGGATTCCTGAAGAGACCCTGCTACTCGGGGGAATACACACGCATGTACGCGCACGCACACACGATTTCACACATAAATCCATAACACAAGCTTTGTGCATAAGGCATACCTGGGCAGAACAAAGTGCATGTTTATTGAATTGATCTGTGCACGTGGTGTGAAGGCAGATAAACGGAACCATTATCCACTCAGCGGTAGCTATGAGAAACGAGTCTCCAGCGTCAACGTTTTGTCAACAGCCAGACATAAAGCGGAGAATCTTTAGGACAAACCTTTATGGTTCCCCAGTAACATGACAAGCTTCTTTTTTTCTTGATAACTTGAAGAGAGAGTAAAAAAGAGAGGCAGTTCACATTATAGGAACTCACTCACTGTAACTCTGAATGTTACCATAAATGGATAAAAAGGATGATGTTTAGTGTAAAGTATATCACATTATACTGTATTATAAATACTATATATAGTGGTGACATGGTGGCGTAGTGTTTAGCACTGTAGCCTCTGGGTCTGTGCGCATGAAGTTAGCATGTTCTCCCTGTGCTTAGTGGGTTTCCTCCGAGTACTCCGGTTTCCTCCCAAGTCAAGCAGATTAGGGTAATTGGTGTTCCCAAATTGCCCTAAGGGTGTGAATGAGTGTGTGGTGTGTGCCCTGCGATGGATTGGCACCTTGTCCAGGGGTGTACCCCGCCTTGTGTCCAAAGTTTCTGGGATGGGACTCCAGATAAGCAGTATAGAAGATGAATAATAATATGAATAATAATAATAATAAATTCTATACTCTTTAATGTCTTACTTAAAACATTTATAATTAATTACAGGTGCTAATTCTACTGATAATAATAATAATAATAATAATAAGTAGAAGAGGCGGCACGGTGGTGTAGTGGTTAGCACTGTCGCCTTGCACCTCCAGGGTCCGGGTTCGATTTCCGGCCAGGCTCGATTCCCGTCTCTGTGTGCATGGAGTTCTCCCCGTGCTTGGTGCGTTTCCTCCGGGTACTCCGGTTTCCTCCCACAGTCCAAAGACATGCAGATTAGAAAGCATCTAATAAATAATTACATGCATGTGTCTGTGTCCATGAACACTTTCTGAAGCATATATACATATACAATTTTTTGACATATTCTTTCCAAACCAACAAAAAGGGTATGAATTTACATATACATCAGATATCAGTTAAGTGAGAATAAATTTGGCTTTCTGAAGCTTCCTGCTCTCTCGGATGTCTGACTCATCCATCTTAACCGTATGACTGAGCAACATGGCAGAGGATCAAGTGACCACAGAGGATTTGGTCCACTTTAGAAGGCCTTATGCAATGTCCATGATTCAGACTCATGAAGCCTTTAATAGCAGCGTGTTTATACTGTAAATATGCATTAATTAGATTTGAAGGTCTTGCATTATGAAAGCATGATGTCTGGAGTCACTTTAACTCGTTACTGTATCCTCCAAAGCAACTTTTCACTAAGCCATGTCGAAAAACATATCTATATAATTTCCCATAGGGGGGAAAAAAATGACCTGTGTACTGGCTGGACTGGATGAGATGAGTAAACAGTATTGTGTTAAAACTCCTAACACTCAGCACCTCGAAGTGGGCGAAGAAGCCATCGTGATTGATCGCCCTCGCCGTTCGCGAGAAAAGCACAATTTTCCACCTAGCCGCGAAACAATAATTCATGACGATGCCCTTTGTGCGATAGGAAGCTGTTAGTCGTACAGGTCCCGGGCTCTAAAATGATGTTGATAAATCTGCACACGGGGCAGGTAACTACTTTAAACCCTCGTCTCGATTAGTCTGCTGCTGTCTGCTCCCTCCTCCACGCGCTCTAATCGTATCAGGTAGCGCAGTGGGGATTCGAGCACACCCACAATGATTCAACAGCAGAGAAGGGTTCTGACAGCTTTCTGTGCTTCATCTTCTAAGATTTAAAGACTTTTTTTTTTTTTTTGCAACATCCCAAACATTCAGTACTGTCCTGAAATATCATGTAAACATTTCCCCTTCATCTTAACTTTCTTTTCTGCCTCCTTAACACTGACCTTTCATACGGAGGCATTATGGAGAATGTGCGCTCACCAGCATCATGCATCAAAGCATAATAGCGTGTCACTGAGCACCACCACGTGCACATTTGTGTGTATACAGTATATATATATTTTTTATCACGGCATCTCCTGATTAGGACGAAACTAATTAACTCCAAGTCTGTGAACCAGAGGTTCTCAAACCCTTGCTCCTTTGTTTCCGAGCGCACTTTGAAAGTCAGTATCACAAGATGCGGAAGAGGTTGAATATCATGCGCACACATGCACGCACACACACACTTAATGTAGTGCCATGAAGCTCAAGTTGCACTTCAATTCCTTGCTGATATAAAGGTATTATTAATTTATTCAACACTTTACCATTAACTCTGAATAGTTTCTCCAGTTTGGAATTATCAACAGTTAAGAGCTTTCTTTAAGGATCCTACAGTGACTTCCCATCAGGAACTGAATTACTTGCACAAGTATTGACACAAGGCGGTGTAGTGGTTAGCACTGTCGCCTTGCACCTCCAGGGTCCGGGTTCGATTCCCCGGCCAGGCTCGATTCCCGTCTCTGTGTGCATGTTGCATGTTCTCCCCCTGCTTGGTGGGTTTCCTCCGGGTGCTCAGGTTTCCTCCCACAGTCCAAAGATATGCAGGTTAGGCTAATTGGCGTTCCTAAATTGCCCGTAGTGTGTGAGTGTGTGTATGTGTGTGTGCCCTGCGATGGATTGGCACCCTGTCCAGGGTGTACCCCGCCTAGTGCCCGAAGTCTCCTGGGATAGGCTCCAGGTCCCCCGTGACCCTGAACACAGGATTAAGCGGTATAGAAGATGAATGAATGAATGAAAGTATTGACACAAAGGGATTTTTCTATACAGTATAGAAAAATGTATATTTTCTATAAATTTTTCTAATATGTGCAAAAGGATTTAAATAATGCAAGAAGCTTTTATCTTCTATAGTTATCAGGAAAACATGTTCGATGCTTGACAAATCCCTGGCTGAGACTTTAACGAGGACGTTATGGTAAACCGAGAGCTCGTCTCTTTCCTGAATTCCCGCGGCGGAGGTGGAATTCTGATTAACATCACATCACGCTATGGTACTGTACACCTGTTCAAGACTGCAATCCGGCATGAATACGGCTCCCTCGGGCAAACGAGAACGCGCTCCTTACCCAAAGACCTGCCTGCGTTTCTCCGTCACCTCCTGACGATATTCCGGCTCTTCTAATCACAAACGTTTCCTCGTTCCTCCCTGCCAGACACGTTTGGCAATTTCGCCATCCTCCATTGACACGTTAAATTATTTAGCATTCTTATAACAACAAGCGGGCTGGCCAATTATTTCAGTTAATATGAAATTTAGAAAGCTTAAATAAAGGAGGAACAATGCCAAAAGCCTAATGCGATGGTGTGAATTTTTCTTTCTTTCTTTATTTATATTCTTGAGAAATGAAAAATCCTGCTTGGTTTCTTTCCACACAGATATATCTTTGTGTTTCACTCTCTCTTTCTGGCAACGGCGAACCGAGTGCGCTTGCGGGCCGCATTAATTCACAAAACTCATTTGTTGCTGCTTCTATGATGTAGTTTACTGCTGATTTAGCCTTTACACAATATAGACTTCCTCAACTCTTAAGCAGATGAATGAACATTCCGAATACTAAACTAGACAAATCTAGCGCAGATGAGCAAAGTTTTATTTAAACTTAAAGCCTAGCTAATAACGGCTGCTCTCGTAACGCCGCCTATTGTGACTCTAACGCCAGAATCGTAAGAATTCGCATTGTAATAACTTTTATGAAACGTTATGAAGAGCTAGGGAAAGGGTTAGGAGTTCTTATGACTACATCTGTAATGATGTCTTAATGCGGAAATTTTCATATTCTTGTTTAAGGAATAAAACATTTGGAGTAGCGCGGTTATAGGAAAATAATTAACAACGTGGTTGCGTGATACCGAGCTACTCTTACCACCATGAAGATTGTTTTTCAACACCCGCAAAATTGATTAAAGAACGACAAACATGTTTGTTAATTTATAGCTATGTTTATTGTTATGGATTGCAGTGAGACACCACTTACAGTATGTTAACAGTTGTTCATTGAATGGTCACTCTTTTTTTTATAGTACTAATAGAATTGTGCCTTTTACAGTTTTTCTAACAACAAACTGGTCCTGCAATTTTCAGAAATGTGAAACCCTAACCCTAACCCTAAGTATCATAAGAGTTATTATTATTTCAAAAAAACATGGGAACATCTACACTGATCAGCCATAACATTTCAAATGCAAAAACAATTGTCCCCAATATTGTCTAGGTTCACCTTGTAGCTCTGGCTGCTCGGGACATTCCGGACACTCCTTTGAGGATTACAGGCGGTAATAGACTGCATACTCTGATACCTTTCTATCACAGCTAGCAATGTTTTTTGGTGCTGACTTTGACTGTGGTATGGGACTGGACAGCCTGGCCTTTTGGTCCCAATTGGCATTAATGAGCTGGTACAGTATATAATGGTATATATTTAATAATCAATATTATTTAATTTGTAGATGGCTTGGTGGTTCGATTCCCGCCTCTGTGTGCATGAAGTTTGCATGTTCTCCCCGTACTTGGTGGTTTCCTACGTGTACTCCAGTTTTCTCCTACAGTCCATAGACATGCAGATGAGACTATTTGGAATTCTCAAAAGCCTGTATAGATGATGAGTGATGTTTAATTTACCTGGTGGTGATGTAAATGTTGTAGCTGGTTAGCGTCTTGTCACAGGAACATATGTAAATATGTTTATTTTCTACCATTTGTGAAAAGGCTCCATTTAAATAGATTAATGAGCAGTCTTCATACTTGACTAACAGACAAATAGAAAAGGTGAAGCATGTGTGCTCTCTCTTTCTCTCTCTCTCTAAAAAACCCACTTGAATGGACATACTGTGGGGACATCTCCCTTGCAAAAGTCCAAAAAAAAGATATTGTGTGTGAGTATGTGCGTGCAATGTAAAGAGAAATAAAGAGTTTCAGCTTCACCCTCAACATCAGACAGGATTTAAATGTACTGAAAAATCTATTTTAATTAGCTCTATTTCATAGCTGAGAAATAACCAAAGAAAGGTCATGTATACATTTTTGCAGGGATGTCCAAAGCAGAATATCATTACAATATATTTTTATTTTGTCAGATCTCATGAAAAAAGTCATACGCTGATAATAGATGTTGAAGAGTCTCCGGGGATTCAGGGACCGCAAACAAAACAGAAGGGTTAAAGTTAAAGCTTGAAATGTTCCTGAGAAAAGCAGAATGCACAATATAATGTGACCAGAAACAGTACTGTATACAAAATGCGGACACTGGGGTCTTCTTATAAAAATGCTAAAAACACATTTGTGAGATGAGTTGAAGCCCATAGACTCTCTAGTTGTTACTGTACCTTTGCAAAAATACAAAAATGCTTAGAGAAACTTGAAGGGTTTGACTTGCACTAACACTTTTTTTTTTTTTTTTGTAGAATGCAAACTGATCAACTGCAGTACACAGTAAAATGCTACTGTATGCATCCATTAACAATCAATTGCATCACTTCTGCCTGTCATGAGATCGAGTTGTTTACCACCTGTTATTTTCACCGCAGTTTCCCCAGCAGTCATGGACTTCTACGATTAGGTGCCGTTGTCAACTACTGATCATGAAACGAATCGAACCATCCACGAATCCAACCCCTCGAGGTACAAGGCCACTGTGCTGCCATACTGTATCATTTACTAAACTGCAAACTTAGTTCTTTGCCACATACACAATTGCAGGTTGATTTATTAACTGTGGGAGGTGGATTCATAGCATTTTGCAAAAACATGCAAAATATGCATTGATATGAACAAAATACTTTGGACATACTACTTTGTCATTCATGCCCTTTAACATCCTTACATGAACAACAGCTTTCTTTGGAAACTATTTTTTTCCATTAAAGGATTTATCTCATTTTGCAATCAAACATTCTCTTTAAATTGTATGTGAGACACTGATTTTGGAAAAATAGTGACAACCTCCAAAACAAGCTACAGTATTTATAACTATATGTAACTTCACATTTGAAAACTTTGATATGTACTTTCTCAGGGACTGTGTGTGTATGTGTGTGTCAGTGTCATTATAAGGCACAGTGGAGGGTCTTTTCCCCCTCATTATAATCGATAGGCCTTCAGGGCGACATCATTCAGCCCCCCCCCCCCCCCACACACACACACATCAGAAGTCATAATAATTGGACTTTTGTGTTAATTGATGTCTACTTTCTTAACTTTTAGTAAGAATTGTCAGGGACAAATTATCCTTCATTCCTCATTTATTATGGCAGGCATGCTAAGTACAGTATGTGTATTAGTATGAATTGTATATACTGTACGATACTTTAGTGCTGAAAATATTAAAACAGATTGAGTCTGAAAAATTGCATCATCTGGCAGGAATTGTTTCACTGTTAAATAAAACATTTGGATCCTTTTATTGATTAGATTATTTAATTAATTAATTAATTAAGTTATTTATTTATTAAAGTGTTGGGTTAGTGATGTAATTGTGTATAAAAATATTAAACAATATATTGAAGGATTTATTATAACATTTCCTTTTCAGAATAAAAAATAAAAAGAAATTGCAAAAGAATTATTTTTACTTGCTGTCTCTATGCTGCTTTATGATCTAGGCCGAAGACTTGGTACTAATCCCCCTGGGCATATAAGGCTCAAGGCCTGAGCCGAGATCAGCCTGGCAGGATTGGCACTATCTCCATGCCATGTGGTTAACCCGGCGTCCCTCGAGAGGTTTTTCCGTGCTCACCAGGCTGCTTTACCTCCTGCACAGGTGGCCTTTCGAGCCTGCTCTCCTCCTCATTTTAGAGCTCAGGTCTCCCAACAGGATCGAGAGGGCAGAGGGCACCCTCTGGCATGCCTGACAAACATGCTGGTTAACTCATCACGCCAGTTGGTGCATTAGTTTGATTGGAATGCGCCGATGTTGCTCGGGATTGGGGTTTGAGTCGGTTTCATAATACGATAATGGATGAAATCTGTACCTCACATGTGCAAGTGATAATTCCTGATCAAAGGAGATTTGGGGTCTGTGAAGGGTGCTATGGGATTGTGTTATTTTGGATCTATACCCTCAACAGATTCTGTATTAGAAACAACATCCTAATACCTACTTAGTGCTTTACTTTTAGGAAAGCCGTGTAGATTAAACAACTTTCAGAAGCATTCGTTCTTCATGTTGATCACCACCAACCTGGATGCTTTGATCCATGGATTTGTTTGGTGATGCTAACTCTACTCTCAGG
The DNA here is from genome assembly GCA_030522415.1 of Channallabes apus. Lineage (NCBI taxonomy): Eukaryota > Metazoa > Chordata > Actinopteri > Siluriformes > Clariidae > Channallabes > Channallabes apus. The sequence continues at coordinate 24,347,721 of CM060115.1, read as the reverse complement.
AGATCATCTGAGCAGGTGACATTTTTAATGTTTGACATACTTTTCTGCTCACAATGGATGAAAAGCATGGTTATTTGAATTATCCTCCCATTCCTGACAGATAAAAGTGGCTAGGGAGTGTACATGATCACGAGTGTTTAAAATAGTTTTAAAGAGTAAGATATACTGTGTGGGTGGGTATCATGTGTATGCACATACCATATGTGTTAAAGCTTGAGTGTATGAGCTCTGTCTATCTCTGGCACCACCCCAGGTCGTGCGAGACGTGCAAACTGGCGCTTATTGGAACCGATCTGCATGCAGACAGCTAAAACAGAATGAACTGACCTATTTCTTTACTCGGTGCCATGGGAATAGGCTGATATTAACCAATCAGAGTTGGTGTCACCGAGCTGGTTCACCACACTCGGGTTGGCTTGCTTCACTGGATACATATTATCACGTATTAGAATGGGTGGTTGAAAAAGCCATACAGTCCACCAACCACGCCCATACCTACTCATGTGGTGTGTGCTGTTTTAATCCCCCCCCCCCATCCAACTTTCTTCCCAATTTTTTTTTCTTTTCTTTTCCCTATCTCCCTCCCTCTTACTCAATCTTCAGAGGCACCTAATTAAGAAAGCCTGACTCATTTACATGGCTATGTTTGATCTAAATTACACTCCAAACCGCACCAAATTAGGATCATCTGTGAATGTGAAACACTTGCTCTCCTCCCTCTCCTTTCTCCGGTTCTTGCGCTTTCTTTTGCCCGTGTTCTCTCTCGTGCTGTCTCTCCAAGCATCTGTTGGAACAGGAGTAGGCTGCTGCTTGACTCTGGGGGGCACATGTTCAAATGATGAGAGGGATTATGGGTTTTAGTGTTCTCCTGAGACCTGAAATACAAACACGCACACAGCACTAGAGGTGGGGTGGGGTGGGGGGTAGGCGGGGGCTGATGGGGGGGGTTGGAGATCTGGTTCTAATGCTGTCCTGCAACAATCCCTAATGAAACAGAGCAGGGATTTGAAGCCAGGTCATTCCAGGACTGATGTTGCCTGCTCACACACACATTCACACGTGCACACAATTTAACCAACAATGAAATCGTTTGTAATTGTTGAAAAACAACCCACTGCACATTCGCAGATCTTAAAAGGAGTCTTTATGGAAATGAAAGTAAAAATAAGATTTTCCACTAGTAGTGTCCCTATTCAATTTAATAATAATAATAATAATAATAATAATAATAATAATGGAAATATTATTCCATGTCCAGGGTGTACCTCACCTAGTGTCCGAAGTCTCCTGGGATAGGCTTCAGGCCCCCCCGCGACTCTGTACAGGATAAAATGGTACTGTATAGACGCTAAGTGAGTGAATGAGTGAGTGATAATAAGAGCTTTAGCTAAATACAATTCTGGAGATTTGAAGCGTTACACAGATACAGATATTATTACATTATACCCCTATACCGTTTAGACAGTCACCAAACACACCTGTTGTTAGAAAAATAAGAATTTAAGTAATTAAATTTTTGAACATGGTATAGTTGTTGACTGGCCTGATCATTTCCAAAATTGCTGATCTACTGTACTAGGCCTTTCATGCACAATATGGACCAAACTCTCTATGGAATGTTTGAATCAATACTAGAAAGAAGTAAGTCAGTCCTGAAGGCAGAAGTGGGACCAATCCAGTACTAGCATGGTGCACCTAATAAAGTGAGCATGTGTACTGTATATACATGTGCTTGCCAAGATCCATCCAAATCTCCTGACTCGTCAGATGCCGAGTTGAAACCCCTGACTGTCAAAAATCTATATGTTCTGAATACTGGCTTCAAACAAAAGAACCTCCTGAAGGGCATCAGGCCAAAAACTCGACCGCAGAAATCCACAGGAAACCTCACAATACAACCGTGACCATCATGTCACACAACTCACATAAAGCATGCATTACACAACACATAACAAGCTCAATAAACGATCCATTTGTAACTTCAATAAACGTTCCAAATGTTCTATTTGTCGTTTGTCGTTAGCTTTGAGAGGCAAGACAGCGATCGTAAAGTGGCTCCGGTACAGAACACATGGAAAAAAAAGTGGCGTCTTCGCTTTCTGTAAAAGTTTGCAAGTTATTTTACATGCCAATAACAATAGACCTGGGCATGCGCCAAGAAACGATGGCGCCTTCCAGCAAGAGGGGGTGTTTACTTACTGTGTGGCCCACTAATAATTTTTGTGTCCCCACTCCTTGGCATCGCATGCCTCCAATCTATAAAGCATCTATAAAACTGAGGAGCCTGGGGTAAAGGAAAGAGGCGAACAATAAACTTGGGAAGTGTAGAGAGATTGTTTACAGTAGATGAATGATCCATCATCTTGGTTTCTACTTTGGTGTGGAAAGCAAAATTCTTGGGAATAAATAGCAAGTCTTTATGCATTAATTTTTTTTTTGGAATTGAATATTTACTAAAAATAGAAGAATACACAAATGTTTATTTTCCAACACCATGAAACATTTTCTGTTTTGTTTTTTGGAAAGGCATGGACTTTGATCAGACAACATGGTGGCTTAGTGGTTAGTACTGTTGATTAACACCTCCAGGGTTGGGGGTTCAACACTTGGGGCTCTGCTCTTTGTACATGGAAGTTCCTCTTGCATGGTGGATTTGTTTCTGGTACTCCAGTTGCCTCCCACAGTCCAAAGACATCCAGTGCAGGCTTTGACTGGTATTTCAGATTGCCCAGTATGGTATGATTGCGTGTGCAGCTGTATATAGGTGTGATTGACTCCCTGTTTAGGGTGAAGCTTCCATTGTGCCCTAAGTTCCCTGTGACAGGAAGACAATTAAGCTGCATAGACAATAGGTGCTGGGGTGGTCACTCGTATAGTTTTGGGAAATCTTCAAATTCTAGTTTTTGGATTACAGGAATGGAGCCCAATGTGGCGTTTTGCTGTTGTAGCCATTCCGCCTCAAGGTTTGACATCTAATTCATCCTAAAACGCTTTTACCATACGTGTGACTGATTGGATAGCCTTATGAATGAGCAGGTGTACAGGTGGTCCTAGTAAAGTGGCCGGTTAGTAGAGATATGTTTGTGTACAACGTTATTGTTGGCAATAATTGTTGGACATGGTTGGCTACAGAGCACACAAAGAGACACAAAATCTGGTTTGACACGCAGTGTTTGTGTGTGTGTTGGGTGGAATAGACACAGGTTGATTCCTCCCTACAGAGAATGCCTCCTGTAATCAGAGATAACACCTGAAATAAACACAGCAGTCTGGATCCAGGCCATTCCAGTTTAATAAGCATCCAGACAGAATGCTTCTCCCAGCCAGTGAGAGCTAAAACCTCAATAATTCAGCTTTTCCATCTGACTGCAAATACAAATTTTTTGCCGTTGGTTTTTGCTGGTCAATTGAAATATGATTATAAAATACTTGACGCAAGAGGGCTTTCTAACTCTCATCCACTTTAGTCATTAACTAGACTTTTTTCATAGCCAGAGGCTACAAGGAGCCATGACAGAGCCAGAGAGCGACAGGACATCTCGATTTCCAAACTGGCCAGGGAACAGAGACGGACGCTGCTCTGACCCTGATACCAGCGGCCCCCGAGGGCCAACAGCACCAAGCTCCTGCTCTATGCTAATTAATTACCATTGGCATCTTTAGCGATGCATGTCAGCTCAGATTTGGGATATCAGTCTGTTATATGATCAAACTGAATGCCGGGCTCACTACACCAGGGACTTCATTCACAGGAAGTCTACGCTGCATAGTCGAGTGGTGGCACATCAGATTATTACAGATTTGTTTATGACAAATACAGTGACTGCACCAGAGCATTACGCTCGCTAATGAACAGAGTTCGAGTAGCGATCAGATCCCATAAATCAGACACTGCACATGGCTGACTTGTCCTAATGCTGTTTGTGCTCTGGGATTGATTTTATCAATCGCCTTTACATAAACGTAATCAAATCTTTCAGGACGTGCTGTCAATAGCAAAACATATCATATAGTGGAGAACACTAGATGGAGACGCCATTTGGAAAAATGCCATTTAGCATTGTCGATGATGAAGGCGGGATCAGGTTCACGACGGATTGAAAAGAGATGCGAGTGATGTCAGTGTGAATAATAAATGTGAGGAGGCCCGTACAGCTGCCGTCTTCTTTCTTGTCTCATGGGTTGTTCAGTAAAGCCATGTTTTAGGACTTGCTGCTATTTCATCAGTTGCAGTTTCTTACCAAAAATGGAGTTGAAGTAAGAAAAAAATAGTCATAGGCTACTTTCGGTCCAACTTAGATAAAGAACTTTTCCAAAAGACAGTAAAAGCTTAGCCATAACACCCACATGCCCCCATGTAAACTTCTGGCTGTTTTAGATGCAAGAATACAGTAATAATGCTAAAAAAAAGTTCACATTGAAAAAAAGTGGGGAAAAAAAAGGAAAAATCATCATGTAAGCAGCCCTTCTGCAGACCAAAAAGCTGTCTTGATAAGAAAGGTCATGCTCCTTATAGCAGTGGTGAGCAGAAAAGCATCTCATTTACATGATTTAGCATTTACATGCATTTTACTTCTCATGTTTCATAACTACGTACTGTATGTTCATAGTTCAAACTGCTATTTTACATTATATATATATATATATATATATGCAACTTGACAACACGTTCTATGCCTTCATTCACAAGAAACCTTATCACAAGTCCCAGTTCGACTTGAACAGTTTGTTATGATTAGATTCCATCTTGATCCCAAATCCACTGGCTTGCTGTTTCTTCCAATTTAGCATTTGCTTGTGTTTATAAGTCTTCCAAGTGCAGCTACTGCATCAGGAGTGCTTATATCGTTTATATATAATCCATGGCGGCACGGTGGAATACCATGGTTAGCACTGTCGCCTTGCACCTCTGGGTTCGATTCCCACCTCGGGGTCTGTGTGAATGGAGTTTGCATGTTCTCCACGTGCTTGGTGGGTTTCCTCTGGAGATTCCAGTTTCCGTCCACAGACATTAGGCTAATTGGTGTTACCAAATTGTCTGTAGTGTGTGAATGAGCATGTGAGTGTGCATATGTGTGTGTGCCCTGCGATGGATTGAGACCTCGTCCAGGGTTTACCCTGCCTCCTGCCCCAAGTTTCCTAGGATAGGCTATAGGCCTACAGGATAAGGTGGTATGAGTGAGTGAATGAGTGCTATCCTTGAAAGCCTCAACTCAAATACATTCAATAGCATGTGAATGTATTTATCAACATATCCTTTTGTTTTCTTTGTCAGATCAAGTAAAATTCTTTTCTGAACATTATTTTTATTTTTTGCTGTTTTCATCATGAAAATGTGATTGTTTGACATAAGCATAGACAAATATGTTCTTTTTGTTCTTCATATAAGAAGGCTTGTCACAATAATACAGGAGAATAGAAGATGCCTGATTCTTTCAATTGACGCAGACAAATGCAAATTGAGCTTCATAAGGATCTCAAATGCTAAAAAAAAATTAAAATAAATAATAATAATAATAATAATAATAAAAAATATCTCCTGGAGCCATGAAGCTTGACAAATCCAAGTAGAGACTTTTACATGGCGTCTTCTATACGGTGCTTTTCTTTGATGAAAGGCTGAACAGCAATCTGTGGCTTAGTACACACATGAAACGTATCAGTGTAACGTTTGGAAATCACATCGTAGGCCTTAACTCAGACTTCACCTTATTTCCAGCAGACGTTTATTATAATCCATACATTTAAGCCTAGCTCAGAGTGCTATTTCATTCAATGTTCTGGATCAATCATTCCAGCAGAATATCATAGTTTTGCTGTTTTCTATACAAGCACAAATGGTAAAAAAAAAAAAAAAGGGCGAGGTATGGTACATCTGTATCCCTTTAAATCATATTGGTTAACAAAAGCCTGACATTCCTGCTATATTTGGGATTCTGGTCTCAGAATCTGGAATGGACTTTTAAGGTGGATTTCTTCCCAAAGCCACAGCAAGGCTTAAATCAAGGGACTGAAACATATGGGATTGGTCAAAAGTGAACAATTTAGTGATCAATGAATGACACAACAATAAATGGTAAAATGGGGTAATTATTTCTGACAGCAAAATGAAGTCTGTAATTTAGAAAAAAAAAAAAAAAAACTTATTAATTTTGGAGAGAACAAATCCAGAACATTTTAAACATCAGTGTACAAGTAAGTAAACATGTCAAATTTGTTCATATTACAGTGCAACTCTCGGGACATGCGGTCCTTCACTTTGTGTTTAAGACTATGAAAGACTTAGTATTAAAAACATTAACATTAAAATCACCTAGATTTTGCGTTCCCCCTGTGGTGATGGGGTGGCTCTGGCCCCTTATACATCCAGTTGCTGTTCTTTTGGCTGCTCCCATCAAGGGTCACCACACCAAACCACCTGATCCACACACATGACTTGTGTTCAGTTTATCCAGTTTTGAGACTGACACTGCATCCAGTGGCTGGGATTTGAACCCAGGCCTTCTGCATGGAAGGCAAGAAACCTACCACTGAACCGCCATGCAGTTATCCCTATAAATGACTGTGTCTGGGTTAATTTCACTTGCTTGGTTGGTTTAGGCCAATTGTTGTTGGGTTTGGGCAAAAGTTGACTATCTTGGTATGTCACCACATGAAACAAATAATTGCGCAAAGTCTTTAAGAATTTGAGTTTAGTGATTTTGTAGGCCAGTCAATGTTCCATCAGGATTGTCAAACAATTCACATCCAGGTTTGGCCTTGTCATCAGACTGGACCACGGCAGTACTGATATTGTGTAGTATTGATGTGCAGTACTGTATAATGAGCTACAGCTGTCTCCTATGCAGAGGTTGGGAAGTTTGGAGACTGCAACTATCTAGAGAATTCATAACATGTTACATACTTTGATTTTGCTGATGTCTTCCATTTCTGACATTCTCTTGTCGAAACAGGAGGAAAAACAGAGAACGCTATTGCCTGTTTGGATAACAGAGGGTGGGTCAAAGGTTTGACACGAATCAGTAGAAATGTTGCCAAAACATTGCTTCCCCCCCCCCCTCCCCCGACCAAAATTTTGTACAGAAAGCCCAAATTATCATTATTCAAGAACTGTGAAATTTAATTTCTTATCTATAAATATTCTAACTTTCAGCCAGTCCCTTTTTAATTAACATTCCTGGCAACAAACACACAGAGGTGATTTTTTTTTTCCGCCCCTCTTCATTCCCTGACAAATTACCACGGTTCTTTTGGCTGGCATGCAGAAGAGGGAAATAAATAGAGATCGCATTGCTGCTTTGCCATGGCAGATGAAAAAAAAATGTATTGTGGGTATGTCACGTATTGTTAAATATGTTTCGGTGGAGCGGAAGGTAGAGCCGTTTCAGCCAATTTTACATTAGAAATCAGTTCCAGTGTTGAATTAGAATTATATCTTGTTATGTTGGTTTGTTTATGTTTTTTTTTTTTTGGGTGTAGCATACAGTAATACTGCCAGATGCTGTCGCATTGTAATGTTTTAATAAAAATATCAGTTATGAGATATTACATTATGAGATATAGTATTAATAATGATATTGAAGACAACTCTGTTTAATTATGTTAAGGCATGTATTTAAGAAAAATGGTGATAAGATACAGATTTTATGATTTGGACCTTCAGCCATGCCTGATAAGACAAGATATCCTGACCCAGATTGCCTTTTCTTTAATGGCTGCTTGTACCTGAAGACATTTCAATTTAACCAGACGACGTAGCATGAAAAAGAGAAAGACAGAGTGAGCAATTCTCTTTTTTTCCCCCCCTCCGTCTTCTTTTCACCTCCTGAGGTGTCCTGGCTTTTGATAATAATTCAGCAGCCTTGTTTCAGCACTAATCAAAAGTCAGCAAGGGTGTTGAGAGGAAACGGCGGCTTTCGTGTACTTTCTCACCTTCCAGCATGTCAAGGCAGGAACACGATCCTTCACTGGCCTTTGCAAACCAGCAGGGGAAAAAAAAAAAAAAAAACTTGCACGCACACGCGTGGTCCCATGTATGAAATTACTATTTGAGGAGAGAGAATGGCAGTCAGAATGGGAAATAGAAATGGGTGTCTGCATGCGAGTCCGTGCCCAATCACTTGAACAGCGCACTTGAAGCGTGAGCAGCAGAGGCCAAATAATGACAAATCTCTCAGTCTCTAATGGGAAGCAGTCGTTTGGCTCTTTTGGACAAGTGTTGCACACCTTCAAGTGCGGTGAATATATTTGCAAAGGAGAGGGAGTTTTGCATATAGCACGCAGGCGTGTCATTGAGTTATTTTACATCATGACTTGGTGCCGGTCTATTAAAGCAAATTGGTGTCCTAGCAACTTTCTTGTTTCTTTTTATTTCTAAAAATGTTGCTTGGGAATAAATAAATGGGCAGGAAATAAAGTTTGGAGCAAAGTGTGTGAATCAGTGATCTAACACAGATGTGGAACTGAAATTCTAGAGAATTTAGAGATGCAAATTAATATGAACATATGATTCAGACTTAACATATAACTAACAGGTTTAGTGAGCACCATTGATTATTAATTATACACCAGTAAACTGGTGACAGGACCATGGGCACCCAAGGCTCACCCATTGCCTTAGGGACCAAATACCAGCTTGTCCGGTCCAATCTCACAGAAAAGCCAACCCAGGCTTCAAACTCCCCATGTGAACGAGCACCGATTGGAATCACTGGAGAAACAAGTCTGATCCAGGGAGGCCCCAACCCACAACCCAAAGCCAACACCGGAAGCACTGCTAACATTTCTGTGACAGGTATTGTTGAGTGATGCCCAATGGGGACAGAGTTGGTCTGGTGGCACCAAAGGTTTTAATCGGTGTATATATATATTTTTTTAATTTCTATATGTAATTAATTTATATATTATAATATACGTATATGAAGTGTGTCACATATTCCAGCTTGTTTGGTAGTCGGGGTCAAAGTCCACTGTCAGCCATGATATAGTACACCTGAAGCACATAGAGTTAGGGGCCTTGCTCCAGGGACCAGCTGCAGCAACATGGTGGAACTGGGGCTTGAACCTCCAACCTCCTGATCCAAACCCAGAGCCCTAACATGCTGAGATACCACTCAACTCGCTTTAAATTAAAGGTGCACCTTAAGGCTGAGATCCTAAAGGATGCAACAAATAAACAAAGTATTAAACAATCCTTTATCGAAAGAAGACGAAGAGCAAGAGGAAGAGCAAGCTCCTCATTCTGTGTAACGAACAACTTTCAGTCAAAGAAATAATTAAGTGAACAGGCGGCAAAAAAAGGACGTCCAGTCTCCCTCTGAAGTAGGAAAGGAAAGGGTTTGTGCTTTGTAGTCTAATTGTGATCACAAAACCTGTTTTGAAAGTCTGTTGTCTTTCATTTGACTTTGTCTGCATGCAATTAAAACATCCTGAAAACACCATCCCTGTAATGGACCAGACTTGAATCAGAAAAAAAAGGAGTGTCCACTATTTGTAGACCAGAGACACTCAAACAAGGTACTGTAGCTGAGGTTGTCTAGAACCCATTGTTTTTTAAACCATAGTGTTTCTAAAGGAACCTTAAAGTAAGTCAGAAAAAGAGAAAGAAAGAAAGAAAGAAATCCCTTTAGGTGGGTGACATCCAACTTCAGGTTTAAATAGAAATAAGGCATGGATATTTAGATCACTAAAAAGATAGATAGTGTAATTGTGTATCATTCTGTACGTCCATCCATTTTCTATATTGCTTATCATTTGTGGGGTCCTGCAGTCTATTCCAGGGAACTTAGGGCACAACGCAGGATCCTGGATGAAAGATGAATATTTCACAATCTTTCACACACTACAGGAAATTTGGAAACACCAATCAGCCTACACCACATGTCTCTGGACTGTGGAAGGAAGCCCACAAAGCACATGTAGCCCCACCCTGGAGGTGTGAGGAGCTACAGTAACTGCAGTAACCACTAAGCCACCATTCCACACATCTCTACAATAGGAATTTGCAATATCCATGGAAAGAAGAAAAAAAAGTGCCCAAGGAAGTTTTGCGAGTCGGTGGAATAAGAAAAACCTCTGAGCTAATGCTGTGGCCTCGATTTGCCAGGATAAACCAATCTTTAATTTAGCTAGGCAGACAGGTCAATTAAAGCTGTTTAGATTTGCGAGGCAAAGAATGACAAATTAATGATTTGATTATAAGGAAGGAAAAAAAAAAAAACGCCAAAGGGTTGGGGAAAGGGAAGTCAGCAAACACATCCTTATAAAGGGCATCATATTGCTGAGAGTGTGTTAATGTGTAATTAAGCACAAACCCTTTAAACCCCCCCCCCTCCCTTGGGATTCATTAAACATACCCAAATCTGCATTCTTAATGATTTAATTTGCTAGAATGTTTATTAGTAATAGGGAATTCTAGCGATAGGGAGCGACATTAAACTGAAAACATGTAAGGATATCATTACAGCTTCTTCTCACACACACCACACACACACACACACACACACATACGCCCTGACCCCACCCCCACGTGACATTATTTGAAACTTAAATGAAAGTAATTTGCTTGTTTGACCACATAAAGTGTCCTCACAGTTTGCTTCGCTCAGTGGACTCTTAGCAGAAGAAGAGGAATTGCAAGCATTGCTCCTAGTTCTGTGTAACGAACAGCTTTCAATCAACAAAAGAATTAATTGAACAGGCCGCAAAAAAGGGACGTCCAGTCTGCCTCTGAAGTAGAAAAGGAAAGGGTTTGTGCTTTGTAGTCTAATTGTGATCACAAAACCTGTTTTGAAAGTCTGTCGTCTTTCATTTTACAGCAGTTTGTCTGCATGCAATTAAAACAGCCTTAAAACGCCGTCCCTTTAATGGACCAGACCTGAATCGAAATATGTATCCACCACATTAAGGTGAATGAGAAATATGAAATAGTGGAGTTGTTTGTTTATTTGTTTATTTATTTATTTGTCTATCACATGCTTATCATCATATATATCACTTTTTCCTGTATACAGGGTCGTTGGGAGGATCCCAGGAGGGTGCCAAGAAACACAAGGCAGGGTACACCCTGGATGGGGTGCTAATCCATCACCGGGCTCACATACAGTGTTCCTATAAAGACTTTGGACAGTAGGAGGAAACTGGAGTACCCGGCGGGAAACCCTGCAAACTTCATAAACACAGGAATAAAACCAGCATAAACACAAGAATCGAACCTGGACCCTGGGGGTGACCGTGCTAACAACAACACCCTGTAAAATAAAAAAATATATTTATTTTAAATACTAAAGGGTGGTCTGCTTTGGCCACACGGAGGCTCTGTCATTGGTACACATTTATATATAAGGCTATTCTTGGTGTGCTTCCATCTTATTTATGTTCACTTCTTATGAAAAAAAAGCACTGGTCATTATTCTCTTCGATCTCAGGCTGTTGTCTTGTTTTCTTCATTACACCCTGGACAGGGTGCCAATCCATCGCAGGGCACACACACATACACACCAAATCACACACTACGGGCAATTTGGGAACGCCAATTAGCCTAACCTGCATATCTTTGGACTGTGGGAGGAAACCGGAGTACCCGGAGGAAACCCACCAAGCCCGGGGAGAACATGCAAACTCCATGCACACAGAGACGGGAATCGAGCCTGTGTCTTGTTTTCTGTTCCACATATTAGTACTGATTTGGGTAAAAGTGCCTTTGTTTATTCTGCTCCCTTTACATGGAATTTACTGCAGAACAACTTAAAACTTAGTAAATTGATTCCTTTGAGTGTTTTTAAGTAAAAAAATAGTTGTTTTGAGTTGGACTCCCTCATATGTCAATGTTTCTGACTGAGATTTCATTGTAAGTGCAAAATTTGGTGTTTAACTGTTTCTAATAATTTATTTGCCTGTTTTTTTTTTTTTTTTTGATGAATGATGGATGAAATTTGTATAGCGCTTTTAACAATTGATATTGTCTCAAAACAGTTTTACACAATCAAAAGAATTATTTAAGTTTGTATGGAATGTGAATGTGTATGAATCAAAATGTTCAGATAGTCCCTGGTGAGCAAGCCGAGGGCGACAGTGGCAAGAAAAAACTCCCTGAGATGGTAATAGGAAGAAACCTTGAGAGGAACCAGACTCAACAGGGAACCCATCCTCATCTGAGTGAAACAGATAGCAGGAAATGATCTGCATTTATACAGTGTGTTAGGTGGTAGGCAGTTCAGCCATAATAGTTGATGTTAATTGATGTTAATATGGAGTCCAGGTAGTTATTGGAGACTCAGGTAGACTTGTAGAAAGTTCCAGTCCTGAACTATCGAATTGTCAAGTCCCCAGAGAAACAGCTGACAACACCAGTCGAGGACAGAACCATCTTCTAGAATCATCCCCAGACACCAGACGCATCCCAAAGAGACACACGGGGCATCCATGCGACGAGACCTCCAACTAGAAGCGAGGCACCAGGATGGGTCAGACAGGTCCGGAGGGCAGAGGGAGTCTGGATCACTGGCAGCTCAGGAATGACATGTGTAGCTCGACAGAGAGAGAGAGAGAAAGAGTGAAAGGGGGAGACAGGGGGAGAGAGGAAAGAGGAAGAGAAAGAGAAGAGGAGGAGGAGAGATTGCAATTAGGTATGGTCACAGTCACATAATGTATAATGTGAATGTATATTTACTGTAGAGTGCAAGCAGGGACTCCGGCAGGACTAACTATGACAGCATAACTAAAAGGGAGAGCCAGAAGGAAACACAAACATGAGGGGGAACTGAGATGTAAAGCAAACAATCACCTCACCGTCAACAAACCTGAGTGATCAAATGAGAGTGAGGAAGACAGCATCTAAACATACCAGTTCACCATAATACTCTACGTCCATGAGCCCCCCAGATCTGCTCCTTTACCTATGGCAAATCTATTCATAAAAATGCTTGGCTAAATAAATAGGTTTTTAGCCTAGACTTAAACACTGAGACTGTGTCTGAGTCCCGAACACTATTTGGAAGACTATTCCATAATTTTGGGGCTTTGTAAGAAAACGCTCTGCCCCCAGCTGTAGTTTTCATAATACGCGGTACTGACAAGCAGCCTGCATCCTTTGATCGAAGTAGGCGTGGCGGATCGTAAGACACTAGCAGTTCGCTCAGATACTGGGACGCGAGACCATTTAATGCTTTATATGTCAAGAGTAGTATTTTAAAATCAATGCGAAATTTCACAGGGAGCCAATGTAGTGAAGATAGGATAGGGGTGATGTGCTCATATCTTCTGGTTCTAGTGAGGACTCTCGCTGCTGCATTCTGGACTAGCTGAAGCTTGTTTATGCACCTAACAGAACAACCAGACAGTAAGGCATGACAATAGTCCAACCTAGAAGTGATAAAAGCATGAACTAGTTTTTCTGCATCGTTTAGCGACAATATGTTTCTTATCTTGGTAATATTTCTGAGGTGAAAGAATGCTATCCTGGTGATATTATCTACATGAGCTTCAAATGAAAGGCTGGAATCTATAATCACGCCGAGGTCTTTTACTGTTGCACTTGATTGAACAGATAGGCCATCTAAAGTTACGGTGTGATCTAAGATTTTACTTCTAGCTGTATGCGGTCCTATGACTAGAACTTCTGTCTTATCCGGATTAAGCAGAAGGAAGTTAATTAGCATCCAATTTCTTATGTCCTGCACACATTGCTCAGCTTTGGTGGTGCAAGATGGTTTTTCTCATCAGGTTTTGTTGAGACGTATAACTGTGTGTCGTCAGCATAACAATGAAAACTAATACCATGCTTACGGGTTATGTTGCCCAGAGGAAGCATGTAAAGCGAAAAAAGCAGTGGGCCTAAAACTGAACCCTGTGGAACGCCAAACTCCACTAGAGAACATGCAGAATAATCACCATTTAAGTCTACATACTGATAACGATCAGTCAAATAGGATCTGAGCCAGGAGAGGGCTGTACCCTTAATTCCTACTACATTTTCTAATCTGTGAAGAAGAATAGCATGATCAATGGTGTCAAAAGCTGCACTGAGGTCGAGTAATACAAGCATAGTTACACAACCCTGATCAGAGGCCAAAAGGAGGTCATTTACTACTTTAACGAGTGCTGTTTCTGTGCTGTGATGAGGCCTAAATCCTGACTGATACAGTTCATGTATGCCATTTCTATGTAGATATGAGCATAGCTGCTCCGCTACTATCTTTTCCAGAATCTTAGAGATAAAGCGGAGGTTTGATATTGGCCTGTAATTGGACAGCTGACAGGGTTCGAGGTCAGGTTTCTTAATTATTGGTTTGGTAACTGCTAATTTAAAAGATTTTGGAACATAACCAATGCTGAGTGAGGAATTAATTATTCTCAACAGCGGTTCTGTTATTACTTGTACTATCAGTTTAAGAAAATGTGTCGGTATAGGATCTAATATACAGGTTGATGAATTTGCAGAAGAGATGAGTGAAATTAGTTCATTCTCTTCAAGGGGAGTAAAGTATTCTAGGTTCGAATCTGACATGGCTACAGTAGGTTAACATCTGTATCAATTACATTGCTCGGTTTCAAAGCCTCAATTTTATGCCTGATATTTACAATTTTATTATTAAAAAAGTTCATGGAGTTCTCACTATTGCATGATGTTGTTGTGGAGATTTCTGTAGTGGTCTTATTTCTGGTTAATTTGGCTACGGTATTAAATAAAAATCTAGGATTATTTAAATTTTCTTATATAAGAGTGGAGAGATACGGTGATCTAGCTACACTAAGAGCTTTCCTATAGTTCAGGATGCTCTCTTTCCATGCTATTTGAAATACTAACAATTTAGTTTGACGCCATTTACGCTCTAATTTCCGAACGGTCTGTTTTAAAGTGCGCATGTGATCGTTATACCAGGGAGCGAGTTTCTTATTTCTAATAATTTTTCTTTTAGCTGGAGCTACATTATCTAAGGTACAACGAAATGTTGACTCTAAATATTCAGTCACCTGATCGAGTTTTGTGGGGTCAGACGGTGACCTAATCGAAGTTGGTAACTTTGGGAGATTACTGATAAAACTCTGTGTGGTAGTTGATGTGAAAGTACGTTTAATACGGTAGCGCGGTGCTGTGCGTACATTATCACTGTGACACACTTGAATGGAGACAAGATAGTGATCTGAGATAATTTCAGACAGTGGAATTGTGAATACATTTCTTATACTTAATCCGAAAAATATTATTGAATGAAAGGAAAGGTGTACAGGACAGTGGTGAGACCAGCAATGCTCTACGGCTTAGAGACAGTGGCACTGAAGAAAAGACAGGAGGCAGAGCTAGAGGTAGCAGAGCTGAAGATGTTGAGGTTCTCTTTGGGAGTGACAAGGATGGATAGGATCAAGAATCAGTTCATCAGAGGGACAACCCATGTGAGATGTTTTGGAGATAAAGTCAGAGAGGCCAGATTGAGGTGGTTTGGACATGTTCAGAGGAGAGATTGTGAATATATCGGTAGAAGGATGCTGAGGTTGGAACTGCCAGGCAGGAGGTCTAGAGGAAGACCAAAGAGGAGATTCATGGATGCAGTGAGAGAGGACATGAAGTTAATTGGTGTGAGAGAAGAGGATGCAGAGGATAGGGTTAGATGGAGGCAGATGATTCGCTGTGGCGACCCCTGAAAGGGAACAGCCGAAAGACAAAGTAGAAGAAGAATCCGAAAAATATTATTAAGTCTAAAGTGTGACCTGCTTTATGAGTGGGTCCTACTACACACTGATTTACGCCTACGGAGTCCAGTATGGACATAAATGCTGTTCTCAG
>CM060115.1:24066937-24326937 GCA_030522415.1 Channallabes apus | reverse complement strand
GACAGTTATTGTTTTGTACATTTACCGTATTCGTCAGTGTATCGGCTTGTGCAAAGAAAACACAATCAAAGTATCGGTTAACTTTAATTGATCACTAATGAAGGCTTGAGGTACCTTAATGGAACCACTGCTCATGCGGTCATAAATTAATTAAGTAATTAAATTTTTCTCTGTTTTATGCTGGATTTTAAGTAGATGGGGCAGCGGAGCAATACTAGGGTCACAGTTACTGTAGCTGATGCCCAACCAATCTGACTAATCTAAGATATGAGGGTATAGGGATCTGGCAGTTCCTCCTAGTATGCCTATAAAGTGTGTACTTAAGTTACAGTGTGTGTGTGTACTGTATGTGATATGTGTGTATGTACTGTATATATATATATATGTATGTATGTATCACACAAGACTGGGAGGACAAATGTGACAAGAACTACTTTACAGAGTTCAGTTTTCACTTCATGGCTGTTTTTCTGTGTGAATGTAAGGTTTTTTTTTTAAAGCAAGTAAAACATGATGCCAATTTACACTGGCATTCGTTCGTGTACTTTAACGTGTGCACACACAATCAGGAAAATTGCAAGTCCTTACTTCAGCAGACAAAAAAAGTGCTAACAATAGATGAATTAAAGGTTACCAACAATATATGATGAATGTCATACCACAGCAAATTACTGAGAGAAAAGCCCTAATGAAGGCGTTTGCAGAAAAACCAGAGGCCAGTCAATAATTAGAGGTGCCACACTTGTACTCGCTGTCTCCCGACTTCCCTCTTTGCTGTTTTTCCGCCACTTTAATTACACAGGTTAGAATCCTTTTAACAATATGATTTCTCTTATGTGGTTTGACTGATGCAAGGTGTGTGCGTTTAGGTTTAATGAAAAGTGAAAAATATAGTATCGTTCTTGTGATTAGCCTGGAAGTTAGCAGCACATGTTTAACTTTGTGTTTCAGGGAGATTCAATGATTGTGGTACCACCATCAGCATGGGAATCCAATTGACATCTTGTGCTTAAAACCTTCTTTTCCATGAGTGGAATATTTACAGTGTTCTCATATTCCCTCACCTTTTCCTTGATGACAGCTTTGCACATTCTTGGAATTCTCATAATCAGCTTCATGATGTCATCTCCTGATATGATTTTCCAGTCTTGAAGGAGTTCCCATATGCACATTTAAAATTAAATCACCATTTGGATGATTACATATAAACACCTACCTAAAAGCATTTGATTGGATAATTACTGCAGTGTTTAATATATTTACGATTCTAATTCATGGAGTGTGTTGTTTCTCATTTCTTAAGATAATATATGTTAGAAGATGTACCCCATGGTTGTGTTGGGGCCAGAAAAGAAGCAATCAAAGAAAACATCAAAGGTATTGCGCTAACCTGTCCAATGGACTTGTCTATTATTAAAACTAGCAAGGATTGAGCTAAACCATCAACCTCAACAAAGACATGTGGTTGAAAAAAATCATAAATGAGCATGATTGGAGATCTCTTCAATGCTTGGTGGTGTTGCTTCTTGAAATTCAATGGAAAAAGAACTCACAGAATTGAAACTAAACAGCTATATGGCAATGAAAAAACGCTTGTTAGTGAGACTCATCAGAAAAGAAGCTTCCCTTTGTTATAGACTTTGGTACAATGGAATATATTTACTATTGTTTTACAGTGTAGAATTCAAAATATAGAAAACGCCTTGAATGAGTTGTCATGTCCAATGGATAGATTGATTGATATTGTGTATATACATACATTAATGTGAAAAATAAGGCTGTAGCACTAAGGCTTTGGACCTCCAGCGTCAAGGGTTCGATTCCTGCCTTAGTCTGTGATTTCCAAAGACGTTCAGGATACATTCATTTTCATTTCTAAATTTCACTAAATTACAGTATAGTGTGTTAGTGAGGGTATGTCTGCGTCATTGTGCCCTGCAATGAATAGGCACCCTGTCCAGCATGTACCCCTCCTTGCGCCCCTAGGATAGGCTCCAGGATTCCCATGACCCAGTACATGATAGGCGGTATAGCGAATGAGTAAGTAAGAGTGAGCATATGTACAATTTTTTTTTCACCCAAAAGAAACCAACATTCACAAACCAGGTGTGGGAAAAGGAGAGTAATTATCAGGCAGGTGTTACTAATGAAATGTGCAAATTTAGTTAATCATCAAGACGTGTGACTACCCCTTTAAAATCATTAGTATGCCATTAATATTCTCTTCCCTTAGCATGGACGCTAGTTAAGCAGATGTTCCGTACTGTATGTGTTGATTCGATTCTTATATGAAGTGCAAAATGCAGCCATTGTGATGAAAGAAACCTTGTAGTGCCTGGAATATTGTTTCCTACATTTTTTTAATGGTTACTCGCATGTTTCCTTAGATTAATTATTTTTTTTCTGGGGCAGGGGGAATGATAACATAAACTCATTTATCTGTCCTTGCACTTTAAATATACTTGAACTTATGCATATGGGATTTTTTTTTTTCTTTGATCCCCCTGAAGAGTCCCAATTGTATGTGAATCGCTACCGAGATGCTGATTGAGATTGTTTATTTTTGCAGTGGAGAAATAATCACGCAAATAAGACATCAAAGATGGATCAAGAATTAATATATGCATGCTGAAAATTTTTTTTTTCAAGTGCTCTGGGACAAAGGAGAGAAAAAATATTTCTTGGATAGGTTCATCTAGTCTGGGTTCGATTCCCCGGCCAGGCTCGATTCCCATCTCTGTGTGCATGGAGTTTGCATGTTCTCCCCGTGCTTGGTGGGTTTCCTCCGGGTTCTCCGGTTTCCTCCCACAGTCCAAAGATATGCAGGTTAGGCTAATTGGCGTTCCCAAATTGCCCGTAGTGTGTGATTGGGTGTGTGAGTGTGTGCATGTGTGTGTGCCCTGTGATGGATTGGCACCCTGTCCAGGGTGTACCCTGCCTAGTGCCCGAAGTCTCCTGGGATAGGCTCCAGGTCCCCCGCGACCCTGAACACAGGATTAAGCGGTATAGAAGATGAAATGAAAAATGAAAAAGGTTCATCTATAGGAGCTCAAATCATTCTGAATGAAATGCACTGTAGCATGCACTGTTTACATTGTGAGACGTCCCCTATTTAAAGGGCTTCCCTTTCTCCTGCTGATCCTTCTCATTGACCCTCCTCAACCCGAGGCCAGATTTGGTCCTGAGTCTGGCCCAGGATCCTGGATGACTTACGATGTATGTTCTGGATGCTTGGCATTGTCTGTGTGCCAGCCCTGAGCATACGTCATGGGCCTGGACACCAGTGAACTGGTAACATATTCACTTCTTCTCCCCGCCCAACTCTGTGGGTCTCAGCAAATTCTGCGTCATGGAAAGCACCTCCAATATGGCAGATCTGGCTCAGAAACACACTGCTGTATTTAAAGGAAAAAAAAGCAATAATGGAAAACTGTATGTAGAGTTTCAGTGTAATAAGTTTAGCCAGTTTTTTTTTAAGTCTGTCAAGTAAAAGTAAAAATCAAAAAGACAACAAAAAGAGACAATAAATAAATAATAAAATATTTTCTTGGGATGTAGAAAGTCACGGATAGACAATATTCAAAGTGCAGCCCATCTTGCTTAATTAACAATTTCAGGGAGGAAAAAAAGAGAAAGGAGTTTATTATATCAATCAGGATGATTTCTGTTTGTGGCTCCCTGCAGATAAGACTATTTGCATATTAGCTTTGCCATGCTAACCTACATCTGTCTGCAAGCACTCCACTCTTCAATGTAAATATTTCCCTGACTGCTGTACACTTTTTAAATTTTAATTTCTTGCACTCTTTTTTTTTTTGTTAATTCATTAAATTATAACTAGACTGATGAATTAGTAAAAAAGACCACCAAATGAATAAAGAAATGCAGCTCATCAGATGAACTGGATGAAATCCTTATTGGTTTTTACTAGCCAGGCTCCTTCTAATTGATTATTAGATATTCGCATGACCATAAAAAACGAGGGTGTGAATTAAAATAAAACGGACAAATATGCTGTAAATAAACCTAACATGAGCTCTTGAGTCGACGGCTACGTTGTAAACCGGGTAATCAAGAGGCTCTTCGGAGAACTGTTCCCGCGGACACGCCGAGGCGAATAAATGAAAATTATAGCGTCTCTGTGTTCTCGCATTATAATATAACAAACACATTAATTCCGTTTACAGGCTGATCTTTGGCTTGTAATTCAAGTAGCTGCGGACTGCTTTTGAAAGACGTGCAATCCAGTTAAAGTCAATAAAGACGGTGGGATTTTTGAAATGAAGTATAACAAACCAATAACTTCTGACAAAAAGCAACAATTTTTCCACCACTTACACACACAGACACACAGAGTGAGGGAGAGAGAGAGAGAGAGAGAAAAAGAGAACAGTACTGAGTTCATGATTTAAGATGAAGAGAAAAAGGAAGGAAAGTAGAAGAGGTGAAAATAAAGAACAAAGTAGAGAAAAGAGGGAAATAAGTGAAAGAAAGAAAGAAAAAAAGGAAGAACAAAATTTCAGAAGGAAGAGAAAGAAATATGGAATGAATGAATGAATGAATGAATGAATGAAAGTGGAGGAGAAAGGAAGAAAGAAAGAAAGAAAGAAAGAAAGAAAGAAAAAAGGAAGAACAAAATTTCAGAAGAAAGAGAAAGAAATATGGAATGAATGAAAATGGAGGAGAATGGAAGAAAGAAAGAAGAACAAAATTTCAGAAGAAAGAAAGAAATATGGAATGAATGAATGAATGAATGAAAGTGGAGGAGAAAGAAAGAAAGAAAGAAAGAAAGAAAGAAAGAAAGAAAGGAAGAAAGAAAAAGAGAAGAACTAATTTTCAGACGAAAGAGAAAGAAATATGGAATGAATGAATGAATGAATGAATGAATGAATGAAAGAAAGTGGAGGAGAAAGAAAGAAAGAAAGAAAGAAAAAAGGAAGAACAAAATTTCAGAAGAAAGAGAAAGAAATATGGAATGAATGAATGAATGAATGAATGTCTAGGAGAAAGAAAGAAAGAAAGAAAGAAAGAAAGAAAGAAAAAGGGAAGAACTAATTTTCAGAAGAAAGAGAAAGAAATATGGAATGAATGAATGAAAATGGAGGAGAAAGGAAGAAAGAAAGAAAGAAGAACAAAATTTCAGAAGAAAGAAAGAAATATGGAATGAATGAATGAATGAAAGTGGAGGAGAAAGAAAGAAAGAAAGAAAGAAAGGAAGAAAGAAAAAGAGAAGAACTAATTTTCAGACGAAAGAGAAAGAAATATGGAATGAATGAATGAATGAATGAATGAATGAATGAAAGAAAGTGGAGGAGAAAGAAAGAAAGAAAGAAAGAAAGAAAGAAAAAAGGAAGAACAAAATTTCAGAAGAAAGAGAAAGAAATATGGAATGAATGAATGAATGAATGTCTAGGAGAAAGAAAGAAAGAAAGAAAGAAAGAAAGAAAGAAAGAAAGAAAAAGGGAAGAACTAATTTTCAGAAGAAAGAGAAAGAAATATGGAATGAATGAATGAAAATGGAGGAGAAAGGAAGAAAGAAAGAAAGAAGAACAAAATTTCAGAAGAAAGAAAGAAATATGGAATGAATGAATGAATGAATGAAAGTGGAGGAGAAAGAAAGAAAGAAAGAAAGAAAGAAAGGAAGAAAGAAAAAGAGAAGAACTAATTTTCAGACGAAAGAGAAAGAAATATGGAATGAATGAATGAATGAATGAATGAATGAAAGAAAGTGGAGGAGAAAGAAAGAAAGAAAGAAAGAAAGAAAGAAAGAAAAAAGGAAGAACAAAATTTCAGAAGAAAGAGAAAGAAATATGGAATGAATGAATGAATGAATGAATGTCTAGGAGAAAGAAAGAAAGAAAGAAAGAAAGAAAGAAAGAAAGAAAAAGGGAAGAACTAATTTTCAGAAGAAAGAGAAAGAAATATGGAATGAATGAATGAAAATGGAGGAGAAAGGAAGAAAGAAAGAAAGAAAGAAAGAACAAATTTTCAGAAGAAAGAGAAAGAAATATGGAATGAATGAAAATGGAGGAGAATGGAAGAAAGAAAGAAAGAAAGAAAGAAGAACAAAATTTCAGAAGAAAGAAAGAAATATGGAAAGAATGAATGAATGAAAATGGAGGAGAAAGGAAGGAAGAAAGAAAGAAAGAAAGAAAGAAAGAAAGAACAAATTTTTAGAAGAAAGAAAGAAATATGGAATGAATGAATGAATGAATGAATGAATGAAAGAAAGTGGAGGAGAAAGAAAGAAAGAAAGAAAGAAAGAAAGAAAAAAGGAAGAACAAAATTTCAGAAGAAAGAGAAAGAAATATGGAATGAATGAATGAATGAATGTCTAGGAGAAAGAAAGAAAGAAAGAAAGAAAGAAAGAAAAAGGGAAGAACTAATTTTCAGAAGAAAGAGAAAGAAATATGGAATGAATGAATGAAAATGGAGGAGAAAGGAAGAAAGAAAGAAAGAAAGAAAGAAAGAAAGAAAGAAAGAACAAATTTTCAGAAGAAAGAGAAAGAAATATGGAATGAATGAAAATGGAGGAGAATGGAAGAAAGAAAAAAGAAAGAAAGAAAGAAAGAAAGAAAGAAAGAAGAACAAAATTTCAGAAGAAAGAAAGAAATATGGAATGAATGAATGAATGAAAATGGAGGAGAAAGGAAGGAAGAAAGAAAGAAAGAAAGAAAGAACAAATTTTCAGAAGAAAGAAAGAAATATGGAATGAATGAATGAATGAATGAAAGAAAGTGGAGGAGAAAGAAAGAAAGAAAGAAAGAAAGAAAGTAAACTGTATTAAAAGAAAGCTGAGTCAAACCTGCTGGATTCTCGTTCATGTGTCTGATCGCGGAGGTATTTGTCTCTCATTTGATATTTGTCTCTCATGGCCTGAAGAACCGCACATCAATCATCCCGGAGACGCCCGTCTCGTATCTGTTATTGGTATTGCAATTTGGGAATTCGGATACCTTTGATTAACCCATATCTTTACCCCACCCCCTTTTTTGTTTTTATTTATTTATTGTTTTTTAATCACTTTGTGTAGACCTGGCTTCATATCTCCTAATAAATAACATCACACACAGATCACAATGCCTCAGAAAGCTTTGATGTATCCACATTACAACGCTTTATATTAAATTACATATTTCATTTATGGATGGATGATGGCCACAGGCTTTCTGATTCGCCCGTCTTTAATCCATCACCCTTCCTCCTCCTCCTCCTCCTCCACCTCCCCCTTCAGCTGCAACACGGGCAGTAATATGATTAATGTAAATGACGTTTCATTGTTCTTTCTTATTTACATTCCACTCTATTGACAAAAGTTCAGGGTGAGTTATGGAGTGGGTTGCTTCATTATCGTATTACCTAACTACAGTTTGCAGATGGGAGTGATGGCTCAATAGCGCTCTAGGATAATAACTCCGGCGTTCTTAATAATCACGCTGAGAGCATTTTGACTGCTATTCTAAGCAAAAGGAAAACACACAAGCAGAACTTCTTTATTATTAGACTTCAAATAACTTGAACCCTAACCGGGACTTGAGAAAGTTCTTTGATTTCAAGTCACTTCCAGCTTTCAAGCAAATGTATGACACCCCAGAATTTACCTTTTTTTTTTTTTTATATTTGAAACATTATACCTTCATCCACAGAAACTGTGCAATGTCAGAGACTTGACCTCTAGATGAGGCAGCATTGCATTCACACCTACGGGTAATTTAGCTCACCCAGTTCACCCATTTGTATATTTGTGGAAGGTGAGAAGGACCTTCAGGTTCCTCCTACAGTAGCTCCTTATCACCTGAAGGAACTCCATGTGGGGAACTGAAACCTGCAACCATGAAGCTGTGACCTTTGAATAAATTATCAGTTTTATCAAGGGTGATGAAATCAAACCGGGATACAACTGTGATGGAATTTCTCATAAATTAAAGTGTAAAAACCAAACTGATTAACATTTACAGAAGACTTGGATAAGGAGATGCTTAGATGCAGTAAAACACTTGAACAGAGCAAACATTTTAAAGAAAGCCATATATCTACTGTATGACTGGTGATCTCGGCCGAGGTGGCTCGGAACCCACTACAGTCATTTCACTCAGGTTTGTTGACGGTGAGGTGATTGTTTGCTTTACATCTCAGTTCCCCCTCATGTTTGTGTTTCCTTCTGGATCTCCCTTTTAGTTATGATGTCATAGTTAGTCCTGCCGGAGTCCCTGCTTGCACTCTACAGTAAATATACATTCACATTAGACATTATGTGACTGTGACCATACCTAACTGCCATCTCTCCTCTTCTTCTCTTCCTCCCCCTCTTTCTCTTTCCTCTCTCCACCTGTCTCCCCCTTTCACTCTTTCTCTCTCTCTCTCTCTGTCGAGCTACACATGTCATTCCTGAGCTGCCAGTGATCCAGACTCCCTCTGCCCTCCGGACCTGTCTGACCCATCCTGGTGCCCCGTTTCTGGTTGGAGGTCTTGTCGCATAGATGCCCCGTGTGTCTCTTTGGGATGCGTCTGGTGTCTGGGATGATTCTATCTACCTAGAAGATGGTTCTGGTCTCGACTGGTGTTAGCAGCTGTTTCTCTGAGGACTTGACAGTTCGATAGTTCAGGACTGGAATTTCCTACAAGTCTATCTGAGTCTCCAATAACTACTGGACTCCATATTAACATCAATTAACTATTATAGCTGAACTGGCTGCCACCTAACACACTGTATAAATGCAGATCATTTCCTGCTATCTGTTTCACCCAGATGAGGATGGGTTCCCTGTTGAGTCTGGTTCCTCTCAAGGTTTCTTCCTATTACCGTCTCAGGGAGTTTTTCCTTGCCACTGTCGCCCTCGGGCTTGTTCACCAGGGACTATCTGAACATTTAGATTCATACACATTCACATTCCATACAAACTTAAATAATTCTTCTGATTGTGTAAAGCTGTTTTGAGACAATGTCAATTGTTAAAAGCGCTATACAAATAAAACTGAATTGAATTTCCATGAACATTCAGAAAATGGAACTCCTGTCCCTTGAAAACTGTTGGATAACTTGTCGCTATTCTGGGGGGAGCGACACTTCTGTCTGTGGGATCTGTGCAAACAATTATTCACCAACACCACTTGCACATTACAGGAACTCGGCTGAAAGTTATTACAGTGCTGACCTCACCCCAAGCTACAGTATTTCCACATGTTAAAGTAGTTCCTGGGAGGCCAGTGTTTCACATACTGTACAGTATGAAGCAGGTCTGATCAAGACTGAGGAAGCTCAGCAGGGGATTATATAGAGAAATAAAGGGAGTTTTTGCTCTCATAACTGTTATGTTATTCTGTTAAAAGTCTTGGTTTTCACCTGAACGCACTTCATAGAATATTTAAGCATGCTAAATTTCGAAGCTAATTCAATTTGTGACAGCAAATTACTGCAAACAATGGCCAAGTATTATTACATTTGCATTAAAAAAAACTAAACACACAGACAAAACGATTTAATAGGTTTTTTTTTTAAATATCGCAAATCAATCAAAATATTTCTCAAAGTCATGAAAACAGCAACATGGTTTCAAATTAGATATGTATGTCTACCTTTCAAAAGGATTCTGGGAAATGGATTTCTTTTCATTTATCTTATGAATCACACACACAGACATACACACATACCAATGTACTAATAACAAGTAATTAAAATTTTAAGGGTTTATTAGTTTTGTTCATAACTGAAACATTGAAAATCTGTACCTGATCTCAGATCAGCACTCATAACTTTGGCTTTATTTCAGTGTTTCCATTAAGAACATTTCGCCATTTTCCTGTGAATAAACCCTGTAAAAGCTTCAAATTAGTTCATAAAATATCTCATTGATCTTTATTGAGCTATGGGTTTGTGTTGGTTCGCTTGGATGAACATAACGGCACAAGGGAGGCAAAAAAAGGCCTATTGCACTTTAATAACGTTATACAACAAAAATAATCTCATAGGGACAATTGAACTAAAACGAAGTCCTTTGAAGAGTTCACACACGCTAACGGAGTGTTAAACACATTGGTAACATCTGACCATCACTGGAGGACATTTTTGTCATTTCTTCCAAACCCTCAACACACGCACATAAAAAGAACCTTGGCATCAAGTCGCGCGAAGCCAGATATTGACAGCTTCCCATATGGCGTCTGTTTGAAGGAGAGAGAAAAGCGAGGGGAATCTGCAATCAATAACACAAATCCATCTACCTATTTACAGATCTACCACTTCAAACCCCGTCCCTTAGCACACCACATAAAAGACTTTCATTTTCATATCCCCTTTCATTCCTCTCCTAATGCCTCACACACCCTCTCCAATCGTCCTCTGTCATGAATCACATCAGACACCTTAGCATTTTTTTTTTTTTACTCTTTCAGTACGAGATTGGTCCTCATTACCAGCAATCCCTGTAACTACCCAGGCATTATAAAACCTTTAGAGAAAATCCACCACTAAAGCCTCCAGTAGGTCTAATAAGAACCTGATGCTGCTGCATACAGTAAGAGGTGTGTGTCATTACCTTTACCACTGCACAGATGTAGTCAGGAGGACACACACACACACACACACACACAGAGCCCTAGCTGTGTAATGAACACGACTTGTTTCAGGCACTAATTGCACAAGGGCAGGTTCTTAAACATCAGTGCAACTTTTCAAACCCTTTCTTCCACCTAGCTAAAGCAGAGGGCAATTAAAGTCCAGCAGGATTAAACACACATATATAGACACATACAGTATGTACCAGCACGAGCATGCACACACACACACACACACGCACACACACACACACACACACACAACAGTACTACAATTATCATGATTTAAAAGAAAGAAAAAGAAAGGAAAATGATACAAGGAAAAAATAGAAATGAAAAATGTGAAAAACAAATATATAAAGGAGAAATAAATAGATTTTTAAAAAGTAATTCAAAAACATAAGAACGTGCACTCAAAAACGACTTGTCAAACTTTTACATATTGATATTATCTGTTAAGCCTATAAATTTGTGTAAATATATATAATTTTATTTAACCACCAACAGCAAGGCTCGTACCCCGCATCCTCAGATCCCCAAAACCAACAATAGAGCCTTAGCCACCTGAGCCTCTAATTTTATTTAATGCCAGTATGTTTAATCATTTATAATATAGAATATTAATGAAATTCTGCCCTTAACATGTTTGTGCATGAGTGATGGAATGTACGTAAACAAGAAGGAAAGAAAGAAATTCCATGTTCATCGGACATTACAAAGAATTATTAAAGAATTGATTCCATATTAATTTCTTTCATCAATAAATATAAAAAGAAAATGTAGAAAATAAAACTAGGACAGAAAATTAGAGGGGAAAATGATATATAAAAAAAGAAAAAACTAAAGATTAAGCAAAGAGAAGAACATGGAATTAAAGAAAAAATATGCAATTATTATTCATGTAATTATTTAATTTATTTAATTTATTTACTTTAATTGTAAATAAAAACATTTCTTTTAGATTTTTTTTATTAAAAAAGAAGGAAGGAAAAAGAAAGAATAAAAGAAATGAAGAAAAGGGAAATAGAAAAAAAACGCTAAAACATTTGGAAAGATAGAAGAAAAAGAAAGAAAGATTGAAAAAAAAGGAAGGAAACGTTTTTTTTATGGAAAATAAATAAATGAAAGAAATAGATGGAAAAAATGGAAACAAAACTGGGCCAACAAAATGCAAGAGAAAGAATAAAGATAAAGAGAGAATATGTGAGCAACAAGTTACAGTAACAGAAAACAAAATGATAACTGAAAGGATACTAAATTAGTAAAACAGGACAGAAAGTCGAAGAAAAGAATTAGAAAATAAATGAATAGGAAAGAAAGAAAGCTGGTGTAGAACAGAGGCACTGTGTGAGTTTTGTTTGTAGAAGTGAGAATTGTCTCATGGTGTTTCTCTATCAGTCTAAATGTTTCTCTCTCTCTCTCTCTCTCTCAAACACACACACACACACACACACACAGAAATATAAACCCAGCCATGTGACTCGACTCGTCCCCACAGTTTCACCCAAACCAGAGAAGGCTTTACTCCAGACATACTGTATACTTTTTCACGTGTTTAATGACGTGAGCGTGAAGGCCGTCACTCGCCGAGGAATAAACCACTCTGTCTTCTTTTATTAATCTTTCTCCACTCCTGAGAGTCGCCCAATCATTACGCTTCAGAACTGATTATGACTCTGATCAGATTAGTCAGGAAAAGCGGCTTGTTTTCCCAGACTCCTCAGTCTCACGCGCCCACTGTGAATCATCATTAGCATCGAACGTGTACAGTAAGTGCTTCTGGGAAAATAAAGAAATGTTTTATTTTTGACTCTGAGTTCAGTCATTTGGTGGTGGGGTAGAGTGGGCTTACTGAGAAGGAGGGAAGGAAGGAAGGAAAATAAATTTGCATAATGAGTTTTTCTTACCAAAAAAAATACCAAAAATGGGAGGAAATGTTGAAGGAAGGGGTAAAAGAAAGAAAGAAAGAAAGAATTTAGATTATTGGGATTTCTTACAGAAAGTAATAAAGGACTAAAGAAAAGGAAGGAAACATCAAAGAAAAGAAAAAAGAAAGAAGGGGAGCAAAAAGTTTATCACCATGATTTTGAAACAAAAAAACTAAGAAAGGAAGACTAATGAAGAAAGAAAGAAAGAAAGAAAGAAAGAAAGAAAGAAAGAAAATCTAAATGTGTATTACAGTGATTTTGAAAAAAATAAACAAAGGAAGAAAAAAAAAAAAAGAAAGAGAAAGAAATTCATGGTTAGACTCAGCCCAAATGGGAGGAACTAAATGCAGTCTGACTCCACCCATGGTCTTTAGCCTCTTCATTACGTGCTACTTGTAGACGTCCTAGTTGTGAATATTCAGCTTTACTGCTTTTAACTGCTATAAGTTGGTATCAGGACCTGGACGTTAAACATGTCACAATGTAAAAATGCTATATGATGCTTGTAAAAAGACACAACCAGCCCGATAGAATCCTGCAGGTTCAGGGTGTGTTTATTATTTCTTCCTCTCCTGTCCTTGGCTATTGATTCCTCAGGCCAGAGAAAAGATCGATGTGATTGACTCTCTATAAATGAATGAAAGTGAGCTGTTTTTAATCAAACGATTGCGAGATTTTGAGTAAAGTTTCAAACAGGGACGTGCTGTTCCACCTGATCATCAACATGCAGCTGATCACACATTCACAGATTCTAAGTTATTTATTCTAAAAGTCGTTTTTGTATTCATAAAGGAGCATTGATGTTATGTAAAAATAACCATTAAAACCGATTAAAATAGTTTTTATAATAGTTTGTAAAGCATTTCTTTGTAAATGTCAAATCAATAGATTCATCTCTGCCTGATCATAGAGATAGCCCTTAACCCTATGACTCATACAACCCAAGCTCAGTTAGAAAATGGAAGGAAAAAGCTCTGAGACTGGAGACTCCTTCCTTAAATTCTAAATTAAATCACATTTCACAGAAACTAATTCATGTTGAGGAAGGAAGGAAAAAAAGAAAGAACACAATTTCTTAAATAAAGCACAAAAGACAGGATATAGAAAATGTATGTTATCATGGTTGACTGAAAAAAGAGGAAAAAAGAAGATTTTATTCAGTCTCCTTTGGCGCTGATTACAACACACAATGTGGTGTCCAGTTTATTTGTAAAAATGATTCAAATCATGAATCATTTTGGAAGCAAAATCATGCTTCCAGAAACATTCTTTCATAATCCTGGAATTAACCCAGTGCCATCAGGGAAGAAAAACTCCTGGTCATTCAGTACATTCAGGTCGTCAGCTGACTTCATTTATTGCCACATAACGTTGCTGAGTCTAGACCTGATCGACCGAAGCAACTCCAGATCATAACACTGTCTCCAGAGGCTTGTGGGCTTCCCTTCTTACCCTGATGCCCACAGTCTGATGATGAATGATGACATATTTATTTATTTCATTATTTATTTTGTCAGTGCATTAACAAATGAAAAAGAGCAATAAATAAATAAATAAATAAGAAAGAAAGATTACATTATTATTTAAAAAAAAAAAAGACAGCAGAACAAAGAAATAAAAAGAAGATTTACAGTATTTTATAGATTTACAGATGTATTAAATGATAGATAGATAGATAGATAGATAGATAGATAGATAGATAGATAGATAGATATAAATGCACATTATCATAATTTATTTAAAGCCAAGTAAAAAGAAATCAACAATAAGAAAGAAAAACATAATAAGCAGAAATAAAAACCTGAAAAATGACATCATGATTTATTAAGTAAATACACATTAATAAGATTTATTTAAAAAGAAAGAAAGAAAGAAAGAAAGGAAAATAGGTAGTAAAGTAAGATTTGAGAAGTCAGTGCTGCGGTAAATGTGTATTTAGCATAAACATGTACATAATAGACTTAGATAGGCCAGAGGGTGTGTGTGTGTGTGTGTGTGTGTGTGTGTGTGTGTGTGTGTGTGTGTGTGTGTGTGGCTTGCATGATCTGGCCCCTTGACGATGCGATGTTCTCGGTCTGGTAGCTCCAGGGAGAAAGCAGATTGAAATGATTTGGCTTGTTCCTAAGGCGTACACTGCTGGAAATAAACACAGGATGACCAGTTCATAGTCAGGGACCAGTTTCTTTCCTTGTGTGTGTGTGTTTTTTAAATTGTTCAGTCATGGTAGCTCATGGGTTAACGCTCAGTGCTAATAACTGGAGGGACGTACATTGAAGTTAGAAGAATTCTAAGGATATTGGAAGTTACCCAAAGTCCATCCATCTTCTCCTCACACAGGATGACAAACTGCTCTATTAGACAACTGAAACAGAGAGCACGTAGCTTTGTTAAGAAATCCAGATTGCATAAATATTTAAATTACTCCATCCATTCACAAGCCCTCCCCCTTTGTTTGGAAAACCTATATACGGTTTCATTGCTGTGCTGTAATTCCCTTGGCATACATTTCCATATATTTGCATATTTGCATATGATTGGCTCTGCTGTTTTATGATGCAATAACACTTACCTGTCACAAGCATGATATTGAGTTTTTAATACTAAAATCAAAATATGGACAATATTTACATTCACATTTTGCTAAATATTTCTTTGTATTAAAACATGCTGTTGTAGGTGTCCGCTAAAAAGATATTATTATTATTATTATTATTATTGGTAGTAGTAGTAGTAGTAGTAGTAGTAGTATTGGTAATCATTTTTGTTATGATTATTTGTTGTAGTATTATGGCCAGTGGTGCCTCTGGATTGCTGATTAGAGGGTCAAGAATTTGAGTCTGGGTTGACACTGTTGGGTGCTTGATCAAGACCCTTAACCCTATGACTCATACAACCCAAGCTCAGTTAGAAAATGGAAGGGGTTGCAACAGGTAGGGCATTTGGCATAAAACCCTATAAATATATACAGTAACAATAGTACATACTATTAGTATTACAGCAAAATAAACAGTAAAAGAAATTGTAAGAAATTGTAAACAAAAAAAAAAAAAAAAAAAGGTAGTTGAAGTTTAAGGATAAGGTCTGTCCACAGGCCCTCCGGAACATTCAGCGACAGATACTCACCACCATGGAGATATTTCTGTCATTTCTGTGAAGGTTATTTACTGGGTCAGGTTGCCAGCTCCACTATATCTGAGCACTTAAGGGTGAAGGACTTTGCTCAAGGGTCCAACAGTGGCACCCCATTCACGTTGGGGCTTAAACCAGAGACATCTTGATCAGCAGTACAACACCTTAGCCAATGGGAATACCCCTGCAATGTAATTAAAATAGTAGTAATTTTATTATTATTATTATTATTATTATTATTATGTTCAATAAATGTTTTAAGGCAAAGGAATGACATTTTTGCATGTCACTAAAATTGGTATGGGGGCAGTATTTCCAAAATGATCATATAACCAAAACTTCAGGAATATATACAGTACACTATATAACTTGATACACATTTTATGTACATCAGAAATCATACCTACAGCAGGCTACCAAAAAAAATGCAACAGATTACACTGATTACTGGGAACCTTCTTTGTGAACACGTGTTAACCATTCCATTTTTGAATGATTAACAGTTTTGCAATTTGTATAGCATCGGCAAATTCTTTTATTCTATGACTATATATTAAAGTATTGCGATTTCAAAGCGACCTCATACTGTAAGTCGAAATCAGAGTAAGATTGTAAACATGATTACATAACATTGCTGAGTGAATGAACGAAAAATGGGCATTTTTCATAAACTATAACGAATGATTCATAGAAAAAACGAAAAGCATATTTCAAGCATGAGATGTTTAATGGATTCACGTATCAATGCTTTTAATAATTGCAATTCGACTCCAATTCAATTAATCCAACTACAATTCTACTACAGACCCAAGTGCAGTGAACTTTATGTACAATTATACACGGGTCATCTCTGGACAATATGCTGCCCATCTGCTGTCATCTGCTCTCGCTCCCATTCAGCATGGCCTAGAGCCCAAAGCGGGTCACATGTAGTGTCTTTCAGCCATATTTAGGTCAGGCTTTTCTTTTATGGACATGTCCATTCTTAAAGCTTTGGGTTCAGAAGTAATGCTACACCTGCAAGGCTAGTTTTGTTTCCATAAAAGCATAAAAGGAAGAAAAGATGCAAAGAGAATGGATAGAAGACGTGTGGATGACTTAGAAATGGACAGGAAGGAAGTTAGGTATACTGTATGTCCTGTACGTAGGTATCCACTTCCAGTTAGAGTTTTGGTGCAAAAGGGATGAGAGGATATGAAGATTTAATGATGATGGTGTGTGTGTGTGTGTGTGTGTGTGTGTGTGTGTACTGGTATACACACACGTTGTGTCATTTGCACCTTCCTTACTGGCGATAATGAGAATATTAATCCAGCATTAAAGCTTTTAATGACATGATCACAGCACACATACTGTACAAAAGGCCTGAGACAAGATCCGACAGATATGCGCTGATATTAGATCTACTCAACAGCGCACATTAACGTTGCTGTGTTCTTGACAGAAATGGTGACGTGCAAAACGATAAAATTCGCACAATATCTAAAAATAGTGATTTATCCTCCATATTGATCGTTTTATAATCCAGGTTATGACTCCTAAGACCTGGAACAGCTACGACCCCCATTATGTCCTGTTATGATCTCATGAACGAGGCCCCATTGCTAATTGTCTCTCATAGTAGATTAATGTGCATTAAGATCACACAATAAAGCATCTTAATTAGGCTTGGTCATAAAAGAGTCTAATTTTATAACTCCAGGCTATTTCCTGTGAACCAAGCCTCGGGTCTTTGCAGTGCTTCAGGCAGTGTTTCACCTGACATGGATGAGAATTCATAAAAAAGCTGTATTTTAATGCTTACTATTTACGGGTGAAATGATACGCTCGTTTGTATCTCCTGATCTGATTCGAATCGCGACACTAGTTTTACGATTTTTATTTGATTCTCTTCGTATTTTCAACAAAATGTGAATGAAGAAACTGGAAAGATTGCTCTTTTAACTGAAATAGAGCTCCAAAGTCGGCTAAAATGCCAGATTAGTTTATTTACAGGCTGAGAATTTAATTTGTGGTCACATAAGAAATGAGAAGAGACAGAGAAAAAAGCGAGAAAGAGAGCGAGATTGTCACAGGTGTGTATGTCTCCATTTCCCCTGGTCCATCTCAGTCGACGTGTCTAATTGATTGGCTGTAGCTGATGAAGAAAGGTCACGCTCCAACTTCAGGTGTGTGTGTGTGCAGTATGTACACTCTGTTTAAATGCACATTAAGAGTGTGAAATGGGGATTCGACCTAAAGAGAGACTCTTTAACTCTTTGTTTGCTACAAACTAGGGGTTGTATAGAGCAGCTCACTGAAAACGTACTATTGTAATTTCAGCAGAACTTTCCTTTCCCCAGCAGGAACACTTAAATTGCATGATTGTTGTAATGTTGGTATGATGACATTCTCATGGCATTCAACAATGTTTTTTAAAGTTAGCATGATTTTGATAAAACACTGTTGACATAAAGTTTGATGCCTGACTCAAACACAATTTTGCAAATATAACCTCAAAAAAACAAAATAGCAACCTTTATTTGTAGCATTTCCATCAATTAACATGATACGATCTGACTACATCCATGGTTCCTTAAGTTTTCATTTCTGGACCATTGCACAAGTCACTTTAATAAGACACTTTAATAAGACACTTTTTATGCATATTTGCACACCCCAGTCATTTTTACTTCATCTTTTTCTTTATTCTTTTTTTGCATTTTCTTCCCGATTTTCTCCGTAATTTAGTCGTGTCCAATTCCTCCCCGTCACTAGGGGGCTCCCACATTAAGGCTACTACTACCACTCATTCGGGAGGGCCGTAGACTATCACGAGTTTCCTCTGAACCCCATGATGGCACCTGACCGCATCTTTACAAACTGCTTGCTCACGCACCATTGGAGCGGAGTAACACACTCGGAGGACAGCGCTATCCGCTCCTTCCGCTTGCGTGAGCTCATAGACGCCCCTGATTGGCTGTAGAGCCGTGATTAATGTGGGAGCCGTGATTAATGTGGGAGCACAAAGTACCTCTCATATCTCCCCTCTGAGAGAGAGCTCGGCCTACTGTTTGTACAGTATATTTTGATTTTTATCTTAGTCAAATTTATTTTCTATTGTATTTCTTTTTATTCGTATTTATTTCCTATCTATAAGCTTTTATTTTTTCAGGTCACTGGTGGTCGTATAAGCATTTCACTGCATATCGTACTGTGTATGACTGTGTACTGTATGTGACAAATTTGAATTCCGATCGGAGATTGGGCCGAACACAACAGCTTCCCACACACCTCGTGTCATGCATCTCTAATGTTCTAATCTCTCTAATCTAATCTCTAATCTCTCTGTTTCATTTTCTTTTCAGAAATATTACAGTGAATATTGAATATTTCAGTAAACTGTTGTTGTCTGATTATATATATATATATATAGCAGAGGTAAAGAAGGTGCAGGATTTTAAGTACTTAGGGTCAACGGTCGAGAGCAACGGAGAGTGTTCAAAGGAGGTGAAGAGACGAGTACAGGCAGGTTGGAATGGGTGGAGAAAAGTGTCAGGTGTGTTGCGCGATAAAAGAGCATCAGCGAGAATGAAAGGAAAGGTGTACAGGACAGTGGTGAGACCAGCGATGCTCTACGGCTTAGAGACAGTGGCTCTGAAGAAAAGACAGGAGGCAGAGCTACAGTAGAGGTAGCAGAGCTGAAGATGTTGAGGTTCTCTTTGGGAGTGACAAGGATGGATAGGATCAAGAATCAGTTCATCAGAGGGACAACCCATGTGAGATGTTTTGGAGATAAAGTCAGAGAGGCCAGATTGAGGTGGTTTGGACATGTTCAGAGGAGAGATTGTGAATATATCGGTAGAAGGATGCTGAGGTTGGAACTGCCAGGCAGGAGGTCTAGAGGAAGACCAAAGAGGAGATTTATGGATGCAGTGAGAGAGGACATGAGGTTAGTTGGTGTGAGAGAAGAGGATGCAGAGGATAGGGTTAGATGGAGGCAGATGATTCCCTGTGGCGACCCCTGGAAAGGGAACAGCCGAAAGACAAAGAAGAAGATACAGTATATATTTAGTATTATGTACGTACATATATTACATCAACAGCAACAGTTTCCTATTGGTCCAGAGGTAAGTGCACAATGTCGAGCTCTGACTGTAGAGACTGGAATTTGAGTCCTGCTTTGAAGGTTTGAAGCCTTTGAAGTGTTTGTTGGGGCATTCTTTCTAAGTTATCCCGTCGTCATGTAGACAAAGTTGTTCTGATGTCATTTCATTCATTAAAACCAAAACTGCCCCAACGTCTATAACATTGCCAAATTAACCTCCTCATGACAAAAATCCCTGCTGTAACATTTCCTGTAGTACAAAGTGTATAAGCATTATTGCTTTTTTTATTATTATTATTATTATTTCCTGACAGACTTAAACTAACTACGAATAGTCATCCACTCCTCGAATTAGTCTATGTATTTCATTTGTGATGTGTTTTCCTAAAAGTTAAGTACTTTTTTCCTTTTTCATTCAAGTTGTCCAAACTTCTCAAACCCTCCTAACCCACTCATGCATATCATTAAAAAGTACAAGGTATTAAGAACCTTCAGCTCCCCTTTTCCTGTCTCTTTGCTTTTTGAAGTCTTCTCCTCTCATAGTGTATTCAGATAGCCAGGTTTGTTTAGGGATTACACTCCAATCTTTGATCAGCCTTAATTAGCCAGGCTCTAGCACCTATAGCTCATTAGAACGAGCAGGTTATGTGTGTTAATCTCGGGCTGATGCCGAGAAGAGAGCGAGCGGACTGGGACTTCGCTCAGCACCGGGGAAGGTGTGTTGATAAAGGCCCCCGGTGCGGATCAATACCCATCCCTCCTTCTGTCTATGCAGGATCAAGAGTTTGATTCACAAAGACTTTTTCTGCATAAAGAGGCAAACAGAAGTTCACAGGAAGCTCTCCGGCTCTGTGTAGACTCAACATCAACCTCCGAGGCTGCTCGTCTCTCACTATTAGACATACAATACATCGCACAATCAAACCGTATAAATAGTTACAGGGGTTATGGTTTAGATGGGGTAAAGTTAGAGCTTTTCTTAAAATTGCATTCATACGAAACTCAACAGCTGTTTCAGTACTTGATTTTTTTATATATACAGTGGTGTGAAAAACTATTTGCCCCCCTCCTGATTTCTTATTCCTTTGCATGTTTGTCAAACAAAATGTTTCTGATCATCAAACACATTTAACTATTAGTCAAAGATAACACAGTAAACACAAAATGCAGTTTTTAAATGAGGGGTTTTATTATTTAGGGAGAAAAAAAATCCAAACCTACATGGTCCTGTGTGAAAAAGTAACTGCCCCCTGAACCTAATAACTGGTTGGGCCACCCTTAGCAGCAATAACTGCAATCAAGCATTTGCGATAACTTGCAACGAGTCTTTTACAGCGCTCTGGAGGAATTTTGGCCCACTCATCTTTGCAGAATTGTTGTAATTCAGCTTTATTTGAGGGTTTTCTAGCATGAACTGCCTTTTTAAGGACATGCCACAACATCTCAATAGGATTCAGGTCAGGACTTTGACTAGGCCACTCCAAAGTCTTCATTTTGTTTTTCTTCAGCCATTCAGAGGTGGATTTGCTGGTGTGTTTTAGGTCATTGTCCTGCTGCAGCACCCAAGATCGCTTCAGCTTGAGTTGACGAACAGATGGCCGGACATTCTCCTTCAGGATTTTTTGGTAGACAGTAGAATTCAGGTTCCATCTATCACAGCAAGCCTTCCAGGTCCTGAAGCAGCAAAACAACCCCAGACCATCACACTACCACCACCATATTTTACTGTTGGTATGATGTTCTTTTTCTGAAATGCTGTGTTACTTTTATGCCAGATGTAACGGGACACGCACCTTCCAAAATGTTCAACTTTTGTCTCTTCCGTCCACAAGGTATTTTCCCAAAAGTCTTGGCAATCATTGAGATGTTTTTTTAGCAAAATTGAGACGAGCCTTAATGTTCTTTTTGCTTAAAAGTGGTTTGCGCCATGGAAATCTGCCATGCAGGCTGTTTTTGCCCAGTCTCTTTCTTATAGTGGAGTCGTGAACACTGACCTTAATTGAGGCAAGTGAGGCCTGCAGTTCTTTAGATGTTGTCCTGGGGTCTTTTGTGGCCTCTCGGATGAGTTGTCTCTGCGCTCTTGGGGTAATTTTGGTCGGCCGGCCACTCCTGGGAAGGTTCACCACTGTTCCATGTTTTTGCCATTTGTGGATAATTGCTCTCACTGTGGTTGCTGGAGTCCCAAAGCTTTAGAAATGGCTTTATAACCTTTACCAGACTGATAGATCTCAATTACTTTTGTTCTCATTTGTTCCTGAATTTCTTTGGATCTTGGCATGATGTCTAGCTTTTGAGGTGCTTTTGGTCTACTTCTCTGTGTCAGGTAGCTCCTATTTAAGTGATTTCTTGATTGAAACAGGTGTGGCAGTAATCAGGCCTGGGGGTGACTACAGAAATTGAACTCAGGTGTGATAAACCACAGTTAAGTTATTTTTTAACAAGGGGGGCAATCACTTTTTCACACAGGGCCATGTAGATTTGGAGTTTTTTTTCTCCCTTAATAACGTAAA
Organism: Channallabes apus; assembly: GCA_030522415.1. Taxonomy (NCBI): domain Eukaryota; kingdom Metazoa; phylum Chordata; class Actinopteri; order Siluriformes; family Clariidae; genus Channallabes; species Channallabes apus. The sequence continues at coordinate 24,304,729 of CM060115.1, read as the reverse complement.
CCTTCATTTAAAAACTGCATTTTGTGTTCAATTATGTTATCTTTGACTAATAGTTAACGGTTTTCGATGAGCAGAAACATTTAAGTGTGACAAACATGCAAAAGAATAAGAAATCAGGAAGGGGCAAATAGTTTTTCACACCACTGTATGTATATATATATATATAAATTGTTAGCAAGGTTTCTTTAAAAAAATTGCTTTCATTTTGCTCCCCCTTTCCTTCATTCCTTACCTGCTTTGTTTATTTCTTTGAATTTCTTGTTCCCATTTCCTCCATCTTTCCTTTTTATTTTTTACATACTGTCTGTATGTATTTGTATTATTTCTTTTCCATTGTTTTCTTTATTCTTTCCTCAATAAATAATGAAAAACAATTTTATTAATATCAATAATGTATTATTACAGCTCTCATCTCTTTCTTTCTTTATCTTTTTTTCACTTTTTCCTTTTGTTGTTTTTCTTGCACTCCTTGTCTTCCTTAATCTTACCCCATATTTTTTATTTCCCCTTTTATTGTTGCATATTCTCTTTCTCATTGTTAGGTCATTCTTTCTTTATTTCAGTCCTCATCTGTCTATTTCTTTCCATTTCCTGTCTTCGGATGTCATTCATTGATCTTTCAACTTCATTTCTCTTCAATCATAAGTTTCTCTTGTTTCTTGCTTCCTTTTTTTTCTTTTGTTTTTTTTTATATCATTTCCAAACTTATTAATTCCCCCTAATGTTCTTTATTAATTTTTAATCTTTCCTTCCTCCCCTCATTTTTCTCTTCCACTCATTGTCTTCTTTATACTTTCTAATAAAATTCTTTTGTTTTCACCTTTTTTATTCTCACCCCTCTCTTTTTCTGTCAGTTTCCTCATGTAATTCCTTATCTACAGTGGTGTGAAAAACTATTTGCCCCCTTCCTGATTTCTTATTCTTTTTCATGTTTGTCACACTTAAATGTTTCTGCTCATCGAAAACCGTTAACTATTAGTCAAAGATAACATAATTGAACACAAAATGCAGTTTTTAAATGAAGGTTTACGTTATTAAGGGAGAAAAAAAACTCCAAATCTACATGGCCCTGTGTGAAAAAGTGATTGCCCCCCTTGTTAAAAAATAACTTAACTGTGGTTTATCACACCTGAGTTCAATTTCTGTAGTCACCCCCAGGCCTGATTACTGCCACACCTGTTTCAATCAAGAAATCACTTAAATAGGAGCTACCTGACACAGAGAAGTAGACCAAAAGCACCTCAAAAGCTAGACATCATGCCAAGATCCAAAGAAATTCAGGAACAAATGAGAACAAAAGTAATTGAGATCTATCAGTCTGGTAAAGGTTATAAAGCCATTTCTAAAGCTTTGGGACTCCAGCGAACCACAGTGAGAGCCATTATCCACAAATGGCAAAAACATGGAACAGTGGTGAACCTTCCCAGGAGTGGCCGGCCGACCAAAATTACCCCAAGAGCGCAGAGACGACTCATCCGAGAGGCCACAAAAGACCCCAGGACAACATCTAAAGAACTGCAGGCCTCACTTGCCTCAATTAAGGTCAGTGTTCACGACTCCACCATAAGAAAGAGACTGGGCAAAAACAGCCTGCATGGCAGATTTCCATGGCGCAAACCACTTTTAAGCAAAAAGAACATTAAGGCTCGTCTCAATTTTGCTAAAAAACATCTCAATGATTGCCAAGACTTTTGGGAAAATACCTTGTGGACCGACGAGACAAAAGTTGAACATTTTGGAAGGTGCGTGTCCCGTTACATCTGGCGTAAAAGTAACACAGCATTTCAGAAAAAGAACATCATACCAACAGTAAAATATGGTGGTGGTAGTGTGATGGTCTGGGGTTGTTTTGCTGCTTCAGGACCTGGAAGGCTTGCTGTGATAGATGGAACCTGAATTCTACTGTCTACCAAAAAATCCTGAAGGAGAATGTCCGGCCATCTGTTCGTCAACTCAAGCTGAAGCGATCTTGGGTGCTGCAGCAGGACAATGACCCAAAACACACCAGCAAATCCACCTCTGAATGGCTGAAGAAAAACAAAATGAAGACTTTGGAGTGGCCTAGTCAAAGTCCTGACCTGAATCCTATTGAGATGTTGTGGCATGTCCTTAAAAAGGCGGTTCATGCTAGAAAACCCTCAAATAAAGCTGAATTACAACAATTCTGCAAAGATGAGTGGGCCAAAATTCCTCCAGAGCGCTGTAAAAGACTCGTTGCAAGTTATCGCAAACGCTTGATTGCAGTTATTGCTGCTAAGGGTGACCCAACCAGTTATTAGGTTCAGGGGGCAGTTACTTTTTCACACAGGACCATGTAGGTTTGGATATTTTTTCTCCCTAAATAATAAAACCCCTCATTTAAAAACTGCATTTTGTGTTTACTGTGTTATCTTTGACTAATAGTTAAATGTGTTTGATGATCAGAAACATTTTGTTTGACAAACATGCAAAGGAATAAGAAATCAGGAGGGGGGCAAATAGTTTTTCACACCACTGTATCTATCTATCTATCTATCTATCTATCTATCTATCTATCTATCTACCTGTGCTCACTGTTTTAGTGCTACAACATGGAGTTGCCACTTTAGTGATAGCAGAATGTGAGACTGTGACAATGCAACAAGCAGCATGTGTATTCACATTTTCACAGCTAGGAATGCAATTGAAATTTGATACGGTGAAGCGACAAATCCAGACTTTCTCAAACGATCCCTCAGACCCGTCCTATGATGTGTGTGATCTGATTTCTTCCTTTCCCCATCTCAACTTTGGTTGATACCTACAAATAGTTCTTGTGTAAGAAAGTGCAAAAATAGAAGTAAAACCTCTTTTTTTTTTTTTTTTTTTTTAGAAAAATTAACCTTGCCTCCTATCAATAAATACCTGTAAAGACATTTTAAAGGAAGAACTAAAGCTTGGAAGGAACAAAGTTATTCTGAAACCTAGCAGGGAATACATAAATCATATAATCACTTTATTTTTTCCATTTTATTTCTTGTTTTAAGTATTCACATGCCTTGATGTTAGAAATATGATTTTATGAAACATATCTACTGTATTATTATCCTGCCTCTTACCATGAAAAAAACCCCAAGACCTTGTAGTACATCTCTTTTCTAAATGTACTGAACGAAGCATGGAAAAAAAATACACAAAGTAAATATAAAGCATGATAAAAAGTCACTTTAAATCTAACTTGCCACACGTTTGCTGATGATTATATGACCCTTTTACTGAGTAATTTTCCCTGGATTAGAAAAACAATCAATCCAATCACAAGGGGGTAGAACTGGTTTGAGAGGAAATCTCTTAAGAAGTTATTGGGTGTTGAGGAAAGGGAGGTGGGGAGCTGGATATATTTCCGTCCACAATAATTCATTTATGTCTTCAAAACTGTTTGAGAAAACACAGTTACTGTGCCTTTGTTGTGTTTAAAAAAAAAAAAAAGCCTTTTTCTATGAAGAAAGCCAATAAGAATGTGTTATGAAAAGCCACAAAGGGTCCAAGTGTTGGGGGAAAAAAAAGAAAGAAAAATGAATGGCAGTGCTGATAAAGTTGAGCAAATGAAGTAATTGACCTGCACTGGAGATTAATGTGAAACAAGGTGGCGGATGCTTCAAAGCTAATGAATATTATTCAAACGGCTGAGCGAGAGAAGATGGGTCCGCTTGATGTGCCTGACATTGAAAGTTTTTAGTGTGAAACTGAAGATATTCTGTCGCTCGTCATTTGTATGCAAATTTCCTGTTACACAAATTAACCCTTGAACTCGATGTCACTCCTCATATGGTCAAATCAGCACTCCCCCCCCCCCCCTTCCTTTAATGCCACCCGGCTCTTTCCTCCATGACCTGCCACTGCACTGCGTCCCTCTCTCCGATTCTTCTTCTTCTTCTTTAAAGACAACAAAGTAAAAATGCTTCCTTTTATTTACCTCGAGAGAATAAAAGCCAGGCAGCTGATAGCAGAATATGGATTCTCAGAGATACACAAAGAAAAGAAAAACAAGCCCCTCAAAAAAAAATTGGATTCCTCAACGGACCACAAAGGCTCGACGGGGAAGCGTGGCACCTCGGCCTTAATCGAGCGGCGACGATTTTAGGTGAACCTTCAGGACAATGTGGAAATCCTGTTACTGCTCTCATGCGAAACATCGCAAAAAAAACCTGAGACTCATCACCTAAACAAATAACATTCATACTCTTTGAACACCAAAGCAAAGAGGGAAGGACCTGCAGTGTGTGGCGGTTTATTGTGATTTCATGATGATTGGAGAAGAAGAAAGAGCAAGGTCCTGGTGAAGGAAGGCGTCAATATCATTAAAACTTATGAAGAGATTTATTATTACAGAATTTCTTAAAACTTCAATGGGATGTCAATAAAATGGCTCTACAACACAACCTGGCTTTGTAGTGCACTTATTAAAGTTAAATATTACACCTAGCTTAACCCTACCTAGCTTGTAGCATGCGTCTAAATTCTAAACATATATTAATGTTCAGGAATCCTTTACTCTGATTGGTCAGAAGACGATTTTTATGTTCCAAAAGTAATGCAAAAATGAGCGTAACGTTTTATTAACTGACATGGTTCATTTAAATTGCACATGTTTGTAATTGCACCCAATGTGAGGTGGAATTACTTTTACCACCATAGAGTGATTTTTATACACCATGTTTTTTCCCTCTCACATCACAAGAATCTGCCAACAATTTTTAAATACAAAAATAATTTTTACTTTATTGAACAAAAACAGTGCGGCACGGTGGTGTAGTGGTTAGCACTGTCGCCTTGCACCTCCAGGGTCTGGGTTCGATTCCCCGGCCAGGCTCGATTCCCGTCTCTGTGTGCATGGAGTTTGCATGTTCTCCCCGTGCTTGGTGGGTTTCCTCCGGGTACTCCGGTTTCCTCCCACAATCCAAAGACATGTAGGTTAGGTTAATTGACATTCCAAATTGCCCGTAGTGTGTGAATGAGTGTGTGTATGTGAGTATGTGTGTGTGCCCTGCGATGGATTGGCACCCTGTCCAGGGTGTACCCCGCCTTGTGCCCTAAGTTTCCTGGGATAGGCTCCAGGCCCCCGCGACCCTGTATATAAGTATAAAGCGGTACAGAAAATGAATGAATGAATGAATGAATGAATGAACAAAAACACCAACAACCGCTCTACTGCCTAGCACACAAGCGCACACTAGCACACTAAATTGTAAACCAAATTACCTAATTAGCCTACTCTGCATGTCTTTGGACTGCGGGAGGAAACCAGAGAACCTGGAAGAAACCCTCCAAGTATTGGGAGAACAAGCAAACTACATGCATCCAGACTCAACGTGGGAATCGAACCCTTGACCCTGGAGTGGTAATTTACATCTTCTCTTCTAAAAACCTGTGAATTGTCCAAGCTGTTGTCCAACCCCAAGCAGAATTATAACATCACTATGAAACAGAAAGAAATAATGCTAATTATAATAATAATAATAATATATAAATAAAAAGTTCATTTAGACTTGATTTTGTTTAATGTTTACTGTGAGTGTGCCAGGTTGTTCTTTCTTGCAGTTCGAACCTGAGACCCACCAGAGTGATGGCAAGGTTTTTTTTGGAGTGAAATGGGTTTAGACAAACACACACACACATACACACACACACACAAAAGCAGTGGCCACCAGCTCCTTTGGCTGTACGTTTCCTTCAAAGGTTCCCCTCAGGATACACTGTATGCGAATATAATCCGACCGGCTTTGAAGTGAAGACTCCAAACGTCTTTTGGCTCACACGCGGCAAGTGGCATCTGAGTGCTTTGGGTTATTGGAGGAGAAAAGAGGCTTGAGTGTGGAGGAAAGTGAAGAGAAAAACGTACCGGCACCTGCCAGATACACAGTGCTTCGTCTAGCCATAAAAAAAAGTGTGTCTTTCTTCCTTTTTTGCATTTTAATCTCTCAATTATGACTTTAGGTGATCAAATTTTTAAATCACATCCATGACCTCCGGCACTTGCATACATTTGAATGAAAAGGAGGATTCTTTTTATTTATTTTTTTTTATTCACGTGACCTCTTATGCATGTGTTTTCGGGGCGACAGCATTAAAAGAGGACCCCACTCCAAAAGACAAGAGTGTACTTCACAAAGACTGGGAGAGAAAGAGGGAAAAATGGGAAGAAAACATGCCATTATTTACTCGATGTACCAACTTCTTGAGAGCGCCGCGGAATGTGGATCAATAGCGTGTCGGTTCTAATGAGGACTTGAAGACGCTAGCCACCCCCTCCTCCACCTCTCCTCCAGTCAAGGGTCAAATTTTAATCACTGGCTCTCTAGATGAGCATCTCCGACTGAGAGATGGAGGTGAAAAAAAAACAACAAGGAGACAGAGAGAGATAGATAAAGAGCAGAGATGTTGAGAGGTTGGGAAATCAGACTGGAGCAGTAGCCTGAAGTTGTTGAAGCAATTGAAGATATGATTGGACAGCGTGTGTGTCGGAGCCAAGTGGGAGAGACTCGGGAGTAGAGATGCCACATTGCCATATGGCACAATCGCTTAGCAGTGCAATTTAAAAGCCTCAGGTAGATTCGCACAAACATACACACACCCATTTCTGGACTTCTGGCTTACGATCTGTCGCTCTTGCTCTCCTTGGCTTTCGCTTGTCTTGCAGTAAATGTTTTAGCGTTGCCGTGCCGAGGCCTGGAGATCCATTAGAGTGACTGGGAGGCCAATTTATGGCTGCTGGTATAAATTTTATAAGAGAGATGTTATATGAGGTGAAGTGCAGCGGGGACAGTGGTTAGAGTTTATTGAGTTATTAGTACAAGGCCTTAACATGGGCAGTTTGCTGAACAGGCACATACAGTACATAATCTCATAGCATCTCATGGTCACTTCAGGTCAGTTACTAAAGGTGCACTTGCTTCATTCAACAGATATATCAGGGTAAGTATTATGGTCATCTGGAAATTCCTGCCCCATTAGCACAGATGGCGGAAAGTGCTGTCTGCCCTCTTCTACATACATGAGAATACAGATACTAGGGATTGGTTATGGTTGTTGTGATTGTTGGGGAAGAAGGAGTAGTGCCATCCTCAAGAGTTATCTTCAGGACATACAAACATGGACATTTATGGTATTTCAGAGATCTCATGTGTAACTTGTGATCTCTTGGAATCAAGGTGAGTTTCTAACCAATGATGGACAAACCACTAGCATGGCAAACAGGGATGAACCAATCATAACCAGTCTTATTTTTGTTTGGTTGTGATAGAGTGGAATGAAGGTGCCATAGGAACCCAGAGTCACTGGTTTGATCCTGAGCTCAGGTTGCTATTTGTGTGGAGGCAAGTTCTTCAAGTGTTGGATTGGGTTCCTTTGGGTTTCTCAGTTTTCCTTATGCCGGTATGTCAATCGCTTGGTTCAGTATCCCCTGTGATGGAGTGATATCCCATAGAGAGTGTATTCCCAACTTACACCAAGTATTCCTAGCACAGTTTCTTGATCAATTTTGATCATGTTGTTAAATAAGCCCATTGTTTTGTTCCTTGCCCTTAAGATCTATCTAACTTATTAATACCAAAAAGATTGCTTAGAATGCAAATATGTCTAGGGAAGATAGAGGGAATGATGCAGAGAAGAAGGAAGTGGAAATGACAATGAGAATGACAGAAAGACAGGTGGAAAACGGCATGAAAGGCAGGGAAAGTGGGAGGAAGAGTGAATTACTCAGAGGGGAGTGTGGAAGAGAGATCGGTTGAGCGAAGGGTTGACTGAGAGTTGGGAAAGGAGACAGGAAGTGGTTGTATCGTAGCGCTCATTTGGCGGCACGGCACATGAGCGCTTGCTGCATTTGTAAATGAGCCATCTGTGTTAGTGCAGGAAGGCGGGCTCAATCAGTCCTGAGTGCCACTGCTATTAACATCAACACTGTCACACTCGGACCGTGCGACTAACACACACTCTCTCTTTCTCTCTCTCATCCAGGATGCCACTGAATTTAAATGCATTGTATCAGTATCAGGACATGACTGATTTGTCTTGTTTGCATGTAGCATTATTGCACGATTTAATAACACAAAACGCTCACATGTCTGCTTGCTCAGCTGTGCTTCCGGAACGTTCTGATATCCCCGTCGCTCCAACAAACTCGATTTCATAGCTTCTTTCATTTTGTGCTAATGATGTTAATGTTTCTCCTAATGGAGGTGCATAAGTGTAATATTACTAAAAGTTGAAGAGACATGATAATCTTACTTTGACCTTTAATAGTAATATTATTTAATTAGAATAGACACTCGTTTCAGGATATTACTCTCAGATTTCAGTGACATGAACTTAAATTCTCTGAAATATATATTTTTTTAAATGAGCATTTATTTTTGCGGTTTTTGTTTGGAGGAAAAATAAGGGCTTAGTATTGGTCATATTATAGGTCAGGTAATATTCCATACAATTATTTTTCACAGCTTTTGCTTGAAAACTTGTTGGGTTAAACAAGGTTTTATAAAGGAATTTTTAAAAAGCAATACATAAATAAATAGATGAATAAAATAAATGAATGAATAAATAAATAAATAAATAAATAAATAAATGAACAGTAAATATGTCAACCTTGCAATTCAAACAAAGTATCTAATTATATTTTTTATTTTATTTATTTATTTATTTTTTCCATTATTTTTTATTTTTTATTCCACACACAGCTCACCATTACATGACCAATTTGCGGTTGTTTTATTGACTGGATGATTTTAATTTCATGGACTGTAGTTACTTTTTACATGCAAAAAAAAAAAAGAGAGAAAAAATCTGACTGGCTTTTAGACGTACAGTATGCATGTAAAAAATAAATAAATAAATAAATAAAAGTAACTAACAATTAATTTTTTTTTTTTTATCAAGTACTATATCATTACATAAGATAATAATTTTTCATTGTGGATAAACACATCAGATAAGATCATTTAAATTCCGGATCTACAATATAATATATTTTAGTTCCAGTAAAAAGTGTTTTTTTCCATTGTGAAGGCCTTACAGAGCATAAGTAGCAGTCACATCTCAATATCACCTGTTCAAAGGAAATTATTGCATATTTTGGAATTTTTTTGGATATAGAAAGAAATAAAAATCATGAATGACCATGGAATTGGAAGTTGTGTCCAAACTTTTGGCTGGTAGTGTACACTGATGCCTGATGAGTCCCAAACACTAGTAAAGAACAACAGCATCATTATGGCTTACTGGTTAATGTGTTGCCAAGGTTGGCGGTTGGACTCTCATATCGTACATGTTCTCCCTGCTTTAATGGATTTCTTCAGGTCCAAAGACATTCACTGTTGGCTGATTGGTGTTTCCTGATTCCCGTAGTATACAGTATGATCGGGTGTAAACTTGTGTTTAGAGCAGCTCATCCAGGATATTCTCTACCTTGTGCACTAAGCTCACTGAAATCTCTGTGGCTCTGCATCTGCAGCTATAGACAGAATAAGCACTATGGAAACTCGGAGAAAATACTGTACATGAACAGCAGTACAAATTACAGCAATTAATTTTAACCAAGAGGTTGCGAGCTTATCTGTAGAATATAAAAGTGTGTATATCAATAATCTACCATAAATGCTAAATCAATATGAATGCTGTGGAGTATTTTTTTTTAAAGCGGCAGTAAGAGGTAGCAGACCGGAGGGCTTTCTTTTCAGCACCTATAGGCGGACAGCATCATGAGGATTTAGGAACTGGAAGGCTTTGACTTTAGCTGCAGAAAGACCTGGGTGAGCTAAGCAGCTTCCAGGCAAGGTGTTTGTGTGTGTGTTCTGTCGGAAACAGATGGGAAGGCCTGACCAGGGAACGCCGAAATTCCGGTCAGGAGAAGGTGATATCGGAGCATGAGTGCCAGCCAGTATGTCCGGAACACCTTATGGGGAAAGGCACATGGGGGAACAGGCCAGGCAGAAAGTGTGTGTGTGTGTGTGTGTGTGTGTGTGTGTGTGTGTGTGTGCAGGGGCTAAAGACCAGTGAGATTTCTAGCACTTAAGCATGCATATCAAGAGTCAGAAGCCGCATGTGTGTGCGTGTGTGTGTGTGTATGTGTAAGCGCAAGCTGTGCCAAGCCTGGTGTGTGCAAGTTGCTGATGAGAGATTGTGGGTGAGGAAGAGCGCTACAGGGGTCACGCCGAGCTCGAATCCTCCAGATATCCACACCGCACCCGCTTGGATGTACAGGTCACGGAGATGTGAGAAAATAACGTGTGAGTTTCAGAGCTGTGCCTGACTGCAAAGAAGTGGAGGAAGTGAGAGAGAGAGCGAGAGAGAGAAAGAGAGAGAGAGAGAGAGTCTGATGGGTCTGATGAAGCTGGCGCTAATCCAAGTTTATCAGAGTTGCATTCCTTAAGAAACTTGCATTCGCCTTCAAGTGTTTTGGCAGCGATTCCGAAAACTAGCCAAAATGCACGATAAGATTCCAAGTTTTTTGTTGTTTTTTTTTTTTTTTTTTTTTTTTTTTAAGCGAAACTGAGAATGAGCATATTTAATCACGCCAGCAAATGTGGTCAGAGACGAAGTGAAATATTTGGAATTTTACATTTCCACATATGTTTGATCTTAGAATTGGACAATCTGTCCTTATGTTCTGCGAAAACTGGATATTATTTAGATAATCGAGTGCGTCACGTTTCTTGTACTGTGTTTACAAAAGTTCAAGTTCCTTTAGAATTGTGCAAACGATATGCGATATCTGATTCTGATATTCACACCAATCGTTCTGCTACAGTAGGTAGAATTTTTAACAACTTAAGCAGGAAACTGTTTAGCAGATGTGCCACATGATCAACAAAGTAATTGTTCGTTTTGATTGTCATATTTTCTGTGAGAAGGCGTTTGTTTAGCATTTTTGGCCAGGCTCTCAGATGTCAGCTCTTTTTTTTTTCTTTTTTCCTTGGTAAAATAGTTCATTTTTGCAAGGCCTGTTTAAGTCAAACCAGGAAATTTCTGGTAAATTTCACACGTACAGTAAAACCGTTTACGGAAGACTTTAAGCACTGTATGGTGATGAGACACTCATTTGAATGGTGCAAACGTTTTAAAGAAGGCCGAACGTCTGTGAATGACGATCATGGTTTAGGTGGCACAGCAGACGCTCCCATGAATATTCCGCGAGTGGAACGTCTCATCCTTGAAAATCGACGGATAACTTGTCGCCAACTTGCAAAAGAGACGCAACTGTCTGAGGGAACCGTACACACATTCATTCACCAACATCACTTGCACATCTCAGGAACTCGACTAGGAGTTATTGCCACATCCTCCGTACAGTCCTGACCTCGCTCGAATCCATTTCCACATGTCTGGGTCATAAGTGTATCAGAGATTATGTAAAAAAAAAGAAAAAAAAAAGGAATTTTAACTCTCATAACTTTTCTCTTTTATTCTGCACAATCAAAAGTTCCGGTTGAACGCCCCTCTCATGTTTTCCACCTTGTTATTGGTCATTCCATCTATCACTAAATATACTTAGTATTTATAATATACCAAATCTAATTACTAATACAGAATCCATTCACCTTCATCCAGTAACATGCACATGCACAGTGTCTATACGCTGTTTGTGTGAAATCTGTGGCGCACTAGTTCGCTTTGAAGGCAGCCATGATGAGCTCTACCCACAATCCCTAATTAAAGATTAGGAGGAAACAAAAGCAGCTCTACAGTCTCCATGTGTCAGGTGACACGGGACACAAGCAGGAACAAAGAAAACCTGTTCTCTCTCCCCCTCTTCCTCTCTCTCTCCCTCACTCTCTCTCTATTGTGCGTATGAAATGTAAAATGCATTAGACAGTGGCAGTGGGTAGGCATGCCCGAGGCTAAACACACACATGTGAACGGTGTGGGAGGACAAATCAAGCCTGCACACACTGTCAGCCTCATAACCTTACATCTATTAATATCACACATCTCCCATTTACACACACACTTCCAAACACGACTACCTAGTGCACCGTGTTAACGATCACTGACAGTTACATGCGTAAAAGTAGAGCACTCGATTTGACCTGACCTCCATGCCGATTTGATGTCTAATCATCGCTCTTTTGTTCTCCTCTGTTCTCCTTTCTTTTATTTTCCCGCCCTCCATTCAACATGAATAAAAAAAAAATTAAATGGTTAGGAGAAGCAAGGCGCAGGAGAGCATAGGTGCAGGAAGTAACAAAGACAAGACACGAAGAAAAAAAAAATGGTGAAAAAAATGCCACACATGCCACGTGGCATGCTGTCGTTGAATGCCACCCTCTGTTCCGCCAAGATCCCGGCCAAGTGCTAATGAACATAGTCGCTGAAGGCCAGCGCCGGGCGAGGTGGCATCGGAGCACAAGGGCCTCAACCGCCAGCCATAACAACACACCTTCACCTCGTAATTAGCTCAACCAAACCAGGAAACGGTGCAAATGAGAACAATTAAATCTGACAGCTGATTATAAAATTTTGTGTAACACTTCATTCAGAAAACAACTCATCATAGCTACTGTACGTAACTACACACAACGCCATTATCCATATCTGTCAAATAGCCACGTTTGTAAGCGTGCTCAAAAATATCGCCGCAATTACAACATTAAGAGTGAAACTGATATGGGCAATCCCCCCTTCAGTTAGTCATATCCTTCGCTTCAGCACGAAATACCTCGTAGTAATTTACTTTCTCGACTTAAATTACCTCGTCGGAGTGTTTCCATTTAATTTTTTTAATTATAATTACACAACCCCATTAGTCCGCTCCGATGGAAGAGGAGTGAGAGAGCTGATGATGTTAATGGTAAATAAATTGTAAATCATTAGTTGATTGCTGGGGGTGACACACTTGGCATTGTGCTTTAATTGGTGCTATAGAACGAGTGCAATGGTTTGTTCAGTTGTTTTAAAGAGAGAGAAAGAGAGAGAGAGAGAGAGAGAGAGAGAGAGGTCATTTCAAATGGCTTCAAACTACTTATAAAAATTCAAATTTTATTTGTCACATACAACAGTCATACACAGTACGATATGCAGTGAAATGCTTAATTCTTCGCATATCCCAGCTTCTTGTTAGTAGGCAGGGGTCCGAGCGCAGGGTCAGCCATTTGCCCAGAGCAGACAGGGTTAAGGGCCTTGCTCAAGGGCCCCACAGGGGCAACAACCTGGCGGAGATGGGGCTCGAACCGCCGATCTTCCGATCCGTAACTCAGAGCCTTAACATACTGAGCCGCCACTGCCCCTTGTACTTTCACCATCATTGTATATTACGTACTATTACCAGGAGCAAAACTAGTTCCACATTTTTGCCGGTACTATGTTATGTGAGGAGAATAAATAAACCATAGAGGTGGTGGACAGTCCTATGATCCTAAGTAGGTTTGTCTCCACTTTAGAACAGCCTCAGCAAACTAACTGTTATGGTGTTGAATCCCAAATAGCTTTAAATGAAAAGATAACCCACTATGTATAGAAGTGTGTAGAATCTGTCTGGTACTCCCGACCTCCACTGAATCTTTTGATAACTATGACTCAAGATCATATGAGAAATGTCAGATTTACAATTTTGTCAGCCAATAGTAGCCAATAGCATTCAGTAATTCCACAAGATGGTCCACTGTGCGCAATAACTGCTCCGTTACCGCTGTTAAATGTGAGGAACATGTGGGGCCCACAAGTAATGGCCCTTAATGGACAGATCACTAAGCAGAGGGGGCCCCTGAAGGCAGGATATGGACCCACAATGGGTCCCATGGACCCCCCTCTCCACACACTCAGCCCACACTCAGCCTGTGATTTGGGTTATTGGGACCTTACCTGGACTTGTGCCCCACATTTCGCATGTTGTGGGTATCAGGGCCCACAGTGGACCCTCACTGGAATGTTTTCTGGGAAATTTTACAGTAAATGTGTTAGCTTTTGTGTTTAAAGCCGAGGAAAATGTTTATATTCATTGGGAGTGTAATTTGGAACATATATTACTAGCCTAATTCATTAACAACACAGTTAGCATAAATAGCTACAGAAATCCTTTTTAGCCAGTAACCTAAGACTGCTTAGTTTTTTCAAAAAATAAATGTCACCCAAAACTAAATGACCCGTTTAAATTATTTGAACGACAGCTATAACCTTAGAGTCCAAAACTGGTCCAGTGAGGCGAGAAGCTTTAACTTTGTGGTAAATGTTTTTTAGTATAGAAGAGAAACGCTCATGGCATAGCTAGTGTGACTGGGCAATTTTTCCTTCTGTTAAATTAGCCGTCACAACTAGTTAGGAGTCACAAGATATTTTTAAAAAGGTTAAATATTGACAGCAGGTTCGCAGAGGCAATTGCTGGTATTCAGCCTATCCAATACAGTTCCTAAAACGTCACCAGTTTGGTAAAATATCTTACCAAACGTCAATCAGCTAGATTGATAATTGTGTATGAAAAAATTATTTTTCACAAAAAAAAAAGAAATGCTTGAGATGTATAATGGAAATTATGTATAGTAAGATAAGTGTTCACCTTACTGCCCACATATGAGAAATTCAGACTAAGGGTGATCACCTGAAAGTGAAGATCTTACATCTACTGGTCGAATGGAAAGAGTTTAAACTTAAACCTTTAAACACACTTTTAAGTTAGTACTGCTTGGACCAGTTAATATGGATATTAAATAAGGTATATTTTTAACAGCTTGCTTTTTTTCCAGGAGTGGATCAGATCCTATTGGATTAAAATGTTACTGATATGTTTTTAGTGCCACAGGCAAGGTCATAAGGTAAATAAAAACATTTCCATACTTTCTTGGTGAAATATACAGTACAGTATATACAAAGTAGCTTATTATGGTTGAGATGCCAATTGTGTTATACACTGATTATTGAATTAAGGTGTTTCAATCAGGCCCCTTATCCCCTGTGAAGGGCAATTTTAATGCTTCAGCATATCAAGATATCTTGGACAATACTATGCTTCCAACTTTGTGGCAACAGTTTGGGGAAGGCCTTTTTGTATTCCAATATGACTGAGTCCCCGTGCACAAAGCAAGGACTATAAACACACGAATTGATGAGTATGGTGTAGAAGAACTTGGCTGGCCCTAACACAAAGCCCTGACCTCAACCTCATCAAGCACATTTGGAATGAACTGGAGATTGCGAGCCAGGAGCCTTCTCATCCAATGATCTACAGAATGAATGGGCATGAATTCCCACAGAAACACTCCAAAATCCTGTGGACAGCCTTCCAAGAAGAGTGGACGCTGTAATAGCTGCAAAAGGGGACCAACTCCATGTTGAAGTATATGCATTTGGACACAATGTCATTGCAGGTTTGGCCAAATAGTGGCCAGATAGTGTATGTCGGGGGGGGGGGTGATTATCTTGTATAAGAGATCACCACACCCATAAGAACTTTTTCTATTGTAAATTATAGTACATACCATAACATACGGGTACCACAGTATTACTATGGTAGATCAGATACCATAGAACTTTATAGAGTGCCAGGGTAGGTACTGTACAATGACACATCATTGGGTCCCATGGTAATACTACGAATCCTACAGTACACTGTACCACAGTGGCTATGTCTAATATGTTATGTATCTATAAAGGTAATATTATTAATGAGTTTCAATATACATTTATTTGTATTTAATTAATGTTACATGCATACATACAATGTTATATAAGGATTACCGTTACAATATATGTATAACATATTTTGATGGTATATCCTGGTACTGTACATGTTCCATAGCACAAGCTCTATCATACTCTAGTACCACTCTTACCAAAGTATGTACCATGGAGTGGTGCATACTGTATGCTAAATTATCCAATAAGTATCTCATTTGACTACTAATGTACATATAGCATATGCATCTTATGGGTACATTTAATAAAAGGGTTAAGAATTAATGTTAACACTGGCCTAATGAAAAGAGAATAGTGTTTGCATAATAAGCCCTTAACTTAAAGTACAATGTGGCCTCAAACCCCTTGTTTCCAAGATTTGTGGATAATTAAAGTAATTCAAGCTTGGTGCAAAAATGAGTAAAGAATTTGTTTGTTAACAAAATTGCCAATATATATTACATTGTATAAAAAGTTATGGTTAAGGTTAAAGCAAGGGGCAAGGTTAATATTTTTAGCTTTCCATACAATGCAAAAAAAAAGTGAATTTTCTGTGGGTTACAGGTGCAGATTTGGGTTTTGCAGAAAATAAGGGTTAATTGCAATAATACTGACCTCTTCACTCGCTGCTACAAGAACCATCATGAACCTTTTTTTTCTTTCCCTAAAAATAAAGAGAATGGAGTGGGGGTGAAAAAAAAAAATAGAAAGGCTGCCCAATTAGCTGCAGAAGTCATGGCCTCCTTGCTGTGTGGTGTGTACGCGGATGGCCTGGCAGGCCCTAACAAAGCCCAGCCAACAGCGAGGAACTGAAAGCACGGCTCTGGCTACACATAAACACTCTCAGCCGGAAACTTGCCGCAGCACCACATATGGGTCATATGAGTGTGTTTAATCAATCTCTTTTTATTCCTGTTAACACGAGAGGTGTAGGAAAGAGAGAGAGAGAGAGAGAGAGAGAGAGAGAGAGAGAAAGAAAGCGAGAAAGGACGTGAGAGAGAGAGAGAGAAAGAGATGGCTACAGGTTTGCGGCAGATGGCTTAGTGTCAGTCATGACAGGCAGCCAGAATACAGCTTCCCCTGCACATTTATAGCCCTGCCTTACAACATCATACACGCACCATTCTTTATCTTTCTTCCATTCTTTTCCTTTCTTTCTCATCTCTTTCCCTCATCATTTATTTTCTCGATCACCTACACAGTTTGGAAACACAACAGCATGCTCACGGCTCATACACAACCATGCGCTCCTTTTACCTTAACCTTCATACCTATACAGGGTATATACTGTAGGTTCTATACAGAAATCTGATATACTGTAGAGAGAACCAAGCCAGGACGGCACAGCGTCTGATCAGGTAAAGATGAGCACATTGCTCAGACTTCTCGCTCGCTCGGCCAACAACTTTGTGACTCCAGGCCATCTGCCACATCTCTGCTCTGACTTCTCCTGCCAGGAAGAGAGAGAGAGAGATAGAACGAGAGAGATGGTGGGGGGACGAGAATCTGAAGAAGATTGATGGAGAGAGACAGCAAACGACAGAGATGGAGAGCATGTCTGGAGCCATGAATGTTTTAATGACACGCAGCAGTATACATAAAAGATTCAGGAAGAACAAGCTCGTGGTCCTGATGCTCATTACCTGCTCCAGGGCAACAGAAGCGCACATCGTAGTCTAATATGAACAGAAACGGTCACTACCTTCAGGTGAACAGATTAGGAAAATGTCAATGCAGAATGTCGATTGGCAAATTGCAAACCTTCAAATATTATTCAAGGCAATGTTGAAGTGCATAATGTGTTTCAATCTCATCTGTTGTTCAGTCTATTCCCAGTCATTTATGAAGAACTTCCTGTTAAAGTTAGATCATAGTTTGTTTGGCTGCAGTACAAACTGGCTTCACATCTGAAGGAGAGTAAGAAACACACATGGTCTCCTCTCTTTCTTTCTTCCTTCCCTTTCTCTCTCTTTCTTCTGTATCTCATACACACTCAGCTTTACCTTATGTTTTTTTTTTTTTTTTTTACAATTGCAGGTTATCGTTTGAAAAATGTTACTGAACCGATGCAAATGATTCTAGGTCTCTGGGAAACATGCCTTAGTTGTTGTTTTTTCTTTTCTTTCTTTCTTTCCTTCTTTCTCATACATTAACTTATTTTTGTTCTTCCCTGTACACACATCTCATCTTGACCTTACTTGAAAGTTTATTCTGTTTCAACTTACTGTATTATTGATTCCAACAATAAGATATAACTTTTTTAATTTATTTTTATATTTCTTTCCTACTTTCTTAATATTTCTTTTTTGTTTTATTTCTCATTTTGCACTTTTTTTTTGCATTCTTTCTTTTCTATTTCATGTTTTCTTTAAAATTCAAATATTATTTTTGTATGTTTTGTTTGCTCATTTGTTTCTTTTTAACATCCAATTTCCATTTTTTAATTTTTAAAAATATATATATTTTTGGATTAATATTCTTGTTGTCTTGTTTAATATTTTTTTAATAATTAATAAATTAAATAATTAATTTATTAATAATTAATTAAAAAATTAATAATTATTAATATTGTCTTGTTTAAAATTTATTTTGTCTGTTTCTTTGTTTAACTGTTTCTTTCTTTCATATTGCATTCTCAGACAGTAGCTTACTTTTACCACATGTTACACTCTTCATTCTTCACATTTCTATTTTCATTTCTTGTTTAATTTTGTTTTCTCACTTCTCTTTTCATTCCTCCTCTTTCTTTCTTTCTTTCTTTCTTTCTTTCTTTCTTTCTTATTTGGTATTTACTTCCTTAATCTTTCTTTCTTTAATTAATTAATTAATTATGAGGGATATTCTAGTCAAACTGGGACTTTCGATTGTGCAGAACACAGTTATGAAAATAAAAACTACTTTTATCTCTCTATATAATCCCCTACTACACAAAAGTTTTATGCCTTCATTAAAATCCCAGTTTGCCTTCAACACCCCTCATAATTTATTTCCTTTTTTATAATTTTTTTCTTTCTTTATGTTTTGTTTCTCATTCTACTTTCCATTTTTCTTCTTTCTTAATATTGTGCATTCTTGATTCCAATTAATATCCTTTTTATCATTCCTTTCTTGGTTTACCTTTCTTATTTCTTTCTTGTTATTCATCATTTCTCTCCTCCTTTTTCTTCATTACCTTACTTTTAATCATTTCCACCTTTGATTCAGTGATTGACTCAAATGATTCATATGATTCAGTTGGTTCAAATGATTCAGATTGTAGAAAACTTTGACAGAAAAAGGAATGAAGAAAGTAAAGAAGTGAACAAATAAACCGATTATGTTTTTCTTACTGCTCTGCAATTGTCTCTGCCTCTTTTTTTCTTCAGCTATCTTTCTTGACCAAACCCATCACTTTTGGGGTCAAGAGTTCTTCTTACATTCTCCAGTGGAATAAGTCCACAGCCACAGCAGAATTCCACTGTTGATATCTGATATTCACGTTTATCTGTATTTCAGTCTTATTATAATCAGAATGACAGGGGGAGAAAGATACAAACAAATAAAAGATAATTCTCTACGTCTTTCAGCTCTCAAGAAAACGTCGTCTGAATTATTTACACTGAGAAACATGAACGCGTGGTTTTCAGATTCAACCACATTAGAGACATGAAGTGGAAAAGAACATCATGTGTCTTCTGTTTACATTGTGGTTATTCCTTTCTTTACCTTACTGTAATTTACTTTTTTATTTTTTTTTTTTATATCTTGTTTATCTTTTTCTTTAAATAATCAAGTATTTATTTTCGTATTTGACATCTTTTTTTTCTCATAAATTTTAAATTTTCATAAATTTCCCATATCTTTTAAATTTTTCATTGTCATTCTTTTCTTATTTGCTTTTTTTTTTTTTTTTTTCATTTTCTTTTGAAAATCATATTCAACTTTTTAATTCTCCTCATGAAGTCTTTACTTGTTCTTCCTTCCTTTTTTTTGGGTTCTTTCGTCCGGCTTTCTGTATTATTTCTATTATAATTTTTTCTTATTTTCTATTTTTTCCCCTTTCCTTCCTATCTTTTCAATGATCAGTTACTTCACTGTAAAAAAAAATCTTAGCATCGTAGCAGGTGAAATATTCTTGAATCTAGACAAACCTATTAATAATTTCTTAAAGGTTTAAAACAAACCAAATATATGAATATTGAGCTTATTTCTAGTTAAATGTTACTGAAATAGCATGCTGTCATTTTGCTTGGCAGGTCATTTTGCTAGGTTTTAGGAATATACTGTATTTCTTGAAAGAAGCAAAATTATCTGCCACTAGAACATACCACTAGACATTTTTTTGCAACGTTTCCTAGAAATAGACTTAATAATCTTATATTTGGTTTGTCGTAAACTTATTGAATCTAGAATATTTCACTTGCTAAGAGGCCATTTTTCACAGTGTTCAGAAGTGTTCTTTCTTACATTCTTCCTGTCTTTATTTATTTATTTATTTCACTTTGCCCTCAATTATACAATACTTCCTCAGAAAATGGAAGAAAGAGAAGAATTTCCAATCTTAGACAGAGCCTTAGATGAAAGCGTTCATAACGTAAACACACTCACACACGCACTTCAAATGAGAGCTGCAGCTAACAGCAGACTCACATGAAAGAGGTAAGGTGTGTGTGCCACGTGCCGAGCAGGCCCTGTTCCTGTGCTGCTGCCGAGCGGGGCGATGCTCTGCACATTTACTGGCCGAGTGCCGCTTCATTAACAAGGATCAGAACTCGGCTCAGATCAGATCTCAGCTCTCTCTCTCTCTCTCACTCACACACACGCACACACACACACACACACACACACACACACGCAGTAAAACTCATGTGGACTCACTTAAGTTCTTGTCACCTTTGATGAAAATCACACAACACCGCGCCAAGTTCGAGGACTGCCATAAACACTTCTTCACTCTCTCATTTAGCTTCATCGAGGTGATTAAAAAAAAAAAATGCCAAGAGCACTTATATGTTGCATTAACATGCTTCATTTTCAAAAGGGAAGAAAATGGTGGAAAAAAGCCCATATCATTTCTTTGGCATCAACTGAAAGAGACTTTGATCTAATACTCTAAGACACGATTCACATTTTATTTAAAGGGATTTGATTTAAAAGGGATTGTTGTTTCATACAGGCATGATTGAATCACATGATCGGAATGGCCCAATTATGATCCAGGCATGTGCTGTTTTTAACATTGCGCGGTGATGGTGTTCAGGAGGTTAGGTGGTGCATTTCCCAAGGATCTCCCTCCCACTCCATCCACCTCCATCCACTGGGATGGTAAGGAAGCCAAGAGTGAAAAAATAAACATGTATTTCTGCGTTGTACAAGTCGAGAGAGAGAGAGAGAGAGAGAGAGAGAGAGAAGGAAATAAAGAGGGGGTGGACTGCTGCCTGCTAGACTTCATTGATTAATGACTCATTTTTCACTTCCACCATTTTTCACTTCTAACTTTGGTCCTTTCAGAACTTTTCTTTATCATAAACGTAGGCCTCATTTACACTTTGTAAGTGCAATGTCTCCCTCACTGTTGTTTGTGTACTGTAAGTGTAGTATGTTTTAGTTCTGAGAGAAGATATTGTAATCATTTATAATTATTCACCTGGCCAAAAAAAAAAAAAAAAAAACTAATAAAATGCTCACTGTAATATTTTGCTGGACCGCCTTTTGCATTGATTATCATTTCAATAAGCTCGTGCAATGTCACAAAATATATTTCCATCCAGAGTAGCATTAATTTTGCTCCAAGATCGTGTATCGATGATGGGAGAGTCGGCCTGCTGTGTAAAGCCGTCTTCAGCACATCTGAAAGATTTTCAATGGGGTTAAGTTTTGCATGGTAATCCATCTGTGAAAATGATGTCTCGTGCTCGCTGAACCATTCATTCTTCCTGGTAATGTCATCTTGGAATATGCATGTGCCATCAGGGAATTAAAAAAATCCATTTACAGAAAAACCTGTTTATTTTGTTTATTGAGGTCATCAGCTGACTTTGTCTTTTGTCTGCATAGCATTATGGAATCTAGACCTGACTAACAGATCATAACACTGCGCCCACAGGCTTGTACAATAGGCTCTAGACATACAGTAATAGGTGCATAACTTCATCTGCCTCTCGTATTACCCTGATGCACCGATCACAGGGTAGACTAGGGTAAATCTGAACTTGGAACTCATAATCTTTTTCCAGTGCTCCACAGTTAATTTTTATGCAAATGTAACCCTGTTCTCACTGATAAGTGTTTTTTCTAAAGGCTACACAACTGTTTAGTCCCAGTCTCTTGAGTTTTAAACAACAGTTTTAAACATCGTGCATTTAGAAATTTTATTATTTTCTCCATTAAACAAAGCCTTGAGTTCTAATAATTTTAATTTAAGCAAAAATTTAAGTGATCTCTGATCACAATCATTAAAAAAAAAATTCCAACCATTTTCTGACAGCTTTTAACCCAATTTTAGTAGTTCAGTAATCTCCTAAGTTTTCTTTGCTTGATGCAAGTGATTAATTTTACTGTTGTGAAACAGAGCTACACACTGCATCACTTAGAATTAAATAACTTGTTGCAGCCAATTGTCCAATGGAAGGCTGTTAAGTATTTGCTTAGTTAAGTCTAGGTGGCTTAGTGGTTAGCACTTTCGCCTTGCACCTCTAGGTTCTGGGTTCGATTCCCATGTCTGTGTGCATGAAGATTGCATGTTCTCCCTGTGCTTCACCGATTTCCTTCCACAGTCCAAAGACATGCAGATTAGGCTAATTGGTGTTCCCCAAATTGCCCATTGTGTGTGTACTGTATGTGTATGTACCCTGCAATGGATTGGAAGCCTGTCTAGTGTGTACCCCACCCCAAGTCTCCTGGACTCCAGGTCCCCTGCAATCCTCTATACAGGACAAAGCGGTACAGATGATGAGAGTTTTTTGTTTGTTTGTTTGTTTTTTTTTGCCTGGGTAGCATATATTTCCACATGTTTGGGGTTCCTGGAAGGCCAGCATTTCAGACATGACGTAGGCAGTTTGATCATGGCTCCGGTGTACTGATACTGTATAAAGAAACCAAGTTTTCTGTCATAACTGTGTTCTGTCCTACTCTGACTTGAACGCCCCCATAGAATTTTTTATTATCAATAATTTAAAAAAGATCCATATTATTTAATATTTTACTTATATATAAATATTGTATGGATATCCATATATGCATGTGTCCAAATTCATACAATGATATAAGAATGAGTGTGAAAACCCAGATAATAATACAAAGAGCTGCACAATACAATTGGCGAGACTTTGTGATGGGAAAAGAATGGAAAAGTTGTGATAATACAGATAAACAGAATAAAGTAACCATCCATGATGGGACAGGAGCAGAGAAGGGCAACTAGGACCAGAACTCACATGCACCCGGACAGAAATGAAACACAAAGACCAAGTGCAAGCAGTCATTTACTTGCATTGCTGGAAGTCAGCAGTCACCTAATATGAAAGCTCTGAAACTCATTTTAGAATTCATTCCATTGTACCTACAAAAAAAAAAAAAGAAGAAAACTCTGTCTCTTCTTCCTTTTTATTATTATATTACAGCAGGACAAAAATGTGTCACGTCAGTCCTTGCTGCGTTCACACCGTATTCATTAGGTGTTCATGCAGTGTTCAGTGTATCAGAACTGGGCCACGGTGAGAGTGAATAGGCTGAGAGGAGAGCTAATCTCCCCTCCAGCAAAGGTTTCAATGCCTAATCCCATCCTCCTTTCAAACCAACTGCTACTTATTCCCCAAGCTGCTAATCGGTCAAATATTAGCGATTAGACTACGTTTCAGCTCTCTCACCTACTCGACTCGAGGTTTAGTATTTACTGTAGTACTTAGAGGTGTCTTTGGGAGAGGAACAGGAGTAGTGGTGATTCCAGCACATACTGTATTTATTCACGTAAGGTTTTCAAATCACTCGAGAAAAGAGTTAGTGCTTAGATAAAGTGTACAAAGAGAAATCACAGAATCCAATCCAAGCAGCGGTGGAAGGAGTACTGTAATAACATTAAAAGTAAACGTACTGTTACTTCAGTGAAATTTTACTGAAGTACAAGTAAAGTTACCATTATAAAAATCTACTCAAGTAAAAGTAAAAAAGTAGCTCATAAAAAATTTTATCAGAGTAAAAGTTACCGATTTACTTTTTTAACAGCGGAGGTGGGATTCTAGTGTAGTTCAAAAAAGACAAGCAGATATAAATCTCAAACTAGTTGTTTTTAATTGAAGGAACATCTTTGCATAATAAAGCTGTTGTCTTTCTTGTGCTAGTAATCAAAGTGGTGGCTTAAATATGACCAGGGTTTCGCTTCATAAGAACTTGATGGCATTTAAAATTTTGGAATAGCCTTCCAGACAGTGTTCAGGGAGCAGACACGGTTTCCCAGTTCAAAAGTAGACTCAAGACGCATCTCTTTAATCTGGCATTCACATAACTCATCCCAGTACTCATACTCCAGTACACCTATACCGAATGGCAACTACGCTAATTCTCCCCATCTGTTCTGTATTTTTCTACCCATCCCGAGGCATCGGGAGATTGTGCCAGCTTCAGTAGACAAAGGCCGACGCTTCGAGGTTCCTGAGGCGTCCAGAGAAAGAGCAGCTCCAGCTGGATTCAGCTTTATGATGGTTGGAGCTACACATGCTGCTCCTGTGCTTCCAGTGATCCAGACCTCATCTGCCCTCTGCACCTACTGACTCGTCCCTATGTTGAACTGGACTTCATGTCAACTTAAAGAATTTCTGTTCTATTGGACTTTCACCTGCATAACACACATTATGTTATATAATTTCTATCTGTTATCACCCAGATGAGGATGGGTTCCCTGTTGAGTCTGGTTCCTCTCAAGGTTTCTTCCTAATGTCATCTCAGGGAGTTTTTCCTTGCCACCGTCGCCGACACCCTTGGCTTGCTCATCAGAGACATTTCATTCATCATTCATTCATCTCATTATTACCTAGACACATATTTCTCACACATACACACTTCCAAATATTTTCTTTTCTAAAATTTTTTTTGTAAATTTTCTTTCATTTTTGTGAAGCTGCTTTGAGACAATGACCATTGTTAAAAGCGCTATATAAATACAATTTAAATGAATTGAATCATTTCGCTTTCAGTTGTGTCTGCGTCACTGCCATCTGTTTTGTCCGTCTCCATCATTCTTGTGAGTTTAGTGCGTTTGTTCTCCATGCCCATCAATCAGTGCGGTGGTTTTCGGTTTCTGGTTTTCCAATTTTTTTCCTTCGCCCTTGCATTGATTTTATTATTTTAAATTTTCATTCATTAATTTTTTTACTAAGTAGACTATGATTTAAAATGCAGCGAAGTACAATACTTCAAACAAAACATACTTGAAGTAAAAGTAAATTACAGATTTTAAACACTACTTTAAAAAATATAGTACACAAAAAAAAACTACTCAATTACAGTAACGCGAGTAAATGTAATTCGTTACTTTCCACCTCTGAATCCAAGTACATATGAAGGATAAATGTCTTGCTAGATGGACAACTGTAACAACATTGCGATGATGTTCACCATCAGGAAAAAATGATGAAATAACATATATGGCATTAGGTAATTATGTAACTACAACAGTTACTTGCAAGAATGGTACTGCATTTGCCTAACCCATTAAGCACCATGATGAAACTGGCTCTCATGAAGACCATCCCAGGAAAGCAAGACCAAAGCTTACCTCTGCTGCAGAGGAGAAGTTCATTTAGAGTTACCCGCCTCAGAATTCACAGATTTGTAACAAACAGCACCTCAGATTAGTCAGATATATCAGAATAAACCATGCAGTAAGAAGGTGTGTCCAAGTTTTTGTGTACATCTTGGCTCCGAAATTACTACAGTATACTGCAATATGGTGTTTGCACAGCATCCAAACTGCATCACGTACACTTCCACAGAACAGATCTCACACATTGGGTCGGGTTTTCCTGTTTTCCAATATAATATTTAGTTAAACTCCTGTTGTTCCATGTTTTTCTTTTTTTTCCCATGGCACTTGTTATTATGTATACACATATTGACTACTGTTTAACAGTATGTTTCCTAGGACCAGGTCCATTGGTAAGCTCAGTGTGAGTGTCCCACTCAGGCCTGGGTTTGGTAATTATATTGTTAATGCAAGAACAAGAAATTGCAACAAGAATATCCAATTGTGTCAGGAAATCACATCTACCATAAACGGCTTAAAGTATATGCACACCTGACCATCACCAATATCTCATTGTGTTGCTATCCTTTCTACTGGATGTTTGGAATTTAATTTGGAACTTATCTATCTATCTATCTATCTATCTATCTATCTATCTATCTATCTATCTATCTATCTATCCATCCATCCATCCATCCATCCATCCATCCATCCATCCATCCATCCATCCATCCATCATTCTTCCCCAACGTTACAACGAAGTTGGAAGCCTTGTCTTGAATATCATTCAACTGTATGTTGTGCTTTTACGATTTCTGAAACTACGAGACCCAGACCTGTTATAGGTTCATAATGCTCAAGAACAATAAGCTTCACAAAGAAATGATGCATTCAGGTTGGTGTAGAAGAACTTCTACTGCACTGGACCCTTGACCTCAATTACAATAAATTCCTTTGGAATAACCTGGATCCTCCTCTCAGCAACGTTCTTGTGTCTGAATGATCACAAACACCTCAGTCATGCTCCAACACCTAGTGGAAAGCCTTCTTAGATGAACAAAGCTTATTATACAGTAATAGCAATGAGGGACTGAATCTAAAATCTTGAAGGGTGTCCAACAGTAACATGGGTATAATGGTCAGGTGTTCACACACTTTTGGACTTTATGGTATAGCAAACAAGGTTTTAGCTAGATGTTGTCAGGCACTGTTTTTTACCACAGTGTTTACTAAAACTAGCACCTTGCATAACATATGTGTGGGAAGAAAGCCAAGGCAAGGTTAAAAAGTAAATAAAAGCATTTCGGTTTTATTCTGGTGAAATATATTTATAGTTTCTGAAAGTTGAGGTGTCGATGTATGACATAGACCGAAAAAAAAATGTATTTTGTCAAAAACTCGAAATGTTGTACTTGCTAAAATTCAGTTACTTTTGACAGGTTTTCCCAAAGCGCACCACCTACACACACACACACACACACACACACACATACGAGCATATTTTAAAAATCCATCACTTCACCCAGTCGCAGCTCAGGTGTGTGGAGATCCTCTGTCGCCCCCATGCATTTTTTATGAAACAAAAACCTCAAAGCAGAAACCTAGATATTAGTCACTTTAGTAATTAAAAATGCATATTGCTCGGCACAGCCCGGTGCCTTGCATTATTCAGGGACTGTGTCACTTCTGCTCAAAAGGATTTTTAATGTAAAACATACTCTCTTGGTGATTGTGTGCACTTCTCTTCTCCCCATCGGGTGTTTCTGGGTTTCCATTAGACACACACACACACACACACACACATAGGCGTAATACTGGGATGAATCTGGGGACCAGGTTGAGGAGTATTGGTTTACATTACACCCAAGTGAGAGCAGAAAGTTTTGGGGTGCAGGTATGGTGGATAAATATGTAAAAAAAAAATTATAGACAAGTAAACTAATAAATAAATAAATAAATGAAGAAATTAAAACATTATATAAAAATATATATTATATTCATATATATTTTTCAGAATTACAATTTTATATTTTACACAATCCATTGCTACTATTACTTAATTACTAACTTATTTAATGCTCACTTTATTGTGTTTTATTTATTTGTTTGTTTGTTTGCAACTTATAAAATGCAAAACGTAGTGTATGAGATTTTTATTTTATTAATATTGTTATCTCTCGCACTTTCTGGGAAATGTAGGCTAACATATTGTATATACATCTACAGTCAGTCAAGAGTTTGGACACACCTTCTAATTCCGTGGTCTTTCCTGATTTTTTTATTTTTATTTCTTTCTACACTGTAAAACAATGCTGAAGTCTGTTTTACAGGAATATGAAATTGTTAATATTGAGATGTACAGTATATCTGCTACTTCTATGTAATTTGCTATTTACTCAGTAAATCCTTCATAACGCCTCTAATCTGAGGTGCTGGTTGTTAATTGGTGATTTCTGAGGCTGGTGACTCTAAATGAACGTCTCCTTTGCAGCAGAGGTCAGTTTTGATCTTGCTTCCCTGGGAAGGTCTTCACGGGAGCCAGTTTCATCGTGGTGCTTGATGGATTTTGCAAATGCACTTGACACAATACTGTTCTTGCAGGAACTGGTCACGAACAGCTGACCTTCATGTCATAAAAAACAGCTGACGGATGTTTTTACTTAATTATGTAAAAGTACAATAAATCCAAATTTTTGTCCTAAATTGTGGCTGCGTCTGGTGCAAAAGTCAAAAGTTTTTTTTTTCTTTCTTTTTTTTAAATATAGTACATGTTTATTTTATGGCTTCATTATTAAGTACGTACAAACATTAATTATTTCAAAATATTAGTATTCAAGGGGGAAAAAAATCTTACAGCTAAATATTTGTAGACTAGAAAAAAGCAGCATATGATATAAAAAAAAAACACTTTCTGACAACAAAAAAAGAAAGAAAGCTTCTGGGTTTTGCACGCATAAAAAAGAAGCAGGTGCAGCTGTCCCCTTATTTAAGGTTTGACCCAAGCATCTAAAACCATGTTAAGAAAATTCTTCTAAATTCATCAAATTTTGATTATAAACCGTACTTAACCATACCAGTATTTTCCCCCACTACAAACTTACTCACTACTAACTGTCCATGTGCAGCTTAGTCCAATTTAGTCCACCATATAAAATAATTTATAAATTCTCATGAATTATGGAGAAACTGCAGGAGATCTGTAAGGTACTCAGAGTGATGCTGCACATTTTTCGCAGGTGCTCCAGTACATCTAAAATTACATGGTTTATTAAAGGACCATCATGTGCTACATGCAGTTCTGGATGAACTCAATATTCTCTCGAATGTTCAGGGGGAATAAAACACAACCTTAGAGTTTGATTTTGACTTTTGCACTAATAACTTAGATAGGCTTACGAATGGTCACCTGAGTAGAAATTTCCCACTTGTGGATATGAACATTCATTCATTCTCTATTTTCTATACCGCTTAATCCTGTGTTCAGGACCTGGAGCCTATCCCAGGAGACTTCGGGCACTTCGGTACGACAGGGTGCCAATCCATCGCAGGGCACACAAACATACACACACTCACACACACCCAATCACACACTACGGGCAATTTAGGAACGCCAATTAGCCTAACCTGCATATCTTTGGACTGTGGGAGGAAACCGGAGTACCCGGAGGAAACCCACCAAGCACGGGGAGAACATGCAAACTCCATGCACACAGAGACGGGAATCGAGCCTGGCCGGGGAATCAAATGCAGACCCTGGAGGTGCAAGGCGACAGTGCTGGATATGAACATACTCATGGTTTCTAAAACATATTTATTGTAATTTCCCAGTATAGTGAAAAGTGTTAAATATGTTAGTAGTTGACTAAGTAATAGGGTGTGGTGTTGTAGAAAAAATAATGAACATTACCACATTAGAAAGTTGGCTTTTTTTCAGTAACAGCACACCAAGAAATGTTTCAACCTCCTTTATGAGAAAGCGCTTTGCCAATGAATACAGGATTTTAAAAATCTGTTTATAATTAATTTAAAGGTATCAGATCTGTAGCACTGAGGAGTATTGGCAGAGAATGAGCGGGTAATCAATGAGTGGTTACACCTGTGTGTGATGAAGTGTATTAATAGGATGTTTGTGTTACAGCGAGTGGTTTTTGACTCGTAAGATACGTCCGACAACATGAAAGCTGACATTTACTTTGACCATGAACAGACCGGTGACAACGAAAACATTGTGTGAGCTTTTGGTTTTGATTAACGCTTTGAGTTGGCTAACAGGGACTAAATCCTCCTCTGTCCTGATGTCTATTCAAAGTTCAAAGAATACTTACAGGCTGCTACAGAAGACAGTGGAAACTTGTTTTCCTGAACATTATGGGGCTGTTCGAATCAAACCGAGACTTGTGATGAAATTCCTCAGGAATGAAGTTGGGAAAAAGTGATGAGACTCTTAACCAGAGTAATACATGTGAATGATACAAATGTTTTACGGTATATGATGGCTGTTCTGTATGTCAGTGAATCACGATCCCTGCAGTCTAGCTCCTGATCCTTGAAAATCGACGGAAACTTGTTACCAAGTCTGTCTGTGGTAACTGTACACACAATCATTCACCTATACCACTTGCACATTACACAAACTTTGTTGGAAGGGATCGTTGAAAGTTGTTGCCACATCCCCCCTACAATCTTGGCCTCGCTGCGAGCCATTTCTACATGTTTGGACCATTAAAGGAGTTCCTGGGAGGCCAGGGTTTATACATAAAGCATTAAGTCCAATCATGGCTTCTGCACAATCAAAAGCCGCACTTTGACTTGAATGCGCCTCATAGAAGGTAGCAATTATTACAAAAGAACTTCCCAGTTTGCAAATACATATCAGAGAACAGCGTCTGGCGTCGCCTCTATTAAACCACTTAAGAACCATTTAGAAGTAGGAAAGTGAGAGTGAGATAGCAGGAGAAAGAAAGGGGGGAAAAAGTGTATTGAATATATCAATGAGGATGATGAGCTTTTATGCTGTCTCCTTTAGGACAATAAACCTCGCATTTAAAAATGTATTCAGAACAATCTATTACTCTCCAAATGGAGTTATAATTGAGCCGGTGTCAAAATGGTAAACAATGACGCCTCTGTTCCAATTAATAAATTACTGACAAAATCTATGAGCCTTAATATTAAGTTGCATTCAAATGGAGTCCATTAAGAGGCGGCGTGCGTGCGGGTTTGAATGCGCCCGAGCGGCGAGCCCGGCGTCATGAACCCGTGGCTTTGGAGGGAGCTGAAGCGTGCTTCATTTAACTGAGAGGAGCAGGAGGAGTCGGAGATCGCTCTCAGCCATAATGAAGATGAATAAATGGAATGATACCTTTGTTATAGTGCGACAGACAGAGAGAGGGAGTGAGAGAGAGAGAGAGAGAGAGACCAGTGTAGTCAGTTTAACTAGGAGAGGCGGAGAGGGGAAAACATCTCATTAGAAGCAAACAAAAAGAGGAAAAGCAAAGGAGCAGGCGTTGTGCAGGAGAGGGGTAAATACGGAGAGAGGTGATTAAAAGAGGAGCGCCTTAACGAACGCCGCTAATGAAATGGATATGCTAATGTTGTCATACTTAGCAGATGGAATTAAAGTGACTTATTGTAATGCTCGTGTTACAGTATTATTAACATGGCATGGGAAAGGCGGGATACTGAATCATGTGGCTAAATCATATGTCACCGTCGGACTCCGGTTTTGATTTTTCTTTCATTAAAGAGCCTCGTAGAGAGAGAGAGAGAGAGATAGCAAGATGAAAAGCAAGTCAGGATAAGAGGAAGATAACAAATAAAGGGGAGCAGGGGGAATGGTTGGATTTCGTTCCATTATGTAGCCATAAGAAAGAGGATGAACACTTATATGCTTAACCTGAAACCTTTGCTGCTTTTTCAGATAAATGAATACCTATGAATGAATCACTGTTTATTTATAAGCACAGGCCATAGGGAAAGAAACGTCAAGATACAAATAAAATAAGTATTGAAACATGGGAAATTTTGATGAGATAAAGATATGGAATTTGGAATAGATGAGTTTAAAAAAAGGAGTGCGAGAAAAGAAAAAGCTGAAGATATAAAGGTTAATAAAGTGGAGTAAAGAGACATTAAGCAGTAAGCAGAGAGATCTATAGATGGGGTAAAGTGGTACATAATCCATCCAAGATATTTTCATGTCTATCTTAAAAAATAGAGGTGAATATAAGTACATTACATACGGGAAGTTTGTCACCCAGTGTAATTGGGACTAAATTCCATAATCTATATAGTTAAATGGAAATCTGTACGTCTAACCGTATCTACCCGGCTACTGTAGGTCTGGGGGGGGGTTACATTTGTACTAAATACACCATAACTTTGAAAGATTCCAATTCGATTTAGCTGAACTTTGTAATGCATTTTTGCACAGAATGATGGATATGAAATTTGATTCCTGTTACTTACATTGCACTCGCGTTACGGGCGATAAACTTCACAATCAGTGTGCGGAGCAGGAAAGCTTATGACCACCAAGACCTACATGCACTTCGATTTAATATATATCCCTTAATGATTTTAAAGCAATGCAAATGGTGTGTGAATTGGATAATTCAATTGTATTTCACTTCTGTACTGGGATTTCTTAACCAGGTTTAAAAATTACTACCATTCTAACAGTATTGTTCCATAATGCGTATTAAACAAAAAATTTGTCTATGAAAGGCATTTTTGGTTCCCCAAAAAAAAAAAATATTCATAATGAACCCGATTACATAGACAAACGAGTAAAGCATTTTCTTATCCTACAAATTACACTGATTATAAATATGTATGCAATGTATATACGATTCCTATTGTGTTAAATGGCACAATATAGCTTTAATGATCCTTCCATACATCTGGTCATTTCTGTTCTGCACAAACTCTGTTTTTAATTACTGCCAAAATATATGTAATATATACGCCAATTTGATGGAATCCCAAAGCTTCATCCGCCGCACATTAAGGCACATTAAGACCAAGCGCTGCAGATTGGAGTGTAGAGTCGTGATTGTGACGGTAAGTGCCTCGCTCCTCTCCTCCACCATTAGGAGCACGGAGGGAATGGAAAAGGATGGGCGAATGGGTGGCATATGCTCTAATGTGTCTTAAAGCCGTCCACCTGTCATCGGAGACGAGAGCGGCTTACTGATGGCGTGATGAGCTTCGTTTAACTGATGGCTCTTCTAAATGAACTCGCTGCCATTCAATTGATGCCTTTGCCCATTTCACCCAGCGCCCAAATGATACAGGGCCCCGTAATTATGCCACGTTTCACTAAGAGAGAGAGAGAGAGCGTCAAACTTTTATTCAAAGATAATAACACTCATTTTTATTCCGGCCTGAATTAGGGTGATACACTTATGCATTACAGAAAGGATATCAAGCACTTTTTTTGATTAGGATTTACAACCTGCGTGTCCTTGCAGTCAATAACAATAAAAGTGTTATGGTTATTGCTCATTAGCTCGCCACGTGGATCCTGTCAGAGCCAGTTTGTGAGTATGTGAGCCAGTGTCGTAACAGTTTGGATTGTTTTTAATTAACTTTAGGGGGTTTTATACTACTTTGAAGTCCTATTTAAAAACAGTCTACTCTAAGTCTCTTTTTAGTTAGGATTTAAAAAATAATAATTTGTGACAGATTCAATATCAAGTATTATTATTATTATTATTATTATTATTATTATTATTATTATTATTATCTCCAATGTCGGTGCATGGTAACAATCCAATGTTAAGCTATACCTGTAGCGTGATATAGGAATAAAGTACTTACTAATTCAACAACATGACCTGTAATAATAAATGCAAAAAGGGAAAAATGTGTTATGTAATGACTATCACACTCTGACGAAGACCATGACGTTCCCCAAACATATTGAAGAATTCAACGGGAACAGTGTCCAAATGGAAAAACATGCATTCATCAAGTTATCGCTATTTCTTAGCCAAGTCCCAATCAGGTTCTAAATAAGTTGTCACAATAAGATCAAAACACATTGTTGCCATATCTGACCAGATTGCACCAGGCTCTTACCGGGCACTTTATGTGCTTACTACATTTTTGGATTTACCATAAACCTAAAGAGTAGATTGTGAGGATTCCGTTGATGTAGCAACAATGCAGAGACATCCCAGTGACAACTAAGTCAGGACACCATCCAGTCTTTCCTGTCTGTGCCATGCATACTGTATAGAGCTATTTGTTTTGTCAACTGGTCAATGCCATCGTTATTACATCCTTATTAATTCTTCCTGTGTCTTGGGCCGACCATGTTCTCACCAGGCTTTTTTTTTTTTAAACATGTTCGAAAAGAAAGCATGGCAAGTCGAAGGCTTACCAGTTTCTACTGCATTCCTGCCAAGCTGGACAAGTTCGTACTGCTTTCACCCACTTTTTTGATGGTGGGAACATCATTTAGTGTGCTGGGGGTTTAATCAATGCAAAACTAATTATTTGTCAATTTGTTTTTGGTATAAGATTGGGACATATGATATAGCCTACATATAATAACCCAGGAGTGAGTGGAGATTAACACAAGGTTTGTATTTTCCCTAATGAGCCCAGGGAAGGGTGGTATGTAAAACATAATCGGAGCAAGGCCTTTGTTTAAGCTGGGTAGTTACTCCAGAGGTGTGTTTGGGTGGGTGTGGTTGCAGAGGAGGAGTAGAAGGAGGATCTTATGCACATTGTGTAACGAGCTCTAATTAATGTGTGTTTGTGTGCGAGAGAGAAACTGGCCTTTTCTCCTCCAGGGATCAGCCTGTGATAGAGTCAAGTGTACACTCTTGGCAGTGTGACCTGGATTTGGGAGCTGAGCTGCAGAGTGAGCGAATGTTCGTTGAGACCTTTCGCTGCAAAAGCAGACCTTCTTATAGATAAAAGCACGATACACATCACACCACAGCCTCATATGGCACCGTGTCTGGGGAGGAGGAGTACCCAGCCTCCCCAATAATTAAGCAGTGAGAGGGATTGAGAGTGATTGTGAGAGAAAGTGGTGATGATGCTGTTGTTGTTGTTGATGGTGGTGGTGGTGGTATTGGGAGGGTTAATAATGTGCTTGAGTTTATTTATGGAAGAATTCTAATCATTAGAATGCAATATGTTCATAATGTCTCTTTATCCTTACTGCTATTTGTGCTAGTCAGTTAAAATGAGCTACTGTAACTATTGTGAAGAAATCACAATAATAATTTTTAAAAAAGTTTAAAAAGTATTGGTATAAACATTAAACCTTCTCCACATCAAATACATTTAATTAATACATGTTTCATGTTCATACATAATTTTCATTGATTTCTGATAGGAATTATACGTCATATGTATAATTTTAACTCATAATGCTAGCAGGCTAGTGAATAAGCGCTAACCTAGCTAAGGGAAATTCTATGTCCCATATTCCTACATGTTCAAAACTGATAATGCTACCTACTGTACAGTTTGCTAACAAGCAAACAGAATTTTTGAGAGGGAATTTGTTCATAACACGTTTGATAATGCAAACTAGTAAAGCTGAAAAGATCTTTGAGAGGAAATGTTTTGATATTTAAAGAGCATTATTGATAATGCTAGCTAGCTGGTGAATAACAACTAGCTTGGTAAGATTACTAAGTTTTTAAGATGGAATTCATATTCAAACTTTTTTTTTTAGTAATTTGGATTGCTAATAGAGATTTTAGTTTATAATTCATAATTCTACTCTTCATTAATAATGTTTGCTACTTGGCTAACTGACAGGATTGTTGAAGGAATTCTATTTCATATCCCCACATGTTCTTCTAGAAAATAAGCTAATCTGACAGGAATTTTACAATCTATTTTTTGTTGTTGTTGAAGTCACCTTCATTAACAGTACTGGCTAGCTAGCTAACAACCTAACCTGACATGAATTTCACAGATTTTTCTTATCTTTATTTAAAACACTAACTAATTGGCTATTAAGCAAATCTGACAGGAATGCTGAGAAGCATTTTT
Source organism: Channallabes apus (assembly GCA_030522415.1). NCBI lineage: Eukaryota > Metazoa > Chordata > Actinopteri > Siluriformes > Clariidae > Channallabes > Channallabes apus. Next base: position 24,269,370 of record CM060115.1, on the reverse strand, counting down.
TTCATATTCTTGATATCTTTAAGGATTTTAAAAATATATTTTAGTTGTTATTATTAAATGTTTAATCATCTTCAACAACAGTACTGACTATCTAGCTAACAACCTAACCTGACATGAATTTCACAGTTATGTGCAATCTTTATTTCAAATGCTAGATAACTGCACAGATAGCACACACACGTGGCGGAGACGTCTATGCGACGTCAGCTTTTTCATCTGGCAGATGTCGCCGAGACGTCCGTGCCAGATGTTAGAACGACGCTTAGCCTACGTATTTAAGACGTAAATGAATTAAAACGTCCCTGATCCGCTCTTTAGACGATATTAATCAGATGTTCATACTGTACATCTGCCAAATGTCTGATTCATGTCGGATAGACGTCGTTTTATTAAAACACCCCCCTCCCATTATTTTAATTAAATACCCTTGGTTAATTATAATTAACCATGGTCAACAGAATTCTGTGATGGAAGGAAGCATAAGACAAATGGGATAAAACAGAGATTTTTATTTTATATTTAATAAAAACCCTGTTTTACACCAGTAGCAACTTACAAATGAGGTCTCAATTTGAAAAGATGTACAAAATATAAAACACCACAAATAAGTAATAATCATAGAAAAAAAATTAAACGTCAACAGTTTTGTACTTTAACTTTTTTGAAAGTTTGAACTTTATTCCTCTCACTTACACAACTCATGAAACCAGAACTGAACCGCAGATTAAGCACGCGCATATAACCGTCAGTATTTTAAGTGTGATTAAAAATACAAGAAATCGCTTAAACCAAAATAACGTGACTAAACATCGCTAAACAGCAGGTGACATTTATGTTCAGTATTTCGTTTCTATTTAGAAAGATGGGAATTAATTCCTGCTTACCTTTTCCACATGCCTGCCAAAACGTTTGTCTTCTCAACAAACTGTGTTCTCTACTCGCGATGTCTTCTCGCGATGCTTGCTCTGATATTTCCAGTTTTCATAGTGACACGATCTCTTTGGTTTATCTCAACATGATTGAATCTAATACATGTTAACTTGTTGAATTTCATGCAAATACAACACAATTTATTCATGTTTATCTTGGAAACATGAAATTATTATGTACAAAACACATATTACATTTTAGTACATGTAACAGGTAGCCAACTTCCTTTTTTTGAGTGTATAAGAAAGAAAATGGGAAAAGGAACATGAACCCGCATTTATATCTACAAAGTAATGTAGTGTTCGTCTTTAAACGTGCTATACATTCTAGTAAAATATCTGGATAAAAAAAAAATTATTAATTCACTTATTTCCCCTTAAATCATTCAAGTCATAGCTGATGCTGCAGCTTCTCGTCCACATACCAGCAAATTTCGGATGATAAAGATACGTCGTATAGATGTAAAGACGATGTATCATTTAACAGCTCAAACAGGCAATCTACAGACGATCAAAATACGACTATAAAAAAACAAACGCGATGTTTCCCAGACGTCTCCGCGACGTACCTGTGCTATCTGGGTGGCTAATAAATAAACCTGACAGAAGTTCTGAGAGGATTTTTTTTTCCATATTCTTGATTTCTTTCATTCATAATCATCACTTGTAAAACTAGACATCCAGCCAACATACTATATGCGATCCTTTCACAAACCGGATTCCAAAAATCTTGGGACACTAAACAAATTGTGAATAAAAACTGAATGCAATGATGTAGAGATGGCAAATGTCAATATTTTATTCAGAATAGAACATAAATCACGAAACAAGAGTTTAAACTGAGAAAATTTATCATTTTAAGGGAAAAATATGCTGAATCAAAATGTCATGGTGTCAACAAATCCCAAAAAAGTTGGGACAAGGCCATTTTCACCACGGTGTGGCATCTCCCCTTCTTCTTACAACACGCAACAGACATCTGGGGACCGAGGAGACCAGTGTCTCACGTTTAGAAATAGGAACGCTCTCCCCTTCTTGTCTAATACAGGCCTCTAACTGTTCAATCGTCTTGGGCCTTCTTTGTCGCACCTTCCTCTTTATGATGCGCCAAATGTTCTCTATAGGGGAAAGATCTGGACTGCAGACTGACCATTTCAGTACCTGGATCCTTCTCCTACGCAGCCATGATGTTGTGATTGATGCAGAATGTGATCTGGCATTATCTTGTTGAAAAATGCAGGGTCTTCCCTGAAAGAGATGACTAGATGTTGTTCTAGAACCTGAATATATTTTTCTGCATTGATGGTGCCTTTCCAGACATGCAAGCTGCCCATGCCACACGCACTCATGCAACCCCATACCATCAGAGATGCAGACTCCTGAACTGAGCGCTGATAACAACTTGGGTTGTCCCTGTCCTCTTTGGTCCGGATGACATGGCGTCCCACATTTCCAACAAGAACTTCGAATCGTGACTCGTCTGACCACAGAACAGTCTTTTGCCACACTCCATTTTAAATGATCCCTGGCCCAATGAAAACGCCTGTGCTTGTGGATCTTGCTTAGAAATGGCTTCTTCTTTGCATTGTAGAGTTTCAGCTGGCAACGGCGGATGGCACGGTGGATTGTGTTCACTGACAATGGATTCTGGAAGTATTCCTGAGCCCATACTGTGATTTCCTTTACAGTAGCATTCCTGTTTGTGGTGCAGTGTCGTTTAAGGGCCCGGAGATCACGGGCATCCAGTATGGTTTTACGCCCTTGACCCTTACGCACAGAGATTGTTCCAGATTCTCTGAATCTTCGGATGATATTATGCACAGTTGATGATGATAACTGCAAAGTCTTTGCAATTTTTCGCTGGGTAACACCTTTCTGATATTGCTCCACTATCTATCTGCGCAACATTATGGGAATTGGTGATCCTCTACCCATCTTGGCTTCTGAGAGACACTGCCCCTCTGAGAAGCTCTTTTTATACCCAATCATGTTGCCAATTAACCAAATTACTGTTAATTGGTCTTCCAGCTCTTCGTTATGCTCAAATGTACTTTTTCCAGCCTCTTATTGCTACTTGTCCCAACTTTTTTGGGATTTGTTGACACCGTGAAATTTGGAATCAACATATTTTTCCTTTAAAATTATACATTTTCTCGGATTAAACTTTTGATCTGTCATCTATGTTCTATTCTGAATAAAATATTGACATTTGACATCTCCACATCATTGCATTCAGTTTTTATTCACAATTTGTTTAGTGTCCCAACTTTTTTGGAATCCGGTTTGTAGGATTTTTGTTGTTATTTTAAAGTTCCAGATATAATTTCCACTGTTAAAACATGCTAACTGGCTAAGACAAGATGACTTGACAGAATGTTTGATAAAATCTTTCCCACTTAATTGATGGCCAAGTGATTATTGAGAAAACGTCTCGGGTTACATTGCTGTAACCCTGTTCCCTGAAAGGCGGGGAACGAGATGCTGCGTGAAAACGCTATGGGAACCATTTTGTCGCATTGCCGGTCGTTGAAGCATTCTGTGAATACACGCCAAAGTTTTTGGCTATATATAACTAGAGATGTTCCGATACCATTTTTTCCCTCCCGATACCGATTCCGATACTTGGACTCAGGGTATCGGCCGATATCGAGTACCGATCCGATATCTGGGTGTGTATCTGTACTGTGTTTGTGTGTGTGTGTGTATATATATATATATATATATATATATATATATATATATATATATATATACTGTATATATATATAGTACACATACTATATATATATATATATATATATATATATATATATATATATATATATATATACATAATAAATATATATATATAATTTCTTTTTTTCAAGTAAAATACTACTAGCCCTGTGTAACGGGTTCGACCCTAAGTGCACGGGCGACACCATGAAACACGGACACGAGGTGAGGTCTTACAGGAAAAAGGGTCATTTATTTAGAAAAACGGGTAAGGAAAGGGTTAAAGGCTCTATGCGGTCTTTTCCCCTTCGGCGGCAGGGATGCGAAGGCGGGCTCTACGCGGAAGTGAAGGTGCCGCGGGAGCTCGTGCAGCTCGTTCACGCGCTCCTCTCGCGGAGATCAAAGGCGCCCCCTTTTTAAAGTCTTTGGGCCGCATCACATCGCCCCGCTCTTGTGCCACCGTCTCTCATAAAATCCACCGCGTCGCAAAGTCCAGCTTCCCAACAGTCAGACCCCGAGCTACACTCCCCGCTGTGTTTTATAGCGGTGATAGCTCATGGGCCGTTGCCTGATTCTGCTACTTCACATACCTAAAGGGTGGCGAGGCCGCCTAACTAGTGAGTGAGGTGCGATATCAATTTGGGCGCACACCCATCACAGGCACACGCCGTGACACTCTGTAAGTAAGCTAAGCTAGCAAAGCTAGCGGGCATAAATAGGTTATGTTTAGGAAAATGGTATCGGATCGTGGACTCAAATACTCGCCGATTCCGATGCCAGCTTTTTTTGTGGTATCGGCAGCATTTCCGATACCAGTATCGGAATCGGAACAACCCTATATATAACCTCGACAGGTGATGTCATCTGATTAGATGTAGGTGGAGGTTATAAAAACAGGTGAGCCGGCAACAACCTCAGATTAATTTGTCTGAACAGCCGTCCGGTCACGTGGTAGTGCGGCATTCGGACGCAGCATCTCGTTCCCGCCTTTCAGGGAACAAGGTTACAGCAATGTAACCCGAGACGTTCCCTTTCAAGGCTTCACTCGATGCTGCGTGAAAACGCTATGGGAATGAGAATACCAACGCCGCCGCACTACAGGTGTCTCGACTCCAAGGTTGTGTAGCGTGTGCGCACAAAGCCAAGAAGGTCTCAGAACCATGCCTGGGCAGCTAACTCGGGGGCAGTGAGCCCGGAGTAGCATGAACATCCAGATTATAAATGTAAGAAAATGTGTGCAGGGAGGAACCAACCCTTCGCGCCACACAATTACTGCAGGGGATACCTCCTGCTGGTGAGACTGGGACGATCACCCTGGTTGGGTGAGCCCTGCTTCCCAGAGGCGAAGTGAACCCACGCGCCTCATAAGAGAGGGCAATATGCATCTCTCACCCAGTACAGTGGCGCTCTGACTTACGCCACTAGCTGATGCGGTGGACGTGAATCTGAAAAGCACATACTGGACAGTAAGTGAAGTTTCTCCTGCTCCGAAGCTGTAAAAGGCAGAGGACAGAAGGCTTCAAACAATGCAGCTAAGAAAATCCTGAGGGTACTAGGGCACAAGCCCAAGGACAAGCTTTTCCTGCAGAAGCTCCAGCACTGAAACATTTTGGCAGTGGACTGGGTCTACCTGCTTGGCACACACTTGTTGCAGGGGAATACCTCTTGCTAATCCAATAGCTGAGGCGGTCCCCTGGTTGAATGAGCCCTGATTCCTAGAGGCGAAGTGAGCCCACGCACCTCATAGGAGAGGGCAATAGCATCTCTCATCTAGAGCATGTAGAAGCTGCTCTGACCTACGCCACTAGCTGATGCGGTGGACGTAGATCTGAAGAGCACAAGCTGGACACAGCAAGTGAAGTCTCTCCTGCTCCGAAGCTGTAAGCGCGGAGGACAGAAGGCTTCAAGAGTAATAGGGTGCCTGTTGGGTTTATAGAGCTTTCGGAAGATAGTTGAGAGAGGATGCAGTTACGCACGTCCTGAGAGTGCTAGGGCACAGACCCGAGGATGGAAACTCCAGCACTGAAACAATTCGGCAGTGGACTGGGTTTACCTGCTTAGCAGATACTTGCTGCAGGGGAATACCTCCTGCTAATGCAATAGATGAGGCAATCCCCATGGTTGAAAGAGCCCTGATTCCCAGAGGCGAAGTGAGCCCACGCGCCTCATAGGAGAGGGCAATAGCATCTCTCATCCAAAACATGTAGAAGCTGCTCTGACCTACGCCACTAGCTGATGCGGTGGACGTAAATCTGAAGAGCAGTAAAAGGCGAAGCATATCTTGGAAGGCAAGAGGTCCGCCTTGCTACATGAAATCTCTCCCTGACTACTTCGGAGTGGGGTTCCCATTCCCCGTGTGTCAGAGATAGACTGGACAATACTACTGCTCCCGTATCCATGCTGGAATGTAAATCGCTCTAAGGGACAGGAACCTGGTGCGCTAGCTGTTAGCGGCGCGAGCACAGTCCGCCCTGGCGATAATATATGAGACTGCCATAGTGTTGTCCACCGCACTAGGACATGGCAGCCTCGCAACTGCTGGAGGAAGTGCTTTAGGGCCAGAAATAGAGCCATCATCTCGAGGCAATTGCTGTGCCATGCGAGGAGATAGCCTCTCCAGCTCCCTTGGGCTGGACGGTCATCAGAGACCGCACTCCAGCCTGTGAGGGAAGCATCTGTCGTTAGCCTCAGCGACGACAAGATGAACTTAGAGTGGGACCCAGAGTAGAGACCGGGGTCTGAACCACATCGAAAGGGTACGAAGCACCTGGCGCGTAACCCATATTAGGGATTGGCCCTAGTGATATCCCCTGGTTCTTAGCCACAACTTGGAATGCTCTCATGTGCAGAAGGCCCAAAGGTGTCACCATGGATACAGCTGCCATGAGAGCTAGGATGCCTGAAAGTGATGGTCACTTTCTGGTCTAGCTTGTTTTCCTTGAGGGTGTTGAGAATGGGTTCGATACGAGCGGGAGATAGCTGTGCCCGCTTACGACCGAATCCCATATGGCACCCAATGTGTTGTCCTCTGCACAGGAAAGAGCACGCTTTCGTGGCGTTGGGTCCCAGTCCTGAGAACAGAGATGAGCTAGGACGACATACTGATGTCGAAGCACTAGCCACCGGATGCCCTGGGACTCCCATAAGAACCAGGGCTAAATCCGTGCATTTTGTATGTGTGCGGGTGAGCTAGACCAATGGAAGGACCCGATACTGGTAAGCTTCGCCCCCGAAAGCGAACCTCAGGATCTTCCTGTGTTGTGGCAATGTTTCTGTATGAAAGTAAGCGTCCTTAAATCGATTGTCAGAAACAATCGCTTGGTAGGGTTGAGAGCAATCACCTTTACAGTCAAAATTAACACCAAACCTGGAACTACTGTCCATCATGTGTCGTCCATTTTATCTTCCACGGGAGTTCACATCGGTCATAATCAGCGCCGTTTACATACCTCCACAAGCGGACACTGAAACTGCCTTATGCGAGCTGCATGAGGCGCTCACACAGCACCAGACACAACACCGGGACGCTGCGCTCATTGTGGCGGGGGATTTTAATAGTGCCAACCTCAAACGCGCAGCGCCGAACTTTTATCAGCACATCACCTGCCCCACCAGGGGCGAAAGGACACTGGACCATTGTTATACCACGGTCAAAGACGGTTACAAGGCACAATCTCGTCCAGCGTTTGGTAAATCCGACCACGCCGCCATTTTCCTCATGCCAAAATATAAACAAAGGCTGAAACAGGAAGTTCCGGTCCTGAGGGAGGTCGCGCGCTGGACGGACCAATCGGTGGCCGCGTTACAGGACGCACTCGATGACGCAGACTGGGACATGTTTAGAAACAGCTCCGACGATGACGTCAGCGTGTTTACGGAAGCGGTTGTGGGATTTATTGAAAAGCTGGCAGGCGATACGGTAGAGAAAAAGACTATCAGAACGTTTCCCAACCAGAAGCCGTGGGTGGATAAAACCATCCGCGATGCTCTGAGATCTCGCACAGCTGCCTACAACACGGGACTTGCATCGGGGGACATGGAACCGTACAAGGCTGCGTCATATAACGTCCGGAAGGCGGTGAAAGAGGCGAAGCAGCGCTACGGGAGAAAACTAGAGTCACAGCTTCAACAGAGTGACTCTAGGAGCCTGTGGCAGGGACTAAGGACAATAACGGACTATAAAGCACCAACATCCGGTATGACAAACGCGGACGCGACTCTGGCAGACGAGCTGAACACATTTTACGCTCGCTTCGAGGCTGCAGCTAAAGACGCTAGCAATGCTAATGCTAACGGCGCTAATGCTAACGGCGCTAATGCTAACGGCGCTAATGCTAGCGGCGCTAACGGCTGCAGACAGGAAGACACAGTCAGCACCGGGAACGCGCTCATCATCTCCGAGCACGACGTGAGGAGAGCCTTCAAGAGAGTGAACACCAGGAAAGCAGCAGGACCAGACGGCATCTCAGGTCGTATCCTCAGAGCCTGCGCAGACCAGCTAGCACCTGTGTTCACTGAGATATTCAACATCTCTTTATCTCAGTCGGTGATCCCCACATGCTTCAAAGAGTCCATTATTGTTCCTGTTCCAAAGAAACCACATCCTGCTTCTCTCAATGACTATCGCCCTGTAGCTCTCACCTCAGTAGTGATGAAGTGCTTTGAACGCCTTATCAGAGACTTCATCATTTCTTCACTACCCGACACACTGGACCCACTACAGTTTGCATACCGTCAGAACCGCTCCACAGACGATGCAATCTCTCATCTCCTCCACACATCACTCACTCACCTGGACACTAGGAAAGGGAATTATGTTAAAATGCTCTTCATCGACTACAGCTCTGCTTTTAACACAATAATTCCTTCCACACTCACCACCAAGCTGGAGCACCTGGGACTGAGCTCATCTATATGTCAGTGGATCTCCAATTTTCTGACTGGCAGACCACAGGCAGTAAGGATGGGTGGACATGTCTCAGCTACACTCACTCTCAGCACTGGAGCCCCCCAGGGTTGTGTTCTGAGCCCCCTGCTGTACTCTTTGTACACCCACGACTGCGTGGCCACTACCAACTCCACCTCCATCATCAAGTTTGCTGACGACACCGTCGTGGTCGGACTGATCACCAACAATGATGAGTCGGACTACCTAGAGGAGATTGGAAATCTGGAGAACTGGTGCCAGAGGAACAATCTCCTCCTGAACGTCAGTAAGACAAAGGAGCTGATAGTGGACTTTAGTACAAAGCAGGAGAGGAACTACCAGACCCCCGTCATCAACAGGAGCCCAGTGGAGAGAGTGGACAGCTTCAGATACCTCGGTGTTCACATCACGCAGGACCTATCATGGTCCTGTCACATCAACACCGTGGTGAAAAAAGCCCGGCAGCGTCTCTACCACCTCAGACGCTTGAGAGACTTTAGACTGCCCTCCAAGGTGCTCAGGAACTTCTACTCCTGCACCATAGAGAGCATCCTGACGGGAAACATCACGACCTGGTTCGGGAACAGCACCATGCAGGACAGACGAGCTCTACAGAGGGTGGTGCGATCAGCCGAGCGCATCATCCACACTGAGCTCCCTGACCTGCACTCCATCTACAGCAAGCGGTGCTGGACTAAGGCCAGGAAGATCATGAAGGACCTCAGTCACCCCAGTAATGGACTGTTCTCTTTGTTGCGGTCTGGGAAGAGATTCCGCTCCCTAAAGGCCAACACAGAGAGACTGAGGAGGAGCTTCTTCCCGCAGGCGATAAGGTCTCTTAATCACACCTCCACACAGGACTAATAACATCTTTTAAGCTCACAACACTGACTGGACAATCATGGACACATTCATACACACTTGCACTAAATACTCATACATCTGGACAATTGCACATGTCACCTTTCATGCATATTTGCACAACCACGGACACTTTAATACCATATTTCTATATTTTTGCAATATTTTATTATGCCCTTATGCACAGTTAATTTTACAAATTTTACTAGTTAAAATTATTTCTTAGTATTTCCTTTTTATTGATTATTTATTTTACGTACAAGATTTTATTTTCTTATTTTCTTTCTTTTTAAGGTCACTGGCGGTCGTATAAAAAGCATTTCACTGCATATTATACTGTGTATGATTGTGTATGTGACTAATAAAATTTGAATTTGAATTTGAATTTTAACTGTATTCATTGATTTTCAGATAGCGGGAGAGCCCGCAGAATCTGAAATATTGGACGCAGCCCCCGTTCCTCTTGGGAACCAAGAATACCGACTGTAGTAGCCTGACTCACTGTCTGGTGGGGGAACATGTTCCATGGCCCCCTTGCCCGGCAGCTTGTCAGCAGATGCGCACTTTCTGGTTTCATGGAAGTGGAGGCCACGCCATTGAAAACACAGAAGGTGAAGTGAGAACTGAATCCTGTAGTTCCTCTCTCCAGTGCTTAGTACCCAAGGAGATATACTTGGCAGTTGCTTCCACGCTGCCAGTTTCTCATAAAAGGGCAAAAGTTTCGGCGGCTTGGTTAAACGGGGGGGGGGGGGGGTGTTAGATGTTCGGCATCCTGAAGCATGGCAGGAAAAACCAAAGAACTAACAGCCTATTGGAGACTGGTGTTGCCCGAAACACCAGTGGTGGCGGAGCAAAAACACCGACCTCCTGGGGGTGCCAGGGAGAACACTTATTCGTTTGAAAGGAATTCTGGGTGCCTCTCCCTATTGGGGGGCCACCCCCATTTATTTTATATATATATATTTTATTATTTTTTTTTTTTAAATCAGTCTGACCTCCTGGGGCAGATAGTGAAACGCGGCGCACCCCAATTTTTTACGAGGAGGTGCCCGGGTCCAAAATAAAAAAAATTAAAAACACATTCCTTGTGTTTACGCCTCACAAGAGTCAGATCCGGTCGAGACTGGGTGGCCGACAATCCCGACTCTTGAGCACGGCGGGGAGGGAATTTCCCAAAAGCTTGTTCGTATAACTTCGCCCCAGAACCTAGTGGCGGCTGAGTCAACGACATCGCTAACCTTATCTTGAAGAGCCCCACCAGTACTCAAGTCTCTCAGCAGGTCAGCCTGGTAGGCCTGCAAAACCGCCATGGTGTGCAGTGGAGCACCAAGCTGACCCACTGCCTGAAAAGCTTTTCCCTCCAGGGAAGATAAAAGTCTACACAGCTAGAAAGGAAGTATAAGCTTACCAGGGAGGATGATGTCCCAGGAGAGAGATAGCCTGTGAAGCGTCTCTGCTATCTGGGCGTCATCATATGATCCCGCGTTTCCACATCGACTATATTTAAATAAACAAATAAGTCGATGGCAGGAAAAACACAGGAAAAACACAGCATGAATACAGCTTACTCCATGAAAGGGTTAACTCATATGGAGAGAGCTAAGAGGGGGGGGGGGGGGAGCGTCATTGAGGCTCCGCCCCCCGGCCACCCGACAGAAGCTGCCGTCTACTGCTTGTTTTTTTTTAACTGCTTAAGGCTATTTTCATCTCCGGTAAACAAGAGCGGAATCCTCGTGATGACAACGCGGAAGAAAGGAGTTTTCTTACTTCCGCCTGCCGCAGCTCTGTCAGATGCACGAATTTTAAAGCAGTGTAGAGATCGCACTCCGATATGGATTATCACACACGGAGGGATACCTGGTTTATACTCGTCAAATTGGTGAGTTAAACACCTTCTTATTTTGCTGGTTTATCACAAGCACGCTTCACAACAAGGCTCTGAAGACAAACGATCTGAGGTTGTTGCCAGCTCACCTGTTTTTATAACCTCCACCTACATCTATTCAGATGACGTCACCTGTCGAGGTTATATATATAGCCAAAAACTTTGGCGTGTTTTCACAGCATGCTTCAATGACCGGCAACGCGACAAAATGGTTCCCATAGCGTTTTCATGCAGCATCGAGTGAAGCCTTGAAAGGGAACAACTGTTCATCTAGGTTCACATTAATCAGACCCTTGCTACCTGATAAAGGTATAACTCATTCTGCATTATTCTGTTCTTCATCTCTATGTTCCCTGTCTTGCCATTTCCTCTCATCCGCACACACAGTATACACAGAGGAAATACACTCACACAGGGATAAACACTGCTAACACCCAGTTGCACTGATGGCCATTCTGCCTCAGCACGGCAACATGTGCATCTCACTGTGAGAAATGTTGATTTCATTCGCTAATTTGTTAATTAGTTTTCCTGCAGTACAGCCCCCTCCCTGTCCGCTAATGTCGCCGGACACTGTGAGATGGAAATTGGTTAAAAAACGATAATGAAAGATAGATATTGAAATAAATAAATCTGGAACGCTCCCCGAGGACCTGAATGGAGAAACTTATCTGCTCCGTCTGCTGATACAAAATAATTAAGCGAATTAAGCGAACAAAGGGCCGGGAGAGCTCTGCCTAATGCCGTATCTCCTCAACCTGTGGCTAAGTACACCATCCGTGCAGATACAATTCAGAGGCCCACTGAGGCTAAACTGTACAAGCCCTGGCAACACACACTTGTACACAAACATTGCTGTTCTGGTCTCTGAGCTGAGCTTGGTTCAAAACTGCCGACAGCTTTCAGACAGAGGTGTTAAAGGAAAAGTGGGCATTTTTCAAACTAATCACAAATTATCACCTCTCTCTCTCACTTTGTCTCAGTTCACTAACAACTCTATCGCTCTCTCTCCCAGTTCAGGATGTGTGTGTGTGTGTGTGTATATATATATATATATATATATATATATATATATATATATATATATATATATATATATATATATATATATATATATACGCATACACTACCGTTCAGAAGTTTGGGGTCACTTGTAAATTTATTTTCTACATTTTACAACATTACTGGGGATTTCAAAACTATAAAATAACACATATGGAATTAGGTAATTACATAACAACATCAAAAATAACAGTTAGTTGTTATTTTAAGACACAGAGGTCGGCCTTTCTGTAATAGTTCTTGCAAGAACAGTATTGTCAAGTGCATTTACAAAATCCGTCAAGCACCATAATGAAACTGTCTCTCATGAAGGCCGTCCCAGGAGGTCGAGACCAAAATCTACCTCTGCTGCAGACGAGAAGTTCATTTAGAGTTATCAGCCTGAAAAATGACCAATTAACAGCACCTCAGATTAGAGGCGTTATGAAGTCTTTACAGAGCAGAAGTAGCAGAAACATCTCAATATCAACTGTTCAAAGGAGATTCATGCAGTTTTTGGACGCCTTCAGCAAAACTTTACAATGTAGAAAGAAATCAAAATCAGGAACGATCAAACTTTTGAACGGTAGTGTATATATACACAATGATCAGCATTTTTAAAATAAGGTCTGTAGAATATACTGTACATGAGATATTCAAGTTAAGCCAGGACAACAGAATAATAGAACCCAGTTATGAGAGTAAAGACGACCTTTATTTCTGTATATAATCCCCTGCTACAGTACACGAATGCACTCATCCCACGTGTCACAAGAACTTGGATGCCATCAAGATAGAAAAGTTTTCTCAGTACGTTGGAGCATGCTCGGACTGGCTGTTAAAAAACTGGCCTTCCAGGATCTCCATTATTGGCCCAAAAAGGCCCCAGGACTTGGCGAGTCCCCCAGGGGACGTGGCGATAACTCCCAAAGAGTTCCTGTAATGTGCAAGTGGTATCCATGAATGATTGTTTGTACAGCTCCCGCAGACAGATCCGTCTATTCCGCAAATTGATTTTCAAGGATCAGGCGTTCCATTTGCTTTATGTTCACAGGAATGACTGCAGTGGGGTCCGTGCCACCATGGCTAGGATTGTCATTCACAGACATACGGACTTCTTTATAACCATTTGCACCTACTGTAGTTTACACCATTTGCACCTATTCCTAGTTTGACTTGAACACCCTTCTTATTATTAAAGAAAGGATTTTGTTTTTATTATTTTTCCTTTGAGAAAGTGTAAGTGGGGAATTGCTTTTTAACTTGTTGGTGTTTTACATAAGCATAAAAGAAAACTTGATAAGACTTCCTCTTGTGTTCGCCTCATACTCTGACCTTTATTGTTAGAGAGAAATAAGGGAAAAAAGGTGAAAAAATGGTTTGTAATTTGCCTTATTATTGCATATTTTTCTAGGTTTGTTAATTGAATTTGACAACTTCCCTTAGACTTTGTTCATAATTCAGTAAGTTGGCTTTGAGTAAAAAAAAAAAAAAAAAAAGATTCCTATTGTTTTCTGAGAGCCAGTATTTTTAGGAAATATTTTTCTTAGAAATTATTTATTGTTGTGGTAAAATAAATTCTGCAGATGTAGTGGGTGTTCAGAGTATTCCTTTAAATAAAAAAAAATAAAAGAACATAAAAGAAATAAAAGAAATTATTTATGAGGTTGGGTTGCTAGACACTATAATTCACTCAGTGACACTTAAGTACAGGATTCCAAGATAGAGAGCCAGTGTGTGTGTGTGTGTGTGTGTGTGTGTGTAAAACAATGGTGAGACCAGATGCCAGCAAACAATAGTAATCATGAGTGGGCTGTGGAGAAAGTGTAGGAACTCGAGTCATTTCTGGCTTCAGTGAAGAAATCAGGACAAAAAAAAAAACAATAAAGTGAGAGAGTGAGAGTGAACATGAGAGATAAGAAAAAAAAAATCTTTAACAATTCAATATGCTCCGAACTGATCTCAGCTGACAGTGGCGGTTTGTCTGTAGTTCAGGTTAATTAGCTGCTGCTTATTTTTAATGAACTTCATGCAGTTGTTTGCTTGTATAATCAAGGCACAGAAGCAGAACCGCAAGCTAAGGTGCCAAAAATAAGCTGACAAAAGCATGGGCCCGCCTCGCCAGGCTCTCTCTAAATGGGAAAGCCAACTGCCTGCTTCATAAAACTCGCTTAGCTCGCTCAAACAAAATGGACTGTAAAGTTCGTTAGATGGAAATATTAAAAAAGAATTAAGCTAATGGAGGTAAAATTAAAAGAAATGAGCCAACAAACATATCACGCCAAAAATGGCTCCGCTCTGACAGCTAAGATTCCTAATGACGGACTACGTTCTGAAAAAAAAAAAAATTTAAATAGCGTTCCGTGCTTAAATTTCTTTGAAAAGTAATGACCCATGGACGATGCACACTCCAGGCATTTTGTGGGGAGCGGTGGGGAGGAGAGAGAATGAGAGAGAGAGAGAGAGAGAGAGAGAGAGAGACTAAACAAAGAGAAATGTCCTGCAGTAAGGGTTAGGTGAATCCTTTAGAAGATCAGTGGGGGCAAGAAGGCTTAATGGAAAAGGATGAGGCAATGGAAAGTGCTTTAAGTTTAATGTAAAAGAAAGAAAGAATTATAAATGTCAAGAAAAATCAGAAGAAAAAAACGCACGGTTAGCTACAGTTACGCCACGATGCGATGGATTCTTAATGGTCAGAAAGTGTTGATTAATTTTCTATAACAGCAGCTCTCTGACAATGGCTCTGGTCTACAGTATATTAACACGCTTTTTCTAGTAAGTTATCGTTACCAGGGAGTCATATGACAGATGCTCCACGTAAACGCCTGCAATTGTTGAAATGGACAGATTTGTATGAAGCAATGTTTATTTAACATTTATGAAAGGAGTATCCAGTGTCAGCACTTCAGTCACAGTCAGAAGCAAAGCTGTAACTAGGTTTGCAGACATATGAAAGCCTTTAGGATGGACGGGTTTTTGTTTATGCGGTTCCTCTGTGAGAGTAAAGCTGCATTTTTTTTTTTTTGTCCTATTAATTTTAAGAGAGGATAAAAAAAAAAAAGAGAGGTTAAACGCTAAAAACAACATGCCTATTACATTTTCATTGCTCTACTCACGGCAAAATGAAATTTGTGGAAAAAGCTGGCATGTCGAGTTACACTGCTAGTCATAAATATCAAAAGCAATGATATTTATACGGTAGATATCATAAGTATGAGAAATTTCAAAGCCTTGTTCATCTCCTGGCCTGCTAGCTATTGCATA
The DNA here is from genome assembly GCA_030522415.1 of Channallabes apus. Taxonomy (NCBI): domain Eukaryota; kingdom Metazoa; phylum Chordata; class Actinopteri; order Siluriformes; family Clariidae; genus Channallabes; species Channallabes apus. The sequence continues at coordinate 24,253,748 of CM060115.1, read as the reverse complement.
TAGAGACTGCACGAGAGACTGATTGAGAGTTCGATGCATGTAACTGGAGTTTTGGATCACAGAGTCACTCATTACAACCCGCATTTTTGACTAAAGTATTCCCCTCTCTTGCCTTTCTCCCCTCATTTCAAGTTTGACAGAGGAAAGACTTTGGATGAAACGGAGGAGTGCGTCCCATTTCCAAGTTCCGATTGTTCTAATGAGGTCGGAGCATTCGCATCTGGATTCGTGTATGCCAGGCCCTGCTCTGAGAATCTTCCGCACAGGGAAGTGTTTAATTTCAGCCCCAAACTGTTGAGAACGTACCCAATCCTGGAAACCTGCAAAAGCTTTCTCTCTCTCTCTCTCTCTCTCTCTCTCTAACATCATCTACTAATCTCCTTGAGGAGAAATACGAGACGACAATGGTTAAAGCACCTCCAATAATTGGGTCCAACAGGCTTATGGTATTAACCTAAAATGAGTTCTTTTCCCCTTTAAAGTGCAATCCGTTATTTCAATCGCCCTGGTCTTTGAGAATATTAATAAACCGCTACATCGGAAAATGGGGCCGCGGTTCAGTAAAAGGCTGTGTACCTGAAGTCGCGGGCCGAGGTCTCACCAAGGACGGAGGCATGAAAGCACAATGCGGAGTTTGCTCTTGAAGACGACCTTAGCCTTCTTCATCATGCTCCCTTGGAACAAAACAAATAGAATTGGGGCTTTTTGATCGGAACGGAGCAGGGCCGGGGTTCACCACTTCAGAGCCACTCGCGCTTACTACTGAAGTGCACTGACATCTGAGGATTGTGTCGTACGCTTCTTACGAGGCCCTGTCGTACTCTAAAGTTTCACTCTGAACGTCAAAAACTTTCAGCCTGCGCCTCCTCATTAAGGAGAGAGGGAATGTACACAGCCGTGTGTTTTTTCAATTGAATTTATACATGCTATTACATAGCTATTACATAAGTCCACTACCAAGTACTGACTCTATTGCATCAGTGAGCAGAGGCTGATATAATTTGACCATTTTTTACATTTTTTTAAATATTCCATATTGCCTTTTTTTAAATAAAAAAATGTAATCAGTAAGAGTTAAAGTATGAAGCATGAGGGATTTGAGTGGATATTGGGTGTAGGTTGTTAAGCAATGACGAGAATTAACACTATTGCAAAATATAAATGTTTCCATCTAAATAAAGTGTGCATGCTTATGATTATACCGTGGCAGTCTGGGAAAACGCATTGTATGTCATTGTAGATAAATTTAGTAAAAAAATAAACCAATAAGTAAAAGAAAACATTTTCAATGTAAAAAAAGGATATAAATATTCATTCATTCATCTTCTATACCGCTTAATCCTGTGTTCAGGGTCGCGGGGGACCTGGAGCCTATCCCAGGAGACTTCGGGCACTAGGCGGGCTACACCCTGGACAGGGTGCCAATCCATCGCAGGGCACACACACATACACACACTCACACACTACGGGCAATTTGGGAACGCCAATTAGCCTAACCTGCATATCTTTGGACTGTGGGAGGAAACCGGAGTACCCGGAGGAAACCCACCAAGCACGGGGAGAACATGCAAACTCCATGCACACAGAGACGGGAATCGAGCCTGGCCGGGGAATCGAACCCAGACCCTGGAGGTGCAAGGCGACAGTGCTAACCACTACACCACCGCGCCGCCCTGGATATAAATATTTCTTTCATTATTATTATTTCCTTTTTAAACATAATTTTTGTCCATGATGCTTTGATCGAGATGTTGGACAAAGTGGTTCCCAAGTGACAAAGCAAAAAAACTGTGAATATGTGCCCCAGGTGATATTACAGCCATCTTGGAGTCAGACTAGCCAAGTGCTCAAGAAGGATAAGTAGCACCAGTCAGTCAGTCAATCATGTGTGCCACCTGTGAGCTTACACAAGCAGAAGACTGCAGATAGAGCTGTCCTCCGAGTCTGTTACTCCCCTCATCGAGCCAACCTCCAAATTGTACTGTAGCTGAGCAGCAGTTCGAAAAAGATGATGGTATCACATTTCTCTGAAGAAACACATGCTAGCCGTAACCCTTCCTGATTGGTAGCTGTCGCTTTGATGTGGGAGAGTCCTACGGGCAGGTGGGAATTGAATCATTATAACATACTAAATTAGGAACAAAACAAGATGGCATATATGCCATGGCATGAAACAAACAAGAATGAGCATCTGTATGTGGGAACTGTACACACACTCATTCACCAACACCACTTGGAAAATACATCAACTTTACTGGAAGTTATTGCCACATCTCCTGTACGGTCCTCACCTCACTCCAAGCCATTTCCACATGTTTGGGCCATTAATGGAGTTCCTGGGAGGCCAGGGTTTCATACATTAACCAACAGTCTGATTATGGCTCTGACATACTGAGGAAACTTTCTAACTTGAAGGTATCCAAGCACTCGTGAAACACTGGGATAAGTGCATTAGGGTAGCAGGAAATATTATACAGAATGTTTTCACAATCAAAAGTCCTGGTTGGATGTAAAAATTTAGTCACCACCAAATCAGAATCGAGCATTCACTAGCATTGTCAAACGATTCTCTTCGGCGATAGGTAACGGCAATAAATAGAATAACAAACAGAGGGATAAGGCAGTGAGTTACTGAGCGGATAATCAGCAGTCCCAGATCCTCCTTGCTTGCCATTGTTGGACCCTTCAGCAAGGCCCTTAACCCTATCTGCTCTGGGGAAGCCGTATTATGGGTGACCCTATCTACTGCGGATATGCAAAGAAAGAATTTCACTGTACAGTATTGTATTGTATACATGACAAATAAAGGCTTAACTTAGACAAACAGCTATTGTATGCTTTGACTGTGAATGTACATTTTTTAATTTTACAGCATGTTGCTACATTATTTTCTCAAAGTCATAATTCTGTGAGATTCCTATAAAATGGGTTGTGGTTTTAAATATAATATGAATCATAAAAATATTTTAGTGGTGGCTGGTGTGTATGGGGAAGCAATGAAAAAAGCCTTTCCGTTTTCATATAAAAAGATATTTAAACATGTTATATTTTGCTTTATTATTATTATTATTATTATTATTATTATTATTATTATTATTATTATTATGAATGCAACAATATACAGTATGGTATGCTGACGTGAAGCTGTGGGTGAAGACTTTCTAGCCCAGACTATATATTCAGGAATCCTATCAGTGACTATGCACTGTTCAAACCTAACAGTCTGATTGTCAAACTACTAACAGGTAATATCACAAGCAGTTTTCAATAGTGAGATTTTTTTTTTTTATTGCTCTAAGATTTTTATTTTAAACAAACCAACTTAGTTGTACAATCAACAGTAACATGGCCACCCTTTTCTAGACGAAATGATTTCTCTTTTTCTTTCATATCCTCTTTATGCACCTGTCTGAAGAGCACTGACTCATCCTCTTCCCTGCGAATTCAGAAATGATCTCCTGCCTGCCCTGTTCCATTTCCCCTCCGTCATCCGGTGTGAACTCCAATGCCAAGTTCCTCTCGCTCACCAGGGATTCGCACACGATACCCGTCGGTGAGATCAGCTGCCTCTTTTCCGCAGTTCTCTCGTGCCTCCCTTACCTATCATTACCGCAACGGCTCTGATGGCGCAGTCAGTAAACAAGGCAAACGATTAAGCAGATGAGGTGTGCGTAAACAGAGCAGGTAGACAAAAAAATGAGAGAGAAACACTGGGAAAAAAGGCACTCCGGAGAGTAATCAGGCATGCTGTCTGCGCAGGAGAGAGAGAGAGAGAGAGAGAGGGGGAACGAGACGCCGCTCCACACAGGTGCTTCTCTCAGCTCTGCTACATTGGTTAATTGAGCAAATCTCTCATTTCAGGCCCTCCTGTAGCTTCAATTAACTCTCTTATCACAAAAGGATGAAATAAATAAATAAATGAATAAATAAAAAACGAACGGCACACAAACAGAATGTTACGCTCGCTCTTTGCCATCGCTTTAGTCGCTTTAAGCTCTCTGTAGAACATGTGTACAGTTATTGCAGTAAATAATATATGATTCCAGTAAACAGTATCATGGACTTGAATTCTGTATTCTGATTGGTTTGAAGCTGTTGATTAATTTCCTAAATCAGCAATAATTCTAGCATGTGTTCATATAATCTCTATAGTATGACTGACACTTAACATGAATGGATTGTTAAAAAAAAAATGTGTGAGATGTTTTTATGTGACATTATCGGAAGGAGTCTCCAGTCTCAGTGTAACAATCTTGGGGAAAGCTGTAGAATAAAATTTTCCACCACAAGAAGAACTAGGAGCAGAGCTGTTTCTCAAAAACTGCAAAGAAAAAAAAGTAAGATGGAACTGAATGACTGTCTATGATCTATCTACAGTATCTATCTATCTATCTAGGAGGGGTGTTCAAGTCAAACCGAGATTTGCGATGACTGAAGTCGTTAAAAGTGATTGACATTTTGTGCAGTAAAACATTTGAATGAGGATAACGTTTTAAAGAAGTAAAAATGATGATCCAGGCTGAGGTGGCTCAGAACCCACCGCAGGCGTTGCCATGAATAAGTGGAACGCCTGATTCATGAAAATCACCAGCTAACATGTTGCCAACTTGTGGAAGAGATACATCTGTCTGTGGGAACTGTACACACAACCATTTACAAACACAATTTGCAAATTAGAGGAACTCGTCTGGGAGTTATTGCCGCATCCCCCGTACAGTCCAAGCCATTTCCACATGTAAAGGAGTTCCTGGGGGGCTAGCGTTTCAAATATGAAAAGGACTGATCGTGGTTTCTAAACTCATGGTGAAATGCTGGAACAAATGCGTTAGTGTACAGAAATGAAGGCAGTTGTCACTCTACATTAGTACTACATTATTTTATTCCGCACAATCAAAAGTCTCAGTTTGACTTGAACACCCCTTGTATTTATCTATCTACAGTATCTAACTTAGATGTAATTCTCACAATGAACCTTTGGCCCCTGGGTTTCATTCCAATAACACGTGAGCTCCTGCACATTTGATCACTTACACCTCCCTTGCACTGGAACACTAGGAGACCAAAAAAGATAATACATAGATTAAATATGTATGGGAGAATTAGGCAATCTCAAGTATTATATCATTTAAATTCAAATCATTCTATCTAATAGGATTCTCTCTTTTTCTCTCTCTCATTAAAATGGTGGGAATATTAGTAGATGAAAAACAGTAATACACTCTCCCTTATTATCCAACCATTCGGTTCCTGAACTTTGGGCCGGTGAATATGAATGAACGTTGGTGCTGATGGCACCTACCGGAGTAGAGACGTGTCAAGCGGGGTTGTGCGTAAAGATGGCTGGCTCATATTAAGCCTTTTGTGTGGATCCGCTGAAGATCTGACAGAGACAGCGCTCAATCACACGCGCCTTGACATGCCATCAATCTGCTTAATTACGCCCAAATGTGAGCATTTTAATAAACGTTATAAATGGTCCAATGGTTGTAAATGGTTTTTTTCTTTCTTTCTTTCTTTTTCAGAGCCATGGCGCTGCTGGTGTTGGTGGTGCCGCTTCCCCCAGCTCTCTCTCTCTCTCAAAAAAAAAAAAAAAAGTGTGAGAAAAAAGGAGGAGGGAAAAAAAACATATTTACTTCTTTTGCTGAATTTCAATCTGAGGGGCCAATTATCTTCCTACTGCAATGCTACGCTTCAAACTGGAACGCTGTTTGTGTATGTGTGTGTGTGTGTGATAGAGAGAGAGAGAGAGAGAGAGAGAGAGCGGAGGCATCAGTAGCGCGTGGGGTAGTTGGGGACTTGGGGCCGAGTGAAGCAAAGGGCGACTGCGCTTTGATCCAAACCTGGAGGTCAAAAAGTGAAATTAAAACCAGCGACTGAAACGGCGATGGAATAAACAGGGTGGAAAATATCTGACACTCGCGCCCTCGAGTTCCAATACCCAGTTTTTAACACCAAAGATCTGCAGAGATCCGGCCTGGCCTTCGCGGGGCCACTCTGGCACCCGCACTTAATCTCTGGTGGCTTTGCGAGTGTGTGTGGTCATTTTACACTTGTCACTGCACGGCTAGGATCTATTTCTCCCTGTTTTCTGTGTGTGTGTGTGTGTGTGTGTATGTGTGTGTGTCAAAGTGTTTGTGCCGCCGAGAACCGTGCCCTTTTTTTCTTCACTCTCTGAAGGTCAGAGCGTGTGTGTGTGTGTGTGTGTGTGTGATTTCGTGCGTGTGTGAGGTGTTAGTGAATACACTCCGAATCGCTGGGGTTGAGCTCCGGCTCTCCTTAGGTGAGGTATTAGCAAAGCTTATTTATTTCCATTTCCGAGGCTTTTATTTGCCAGGTTCCCCCGAGGCGTGCCCGATTTCTTCTGCGATTCCCTTCTTAATTTTAATACCCTTTTTACTCATCTTTCTCTCTCTCTCTCTCTCTTTCTTTACTGTCACCCCAAGCCACCCCCCCCCACCCCCCTGTGCGCTTCTATCCACCAACTTCTCTCCTCTCCTTTTTCGGAATAAAGGATCTCCTGCGCAGGCAGACAAGGCGACCACTGGGATGACGGTAAACTAGCTTCTTTTTCTTCGCAATTAATTGGTGTACAGCCATGTGCATATATGATAACAGATTTTTTTTCTTCTCCTCAACAAGGAAAAAGGGAGGTTAATTAATGTAACAGCCATGTTCGTGGAGATGCTGGATTTACAGTGCCCCATCCCTCCCTCCCTCACTCCCTCTCTCGTGTCTTCCCTCTCTCTCTCTCCTCTTTTCTCCTCCTCCCTCCATCCCTCCCTCCATTCTCCTCCAGTCTCTCCCTGTGCCGCCTTTAAGAACCCTGATTCTCCACTAATGACCTAGTTCTTTTAATGAGCTGAATTAACCCCCGGCTACAGTCACCCAGGTCTTAATTGTCAACCGAGGCTGAAACAGGAGACCCCCACAGACACCCCCCCTCCTCCATGCACACACACACACACACACATACACACACATACACCACACTCCATATCATCAGCAGGTACTCTACATTACAACATATCAATAAATACACCAGAGTCATCTTCATCATTAATACCTTTATGGATTTTTGGAAGCATGTTGCCCCTCCGCTGTCCAAACACACACACACACACACACAGTGCCCTGTGAATCTGTCCGTCACGCTGCGACAGTGCAGTCGAGATCCCAATAATACAATAATTAGAAAACGCCTGTGCTTGGGAACCTGCAGACTCATTAGGTTTGATTTAAAAGGACCCCTTCATTTAGCAAAAACGAGATTAAAAATTCTCCTTCATGTCGCACCCAAGAGGTGTGTTTTAAAAATTCAATACACTGCTTTACTGTAAAGCGTAATGTAAAATAAATGCGATTTGGAGACAGAAAAGTGGACATCTAATTAGAGAGTCTTAATAAAATTCGAAACATTGAGCTTCACACTTTTCCTTAAAAATAAAAAAAATATATATTAAGAAGAAAGAAAATTATGCAGGCGCAAAATCAGGTTATAGAGTAAGTATTGCGCAGACTGCGCATGAGGTAAACTGGGGGAAATTTTGTTTTCCATTGGGATGAAATATTGTCTCTAGTATTACAACGGAACAACACAGGTGGTAAATTTATACACATGCAAAATCCAGAAAAAAAAACAAGTAAATGCAGTAAATCAGTATCCATTTTCTCCTGGATTATGAGAACACACGGCACGAGGCAGGAAAAACTCCTGGTCAACACATCATAGACTCTGTAGGAATTGTACGGAAATAAAATCAGGAGTCATCAGAATGTGTACTTGCAGGGCACAAATTCTCTCTTTTTGTCCCTTAACTGTTTTTGTATTTCTCCGTAAAACAGGTTTTAAACAAAACTGTTTGATTTTTTCCCGCTATTGCTACCTCATACTGTATAAGAAGATTCCCTCATTTACATAAACACAGTAACAGCACATTTGGAGGAGGAGTGAAGCAGCATTTGATCTGGAGCATTAACACACACTTTGGGGAAGCTATAAACACTTGCATTAACTTTGAGAAATAGCAAAATATGGCACGTTTAAATTAGACTCAAATCCAAATTTAGGACTGACTACACAAGTCAAGACCACCTGTAAGCTGTCCATCAATGAAAAATTGTTCAATTACTCAAGCCCATGTGTACGTGTGTTACATCAAATTTACATTGAGAATTTACATTTACATTGACACCTCCGTTATTTGATATCATTTGAAATTATTTGAAATTTATATTAAAACCCGTCACACAACATTCCATTCAGTAGCCTAATGTTGAGCGACCAAAAACCACCAGAACATGTGCACAGTTATTGCAGTAAATAATATATGATTCCAGTAAACAGTATGATGGATTTAAATTCTGGTGAATTCTGCATTCTGATTGGTTTGAAGCTGTTGATTAATTTCCTAAATAAGCAGCTGTGACAATAATTCTAGAATATGTTCATAAAATTTCTCAAGTTTGACTGAAACTTAAAATGAATGGATTGTTAAAAAATGTGTGAGATGTTTTCATGTAACATTATCGGAAGGAGTCTCCAGCCTCAGCGGAACAATCATGGGGAAAGCTGTAGAATTCAATCAATTTTCCACCACAAGAAGAATTAGGACCAGAGCTGTTTCTCAATCCAGAATGGCTCATATACTGTAGATCCCACAATACTCTGGTAGTGTAGTGTAGTCGATGGCTGAACCTGCAAAATATGAACAATCCTATGAGGAACTGGAACACTCACATATATTCATCCATCCAAAACACAACATAAAAAGACAACATTGTTTATAGAAAACAAACTGCCACAAAATGTTTTATGCCCTTCCTATCACAACCCTCCCATTTTCTAACCAGTCGTGGGACTGGCACCGTATGCAGTGGCAGTGGCTGGGATCTGTGAGGACGAGGGTTAAGGGTCTTGCTCAAGGAACCAACAGTGGTGACCTGGCAGTGGTGGGGCTCGAATCCCTGACTCTTTGATCAGCGTCCCAGAGCCTCACACATCTTAACATTCTTAGACTGCCAGTGTATTTAGTTTTGTTATTCATATTTTCTAATTTATGTTTCCTGATTCTATGGTTTGGTACATTGCAACTATATAGTGGTTTCTGACTTGGAGGCATACAGTATGTTCTGGTTTCTTACTTTTTGACAAAATTATATATGCTCATTTAGTAACTTTACATTGAACGTTGGACTAGTGGCTATAGGATTCACTGCCTGGGGTCGAGTCCTGCTCAAGGCATTGGCTTAGTCGCTGTCATATCTGTAACATTATCTTGAGAAGATTTGTTCAAAGTTATACCAGTGGCATGTAGTCAACACTGGTTCAAGTCATTCTAACATTCAAAAGCAACCGAATACCAGTAATGTTCAAATGTTTGTAATGTTGCCACAATGTTTTGCCAACCAACAATTTCGTGCTGGTTAATGTTTCAATCATGGTTGTGAAAACCCCTGTAGATGTTAATCACGCTGCTCTAGAATTGCCAAACCTTTTCGAGTGAGATCTCGAAGCACGAAGGCCTTACAGTATCATGTAATTTACACTCATTTTCAACTATCCATATTGACGAGGTGGGGTCACCCTGGAAGACACCCTGTCCATTAGGATGGATAAAGACGACTGGTTTTCATGCTTGCAGATCTTGACTGCGTCAAGCTTTTTCTGAAAAGCAATGAGTGCAGGACTCATGAGGGAAAAGACTGGGTAGGAGGAAAGTACGGAAGAAAGGAGCAAAGATCGTTGCTCCCTGTTGGGAACAGGAGACGGGAGGTCAGCTGGAATTGTGGGATTGGGGCCGATGTGTGTGACAGGATGGGTGACAGACAGTGGCTAGGTCCAATCCTGACCTGAGGTTACCGGCAGGGGCATGTAGCACAGACGGCATGACAAGGGCAAGAGGAAAGGGCAGAACATGCACTGTCATTCACTCACACACACACACACACACACACACACACACACACACACACACACACACACACACACACCTATGTGAATTCCATGTAAGTCATGCAAAAAAAATTTCTTTATCTTAAATGGTTTTGTATTAATCTCACAAGTCATAATTTATTATATAAAATATTAATATTTTCCATAAATTTTTAAGATGCAAGATTTATCAAAATATATTAACACATATATTCATATATAACACATATATAAACTTATTGTTTTTTTGTAAATTATTTATTCATAATTACGGTAATGACTTCACGTAAACCACCATGTACAGTAAATGAAGGTTTGGATATCTGTACAGTACACCATGTGCGATGGACGCATACAGCTTGCAGTAAACTAAGACAAACATTTAGGTCATTTAAGTCACAGTTGTTGTTTTTTTAAGTGTACCGGCCAGCATTTGAGGATCGTGAGAAGGAACAAAAAATTGGGGCCTCGTGAGGGAAGCGCAGGTTTTTTTGTCTTCAGAAGGTTTTAAATGAGAGCTTTAAAGGAAATCTCCCTCTTGAATAACACTTCTAAGAGCCTTCACGGTAAATTTACACGGATCCTTCGCTGCCTCAGGAGCTGTGAGATGACTCTCTGAAGCTGTGTGTGTGTGTGCATGTGTACGTGTGTGTGTAGTGATAGAGAGAGAGAGAGATATGAGGGGGTTTGTTAGGGCAAGGTTGAGCTCATCTCTGCCCTATAGTAGTGTTTTATAGACAAATCACTAGAAAGAAAATACTATTCATAAGCTCCCAAAAACATCATCATCATCATCATCATCATCATCACTAGGGTAAAAGCAGCATGAGGCTTGATGCGTGATACGGGAAGGCATCTGTCTGTTGTCAGCACAGGTTACACACTGTAATCTCTGGCTGCTTTCGAATTACAATGTCATCACCGTCCCAGTGCGAGGGTTGTTTTTCCCCCTTCTCTTCTTCATCTCTCTCTCTCTCGCTCTCTCTCTCTCTCTCTTTTCCCCCAGGTTGCCTGAGGGCTCCGCGCCGTTTCTGTTTATTCCCCCTAATCTCGTCCTCATCTCTGCGAGCCTTTGACAGATGGTTATAGGCACACAACAGTTTGATTTCTCTCTCCACCTATCCTTCTTCTTTCTTCCTGCTGTACAACAAATAGCTCAGTACTGGCGTGTATCACATAGCTGCTCTTTGTGTGTGTAGGAGACTAAGAGACGTGCACGCACGTGGCTCATCTGTCTATTCGATCCCTTATCGCATTCCCGCTTCCTTCATCAGTCTTCTAGGTACACGCCGTTAACCTTACTGGGTGTTATTAAAAAGATACATGTGCCATGGTTAGCCTTTTTTTTCATGACACACGCACACACACACATACATACACATACACATATGCACTCACGCATCTTACTATGCTTTTGAGGAACTACCATTAACATAATTTAATAATAATATACATAATTAACAGAATGCTTACACCAAAAAGAAAACATCTGGGCTCTTATTTTTCTTTACTGTTTGTTCTGTGTGAATGATTGCATGAAAGAAGAGAGAGAGTTAGAGAGAGAAAGTTTTGTTTGTATTTTACATTTTCAAGAATGTAAAAAAAGATATTGTTTTTTCATTCCTGTTATTTGACTTTCTTTCATTCTGTTTATCATATTTCAAATTATCCTGTTTTAATGTGCATTGTTTTAAGAGAAGTGGTGTAGTGGTTAGCACTGTCGCCTTGCACCGCCATGGTCCGGGTTCGATTCCCCGGCCAGGCTCGATTCCCGTCTCTGTGTGCATGGAGTTGCTTGTTGTGCATGTTCTCCACGTGCTTGGTGGGTTTCCTCCGGGTACTCCGGTTTCCTCCCACAATCCAAAGACATGTAGGTTAGGTTAATTGACATTCCAAATTGCCCGTACTGTGTGAATGAGTGTGTGTACGTGAGTATGTGTTTGCGCCCTTTGATGGATTGGCACCCTGCCCAGGGTGTACCCCGCCTTGTGCCCTAAGTTTCCTGGTATAGGCTCCAGGTCCCCCGCGACCCTGTATATAAGGATAAAGCGGTACAGAAAATGAATGAATGAATGAATGTTTTAAGAGAAAATATTGATTGATTGATTGATTGATTGATTGATTGATCATGAATTATACCTAAACCTCTAAAATGTTTGCCTACATTTTTTTATGTATCTGTTAATTCTTTCTTTGATCTGCTTTTTCAACATCTATATTTTTTATGGCACCTCATTCTGGCACAGTCTCCACCAAGAACTATAAACATACCTCCCGTCTTCCTCACACACACACACACACACACACACACACACACACACACACTTATGCGTGGCTGCACTTTTTTTCCTACAGGGGGTTTCCCTGCTCTTTACCTCACCAAACACACAGCGTCATCATAAATATCCGAGCCGTGCTCGGGCGCCGATGTAATTTTTAATCGGGCCGGTCTGCGCGTCAGCGTCATGCTCCGAGATGATGCATAGTGGTAAATAAGCCGAGCTAAATTAGCTTTCCTGTCACTGGCCTACCTTTCAGCCGGCGGCTGCAGGAAATTGACTGCACGCTAGATTTTCAAAATTAGCCCTTAATGTTTGGTCTGACAAACGGAGGCACCGTAATGCTGCCGTGTGTCACACACAAAGGATCCATCATCACCTTTTCTATCCACACACACACACATAGACACACACACTCCTATAATTTGGTAATAAAGGAGAGTTCGCTGAGGTGGAATCCTCTGTGATTTATAATTTCCTGCCCTGCACAGGTATTCTCCCATCAGGGATTTGCATTATAAAATTGCAAACCGTTTTTATGGTCTAAATTCCGTCAGGAGGGGCCGTGAAAGTGTGCATGTCACCGTTTCCTTTCCGCGCTTCTTAATGTGCCTGTCACGGCATTAAAAATTTCAAGGCCTTGAAAAATCGTTTGCTGATCCAGATGATGACCCCTAATGGCAGACACATAAATAAATCAATGTTTAATATTCTAATGCATATGAATATTCATCACTGTTTCATACCTGCGACGTGCTTATATCGGACTAGGCAGTTTGTCATGCTTAATATTTTGTTCGTATTACGATGTCTCTAATGTGCTATATCGTGTATATATAGAGGTGGCGCGGAAAAAAAACCTGACTCAGCCTCAGACCAGCCATTAAATAATCATCAGAGACAAAGACAGGCACTGAGACAGGTTGGAGTTAACAGGAAGGCTACGGTAACTCAAGTCTTTATGAATGTGGTGAGCGGAAAAGCATCTGAGATCGCATAGCATTCATTCTTTGCTTAATTTTCTCTACTGGTTATCCTGTACAGGGTGGTGAGAGGCCTGGAGCCTATTAAATTCAATTCAATTCAATTTTATTTTATTTTATTTGTATAGCGCTTTTAACAATTGTCATTGTCGCAAAGCAGCTTTACACAATGAAAAATATTATTTAAGTTTGTTTGGAATGTGTATGAATCAAATGCCTCTTTTCCACTGCATAGTACGGCACGACACGGTTCAGTTCAACTCACTTCGGTCCGGCGCAGTTTGGCCCGGTTTGCGCTTCCACTGCAGTTTAGTAACGCTTTAGAGTGGGCGGGATTATTGACGTGTCGTTTTAGTTGCGGTGCCTCTACTGCCGTGACATCATCGTAAACGCGCCACAAACAAACACACAACAATGGAGCATATCGACGGCATGGTGTTCTTCATTCTCGGCATGTGGATGTTTTTAACAGCGAGACGAAGGAGTTTGTTTCAAAAGAGGCCGACGGTTAATACAAAAAGGTGCGTCCGATCCTTCGCTGGCTGTTTCTAAATATAGCGCTTCTGTTGTGTCTCGTGTCGCAAGTTCGGTGACGCAGTAATGACGATTTTCTCTGGCTAATCAGTGACCAGCAGAGTTTACACGTCACGTTTTGGTAACGGTTCGGCGCGCTTGGAACCTCGGCTGAGGTGGTACTAAAAAAAGGACCAGGTACCATGTACTGTTCCCAGTGGAAAACCCCCCAAAAATGAGTAGAACTGAACCGTGTCATGCAGTACTATGCAGTGGAAAAGCGCCAAAAGTGATAAGATTGTCCCCGATGAGCAAGCCGAGGACACCGGCGAAAGTGGCAAGGAAAAACCCATCCTCATTTGGGTGAAACAGACAGCAGGGATTGATCTGCATCATACTGTGTGTTAGGAGGCTGAAAGTTCAGTATAACAGTAGATGTGTTGAAGTTGAAATAGAGTCCAGTTTGTTATTGGAGACTCTGGTAGACTGTAGGAAACTTAGTCCTGAACTATCAAGTGACTTCAGTCACGAGTCCTCAGAGAACAGCTGTTAGCATCAGCCGAGGCCAGAACCGTCTAGGTGGAAATACGTGGAAGTCTATCCCAGGAGACTTCGGGCATGAGGTGGGGTAAACCCTGGACACGGTACCGATCCATCGAAGGGAAGGCGTACACGCTCATTCTCACACTATTGCCAATTTGGGAACACCAGTTCGCCTACTCTGCATGTCGTTGGACTGTGGGAGGAAGCTAACGTACCTGGAGGAAACCCAACAAGCGCAAAGAGATCATGCGAACTCCATGTACAACAGACCTGAGACAGAAATCGATCCCTCGACCGTCGAGGAACGATGCCACAATGTATATAACCTGTGACTTCAATCTGGATGGGCTACAAAATAGCACCAGGGTTAATGTCTGTGAGCTAAAAAGTAAGAATCACTGGGCCCTGAATGTGGGCAGTTAAGAAGTGTTTTAATTAAGTGAGTTTGGGTTGCTAAGAGGTGGATCAACAGTCACAACTTGATTGCTTAACAGGCATCTGATATGAACATTCTCAACCGTAAAGCATTCAAAAAGCTTAAGAAGAAATGTAAGTTGTACCCTTCAGATACCTCAAACTTTCTTTATTTCACTCCTCAGCCAAATGCACCGTGTCAGTGTCCATGTAAGGAGGGGTTCTTCTTATATGAGGTCACATTAGGAGCAAAATCTAATTGGTTTGTTTAAACCCTGGCGAATACAAAAATGTAAAAAATAATAAATCAGGAAACAACATGTTTGAAATGTTTGTACACACACTTGGAGATGTGTCCACTGCTTTAATGCCACAGAAAGCCCTATCGCAACATTGTGTTTGATGTAAGCAAAAAGCTATAGACTTTTCCTGCTTATTGTAGCTTTATTGTGGTGTCAGGTCAGGCATTAAGGCCGGTGCAGTGTTGGATTAGAGCAACTGCTGCGTTGGGGACATATGGCATTTGTCATCTCCCACTAGGGAAGCGTAGCTACAGTACCATCACCACCACCACCACCATCTCTTCACCCCAGGGTGATTTCAGGTTCTGAGTGGTTTAGCTGTTTAATGTGCTAGAGAAAGTGCGAGAAGGAAATCATCCAAACCCTTCTGTTGCTGTCAGATGCAGAACTCGGACCGAAACCTGAGACTTAATAAACTACAAATCCTCTTCAAGCGGCTTGGACCAGGGAGGTCGAGAAAGACATTTCTGGGCTGATCCATCGCCTTGGCGAAGGTTTTAGAGCTCATACTGTATGATTGGCATGAGCGCTGAATAGTGGCATTTCTTTTCCTTTTCTGTAGGGCAACATTTCTGTTAAATATATGTGTAGTGATTCATTTGATATCCTTTCATATACCTTTTATTCCTTGCAACATTGCAATATTCAATCCAAAAGTTATCCACACGTTTTAACACAAATGCTCTTCCTGCCGCAACCCACCAGTTCCTCCAGGCTTGTGGCTGACACCGAGGATGCCCTGCATCTTAGTGGCTGGGTATCATATATGGGTGCATGGTTAAGAGCCTTGTCCAAGAGCAGTGGCAGTGCTCAAACCCCAGACCCTCCGATCAGCAACCCAGAGCTTCACCCCCCTGATCCACCACTGCCCCTGATATTCATTGATATACAGTACATGATATTCGATGTACATATTTATGTGTGGCAGCCTGCAAAAGCCCATTGGCTGATTCATGGAAGCCAAAAATAACATGCTGCAAAGATGTTGGACCATGTCTTAGATTTGGAGTCAAAAATCTCACGGTGCAAAAAGTATATATTTGGACATAAATTTTAAACTGGAGTTCTCAGATTACATTCAGTATCATAGTCAATTTAGTAGCATTGTGAACAAAGATGGCCGATCCCAAAGTTCTTGCAGTGTCAGAAGCTTTTTTTTTTTTATTATTATTAATTTCGCTTGATTAAAAAAAGCCACCAATAGTAGGACAGCAGAAGAAACAAAAGTCATGAGAGAGCTCCAAATACTGTAGCGTGGATGGTGAAATTTAGGCAGAAAACATGTCCTTATTACATCAAGATCTGACCACATAAACAATGTAAAAGTATTAATATTTAGAGATCACAAGAAATTCCTCACATGCAATTCAATGTCACGCTTTGTAGAGAGCAGAAAATATGTCATAACTCACACTATACTTTTAATTGGTTCTCTTGCACAGCCTGAACCTGCAACCTCTCACTGTGCATTCAAGCGACCCGGCATGAAGTGTTCATACCGTATGATTAAACACAGACACGGGTACTGTTTGCTGACAATTCCATTCATTCATTCATCTTCTATATCTTGAATTTTTTTTTTAAACAACCTGAGCAGCAGCCTCATTTCCCCTCTCGTCTATTCCAACAACTCAGTGTCCAGCATCACCGGTCTACTAATCACCAGCCTGATCACCTGTCATCATCTGTACTGGGTCAATCCTCACTATTCTGTTCACTTGAAAAGGCCAACTATCAACATATTGTAGTTACAGTGACTACAACAAGTCATAGACTTTAAATGCAATCTGCTCTACCAAGACCAGACGTCCTGTATACTGTACATGCATACTGTATACACACACACACACTGGTTTATGCACAAGTCAGGAGGAATGAATAGAGGCAATAAATGCGGTGCACAATCAGCACTCTCATAAGAATCAGGTAGACTGAAAAAATGCTTATTGCAGCTGCGGCGTGTGATAAAGCATGAGTGTGCACACACCTTTAGTGCTATTTCACCTTCAGTGCTATTAAATTCATTCAGACAGAAAGGAACGCTTTTCATTAAAGGTTGGTTTCGACGTTATTGTGCAGGAAATCTATTACACACAGTGGGTTATGTTTTCTCGTCTTGCCCCTGTACTTTGCTTCTTACACTCTGCTGAACAATCTGCTAGGGCACTTTTCGAGTTTATTATTTTTTTTGAATGACATCAAGTGCTGTACTTTTTCACATTAGAAGGCTGAAATGTTACTTTTATTTCTGTAACTAACCATTGCAAAAACCTTATGTATGGTTTAAACATACAAGGGGAAATTTCACAAGGGGAAATTTTCTCTCTGTATGCCAGCGCCATGATCCGACCGCCTGCTTTAAATCAAAAACACCGGCCTCCCAGGAACTCCCCAAACATGTGAAAATAGCTTGGATCGAGGTCAGGACTGTATGGGGGGGGGGGTGACAATTGCTGCCAGCAGAGTTCCTATATTGTGAAAGAACAAGTGGTGAATTATTGTATGTAAAGTTCCAACAAACCAATGCGATCTTCCGCAAGTTATGGTTCCATTTTCTAGGATCAGGCATTCTCTTGGGACTCGACTTGTCTTCTATAAAATGTTTGCACCATACAAATGTTTTACTGTGCTTTACTAAGTCTTCTGTAAATGTCAATCCAATTCATTCACAAGAAATTTCATCAGAAGTCCTGGTTTGAATTGAATGCCCCTTGTAAAAATAAGATTTTTAATAAAAGTTTTCTAATTTAAGGTATTCACTGATCCTGACTTCTGAAAAGATGTTTCAGCATTTGTAATTAATTAAAAAATATATAATAATAATTATAAAAAAATAAAATTCTGGACACACAATCAACTGTGCGTCCAAGCCAACCAATCAGCAATTGCTTAGGAAATATCACCATGAATAGTTAGTTGATGGAAGGGCTGAGCGTTACCCCTGTGACTAGGCATGCCACGTTATCCATGATCCTCTACTCTGTATCATGATGTGAAAGGGGATAAAACAAACATTTGGTGAAGCCAAACTCTTCTGTGAAAAATATATAAATTATTATATAAAAAAATTATATATAATAATATAAAATTATATTAAATATATATATATAAAAAAAAAAAAAAATATATATATATATATATATATATATATATATATTTTTTTTTTTTTTTAATTATTATTTATATATATATATATATATATATATATATATTTTTTTTTTTTTTTTTTTTTTTTTTTTTTATATATATAATTTATTGATTACTAAGGCAGCAGGGAGGCTTGGTGGTTAGCACTGTCACCTTGCACCTCCAGGTTCCGTGTTCAATTCCACCTCTGAGTCTGTGTACATGAAGAACATGTGCATGTTCTCCCCGTGCCTGGTGGGTTTCCTCCCATAGTCCGGAGACATACGGATTAGCTAATCGCTACACACTGTGTTTGTGTTTTGCCCGGCGATGGATTGGCAACCCATCCAAAGTGTACCCTGCCTCATGTCCTAAGTCTCCTGAGATAGGCTCCAGGCCTATATACTGACCCTGTATACTGGATAAAGCAGTATAGACGATGAGTGAGTGAGTATTAACTGCTAAAGAGATGCAAAGACCTAAATAAATTTCTAATCAAACATAAAGCCCAGTCCTCTGTGCTGGATTCCTGACTTGTGTAATGCTGGGTTGTTTTTTTGCTCAGCTTAGCAGAGATTACAGAACACAAGCCAGTGATGGAGGAGAGCAAGTGGCGACCGGAGCCACAGTAACATGTGAAATATGAGCGTAGCAGTGTCCACTCAGCAAATTCCTCCTGAGTTAACACAGGTGGTCTTCGGCGCGGTCTGTCAAATTTATTGATAGCCCTCGCCGGGGAACTCTGTCTCGCTGAACGAGGTGGTAATAGAAAGACAGGGGGGGAAAAAAGAAAAAGGCTGTGAAAGGGTTTGTGCTGATGGAGCATTTTTTCTGTCAACAGTGTGTGTCAGATGAGGGAAAGATTGCACAGGTATAGAGCCTGGAGAGTGTGTGTGAGCAGCCAGATGGGTAAATCATAGCAGAGCGAACAGCCGTGGGCCCCCACCATGCACACACACACACACACACACACACACACACGCAAACCTCCCTCCTACTTCATTCTGCTCAAGTAAACTAATTAAAATAAGTCATGGTCAATAATTACAAAAGCTCAGTCATGCCAGTGTAGGTAATAAGATGCGCCTAAGCGATAGGAAGCAGGTAAAACTAATTGCAGATGATAACGGTCTAGCTAAACAGCCGTTTGGGACCGCGAGCTCTTCCTTTAGGCCAGAATCACAGCTTTGTGTTTAATATGATTACAAGAGTTGAGCATCTACAATTCCCTCGATACGGAAACAGTCCCAGTAAACAAAGCAATTTCCACTAGGTCTCCGATTTTAATCGTCATTTTTAAGGCGCACCGCAGCCTCCCATTAAAACAAGACCCGACTAATATGTTTACACCATAATGACAACAGGCCTACTCATAGGCAGTGATTTAGCACGAAGCTAAAATGATATTAGCAAGACGGTTTCGTCTCATCTTTCATTACAGCGATGCCTTTGTGGATGCGCTCAAGAACCTGGTACATAATTAGCGCAATCTGGTTCCAATGCTCCTCTCCTTGAGAGTTTGACCTTATTTGTTTGCACAGAGGTAATTTCATTATGCCGCACGATTCTCCCGAGTTCCCCGAGCTAACGCTAAACGTTCGCAGGAGAGGCGGGGGTCGGGATTTGGCAGCGAATTCAGCGGAGACAAAGGACAGGCTAACAATAACGTCTCTTTCATGTTGACAAATTCCATTAGCAAGCAAAAAGGTCGTGTTTACGGACCATTTTATGTATGATAATAGTCTAGGATAAAGGCATGCTGGATCCATTACATGCCACCTATGCTGTCAGTACATGACATGCCTTCGCTAGTTTTCAATCTTTGCTGCTGCCAAGGTGCAAGCGTTTTTTTTTATTCCCTTCTGACATTTGTACTCTCTTTTTTCTTTCTAAGGTGTTGGTTTAAGGCTTGTTTTTACCACGTCCATGAGGTCAAAGATAAAAGCATGTTCCACCTTGCGAACAGAGAATTTCATTCTTGAGTCGGAACCTAACCTTTGAAAAGAACAATGTCTTACAAGGTCAATATAATACACTGTTTTGGCAGCATTGCCACCAGATGTATTCATACTAAACAATTTCTTGAAAAAAAAAATTATCATATTTTTTAAAAACAAAAACATTTAAAAAATATGCAAAAGAAATTATGTATTTCCATTTTAAATGCTAAAAATAAAGGCTTGGACCTTAGGGCTCAAGAGCGGGTACACCTTGGATGAGGTGCCAATCGTTCACTATAAGCAGTTTAGAAAGGCTACCATCAACCAGTGTCGGCTGCTCTAAGACTACAAGGGAAGCTCCGCTTCCTCTACTATGTCAGAAAAAAAAATAAAAAAAAAAATATATATATATATATATATATATATATATATATATGCACACTGTAAAAAAATTCTTGCTACTCCAACTAAAAAATTTCTAGTGACCTGTTGCATCTAAAATTTTTAGTTGGCTCAATTTAAGTTGTGTAAACTATTTTGTTTTTGCTGTGCTGATTACCTCTAAATGTACACACAAATTGAAATAAAACATTCTGTCAACTAAATGTTCTATGCTGAATAAACATGCCTAGTTAGGCCAACAAGCAGTCTCAAATTGAAATATAATGTTGTGTCAATTAAATGTTCCAAGTTGACTGAAAGGTATATTTTGAATTGGAAATTATGCTTGCATAATTATAAAATTAACATCTTAAAGTTTACTTGAGTAGGTTATTCACTGTGGCCACATTTCAAATAACATGACACATTCTTCTAAATTTGAATATTTTTTTTAATGTAAACTTTAAACACCTGTTAAAGACTATCAACATTGATTAAGTGCAATCCAGCTACTCTTTCAACAAATAAACAAATGCTGCATTGTTATAACAAAATATGCAAATAACATTCCAAAATGCAAGAATGAAACTGTGCCCTTAACATTCATGTTACAAAGCTTACTAATATCACACTCAGTCAAAACAGTATACTGGATAAATAGACTTCTGCCTTGTAGAACAAAACATACTGATATTTCTCAGTAAAAACGTGCAGTGGCTTATTTGAAAATAAAATATTTGCTTTAACTCAGAAATGGTTTAAGATATAAAAAAAAAAAATGTTGTAAAATAATTTTGCCAAGCTCCAAAATTGTTTGCAGATGCAGTAAGCACTGTTTCCCAGATATTCTCCCTATAATACCTGAAATACAAAA
The DNA here is from genome assembly GCA_030522415.1 of Channallabes apus. Taxonomy (NCBI): domain Eukaryota; kingdom Metazoa; phylum Chordata; class Actinopteri; order Siluriformes; family Clariidae; genus Channallabes; species Channallabes apus. The sequence goes on along the minus strand of CM060115.1, from coordinate 24,232,462 downwards.
AGAAAAATATATGAATAACTAATTAAGTAACCATTTGTAGTTCAAAACCATTAAAAATCCTAGACAAAAAAATGTCCGTTTAGCCATTATAACCGTTTTCAGACACTATAAGGTTAATGAATGATGAAGGAGTGAGAACATTAAGCTTCCTCAGTGGCCGTCTTTTTCAAATAGCCTTTGAAATTATCAGTCATTAAAATGAATAAAATGTATGTAACGTAAGTAAACTTTAGCGGTTTCATAGATTAACATTAATGTCAATGTACATACCATCTGAAAAAAAAAATGCGTTAGGAGCTGAAACGAGTGCATTGTCAGATAACTACTGTAACACTCCAAATTATATAAATAAACACTCGAAAATATAATGTTCTAAAGCTTGCTGCTGGATAATATATATGTTATAAAGCTAAAATTGCTAATTACTTTGCAGGACAGTTAGTTTCCATGAAGTACTCACCATTTCGGGAGGAAATAGCGGGAAGTTCGAAAATTCTGGAAGAACGCTTTTGCGCATGCGCAGAGGTCCCTCTTGTTCGTCCAACATAAAATTGTTTGTGTGCAGTTAAATGTTTCATGAACACAGTTTTATTCGTTGCCTCGACGAAACTTTCGTAGTTGAGTAATGAAATTTATACAATCATTGAGAAAACATATTTTTCTTTTTTGACACCAGCATTATATTAGCCCAACATATATTTCTTTGTTCCAACAACTATTTTCAGGATTTATTTTTTACAGTGCAGTTCATGTTCAACTTCATGACTAGCTCGTTCAGAATCAGGTATTTAAGATTGTTTGACGTGATTTTCTTGTCATACATTTCCGTGCAGCACAGCGTGTTAAACCCTCCTTAAGCCCAGCTTCACTGGATCTCTATGGGCAGTACAGAGGAGCTTTGTTCACTGCAGAAAAGCTGGACGGTAATTGGATAAATGCACCGAAATCGTCACTTCCAGGGAAGCTCAGCTTCTCTAGGAGTGAATGGAGCAGTGGGTGGTCCAGGATGCTGGGCTGCTGCATGATGATTGGAGGAGCTGTTTAAAGGGCGGAACTCCTTTTTTGATTGACAGCATGTCTTAAGTATACACCAGCGCTACAGAGATTCGAGTTCAGTCCGATGCGGATTTGCAGGTGAAGTGGTACGACGAACTGCTGCACTCTGTATTGTTTGCTGGTGATGTAAACCATTTTTGTTTGTACAAATCATTCTTTAAATAATAAAAATATATATATTATAGCATTCTTGACTTTGCTCTTTGTTTCAGCATTGTAAAGTTAGTTCGTAAATATAATTAAAGCAGATCGTGGAAGGGGAACCAGCCAGAATTTACGTAAAAATAACATAATGAATTTTATGATGAAAGCCTAATATGAGTTTCCCCTGTTTCAAAAGCTAGCAGCCGCCACTGCCATCAACCTACCGTGCATGTCTGTGGAGTGTGAGAGGAAACTGGAGCTGGAAAATACTCAGCAAGCATGGGTACAATATGAAACCTCCACACACGTACAGTAGACCAGAGGTAAGATTCGAACCAGGAACCCTGGAGATGTGTGGCAATAGTGCTGATCACTAAGCCACCATACCATTAAAGAACTTAATAGTTAAATTTTTACATATTTATTATGGGTGATCCATATGTTTATTGAGTAGCTTTACAGCGTAATCAGAATTACAGCTTATTATAACTTATTGGGGCAGTGGATGCTCAAACAGTTGAGACACCGAGTTACTGATTGGAAGGTTGGCGGTTCAAGTCCCAGGAGTTTTGTATCATTGCTGACCCTGCCCTCTAACCCCTATGCTAGGATATACAAGGAAAGAATTTCACTGTGCAGTAATGTATATCTGATAAATAACTTAACTGACAATTACATCATATAGTCAGACACTGAAGCTGATGAGAAAATGATAAAAGTCTAAATTGAACATCAATATGATTCGTTATGTTTTGGCAGATGATCAGTAGCACAACGGTAACACCAAAACACATTAACATTAATTATTAATTATATACCAGTAAACCGGTGTCAGGATCATGGGCAACCAAGGCTCACCCATACCCAGAAAGACCAAATCCCAAAGCCTGGCCCAACCCGCAAAAAAGCCAATGCATCTGATCACACACGCAAAAAAAAAAGTCAATGCTGGCCATGATAGAAAGTAGGGCTGCACGATATTAGGAAAATATGCGATATTGTTGTTGAATACTGGGATAACGATATTTCTTGCGATATAACATTTCCCTAGAGAAATGCATTTTTTTATTATTTATTTATTTATTTATATGTAATGATCATACTAAAATAAACAGGTAATAGATATTCGTCTGATGTAATTAAATCTAATTCATGCTAAAAAGAAACTATATGTCAAGGAAGTTGCAAATATTTAGACTTCAGAACACTATGAATGACTTAAAACCCTCAGCAGATATTCTGACTTCTGGTTTGCTGTTACTATAAACCTGCCAACACAATATGAATTACTTTCAAACATTACTTTTTATTTAAGTGGAACCATACACTCATCAATAGTGTCTTAAAACAAGAGCATCTTTTAAACAAAATATTCTCTTTGGCTTGCCTGTTTTTTTTTTATAAAAATAAATATTATTAAACAAAAATTTAATAAAAAAAATACTATTTGTCACACACACGGTGTGTAATGCGGGCGCAAACCCGGAAGTATAAGAGGAGTAAACAAACTAGTGCATACAGCTTAGTCACTGTGTTCGCCATGTCGGTTCAGATTCGAGTGTGTGTTTATAGGACGCGGGATAAATGTGTGTTTTTCCCTTGCTCCCCTTCTGTGAGAGTCCTTTAACTAATTCGCGTGGTTATCCTGCCTACTCGCTTGCTTCCGCGTTTGGGTTTACCGTCTATAAAGGGCTAACGGCTAATCGCGGCTAACGGCTAATCGCTAAATCTTCTGATCATCCGGGGTTAGTTCGCGACAGAATGAAGTATAAAGATGTAAATAATATATATATATATATATATATATATATATATATATATATATATATATATATATATATATATATAAAATAAGCGGGTATAAACATAGTAAGGGCCCATCTGATTGGTCAAATTTGGACACACAAATGCTTGGCAAATAAAGTATTTATCGCAACTCCTTGCGATATGGTTATCGCGCATGCCATTATCGCGATAACGATATTTTTTCGATATATCGTGCAGCCCTAATAGAAAGGTATCAGAACACCCAGTGCACCATTAGGCAAAGAGGCTAAGGTTTCCAAGCCCCAGCCTCCAAATTTCCCAAATCCCAGTCCAATAGTCCTCCCATGAGATGCACCAGACAAACAATTACAATTCATGGAGGCCCCACCCAGCTACCCACAGCACCCGAATGATACACTGTCACTGACGCAGTGCCAGACATCGCAGAACCCCCCCAGAGGTCTTGCGGACAACTGGAACCTACCCAATGCTGGGTAAAATGCTTTTGTTGTAACGTTATGGCTGATCTGTGTACATCTGGATACTGATGTGTGCAATTTCAGCATTAAATCCTAACAACACATACTTAATTCAACTGATCCAAAATTTGTAAGACCTCTACAGAGCAAGAGCAGTTTCGTTAGATTCATTCCAGGATATGTCAGCCAACCCAGTCACAGTCCCAACCTTAACCATTTGCTTTGTTGGCTCTGACAAATTCTTTCAAAACAAAAAATTAAAACAAAAAAAGTCACATGGAGACCACGTTGGCGCCATCGTGGGCTGGGTATCAAAATTCATGGATTGATTGTTTTTCCCTGTTGCACTGGATAATACCCTCTGCTGCTGTTATTGGTTTCCAACCAGTGTTTCATCAAAGCCTTCGAGCTCCAGTTTAAGCAGCAAAGTCATGTTTAACAAGGTAGAGCTTTTCAAGATGCCAGAACACAAACAAGTCACTGACATTTTTGGCTTTTGACAGGCCAGCGAGACAGAGAGAGAGGGAGAGAGAGAGAGACGACATGAGAATGGAAAGATTCTGACTCGATGATGAAGGAATAGAAACCACATTTGAGGCTTTGGCAACAGGAGTGGCATGTTAGGCCAAGCGAATTTACAACAGAGGACTCGGGATTGCATGTTGCCGAGCATCGATAGCCTTTATCCGCGCATGTAAGTAGCAAACGAGGATGTGCATTGCATTTCAAAAGGCTCATTTCGGCACAGGTTGTACCTATTAGGACAGCTTAGTAATTTAAGAAGCTGCAATTTACAGAAACTGAAACAGGGAAAAACATCAAGTCAAGCTTAGTAACTTATGGCTTACCCAAAACACTGCTTGGGAAAAGTGGAATGAATGACAGAGTGAACAAGGGATAGGAGGACACACTCAACTCTGCTACCTCATCCATCCATGTACAAACAGTTTGGACTTGGGATGATTACATGTTATACACTGGGATGGAGGAAGGATCCTCGTCAGTAGGCAAGATCCGAAGTTTCTCCGCACCGCTGCCAGTGTCAGTTTCCTTTGGACTTAAAACGTACACATGATCTGATTTAGTCGAATCAGAACCACTATTACTCCAAGACAATGAGGTGAAAAGTATGCACTGTAACTGTATCCCGTTGCTTAAATAGTTAAGTATTTTTTATAGGCAAAATGCTTCCAAATGTCTTTCAAAAATGTTCCAGACCACAACAAACAGACGTTACAGCAATATCGTGTTCCACCTAAACTCGCCCACAAGATAGCCTGACTTCAGTGTAATTGCATCAGAAAATTTGTGCAATTGTACAAGATGTTCTCAGATATGGTAGGATGGTCAGGAAAGCCAAAAAAAGAATGGAAAAAAAATACATTATTTCATCTTCATTATCTCAACATACCTTGGGAGATTCAGTTAAAAGATTCCTCCAGTTCTCAACTTATTCAGTCCCCAGAATCATTTTGCCCTTGCGTCAGACTCAGAAAGATGACCTCAGCTCACGAGGAGCGGGGATAGTCTGCAGAAGATGAACTACATAAAACCGCCTGTGTTCTTTAATCTTGAGGTTAAAAATGAATTCTTTTCAATCTCTGACACACACAATCTTCTTTTTTTTTTTTTTAAATACACACTAATATATACCAATCACAAATAACATTCTTTATTTTTCCTAAAATTTCCCACAATGGGCACATGAACGTCCTGGACCATGGAGCAGTGGGAGAAGGCGGCCTTTTACATCATGTTTTACAAGAAGTTTTCTTTTACATCATGTTGATGTCTGAGTGTGTGTGGCTACCTCACTTACCTTGATAATAGATAGCTCATGGATGCATTATGGGAAGACAGTGCGATGCTCTGGGCAATGTTAAATCCTGGCATTCGTGTTGATGTTACTTTGACATGCCCAATGAAGTATTCTCTGATGACAGTGGCATCCTTCAGCAGGATAATTCATCATGACACAATTGTCATGTTTCTCAACAATGGTCTGAAATACATGGCAAAAAAGTTCAAGGTGTTGAATTAGCATCAAAATTCCCTAGATCTCGATCTGGTTCAGCATCTGTGGCATGTGCTGGACTAACAAATCTGATCCATGGAGGACCAACTTTCAGGACTTAAAGGATCTGCTGCTAACGCCTTGATGGAGGCAGATACCATAGCATTTACATTTAGAGCGACTTACATTTTTATCTCATTACACAGCTGAGCAATTGAGGGTTAAGGACCTTGCTCAAGGACCCAACAGTGGCAACTTGGTGGTTGTGGGGTTTGAACCTGGGATCTTCCGAACCGTAGTCCAATGCCTTAACCTTGACCACCTTCAGCGGTTTTTTGGAGTCCATCCCTATAAGTTTTTTTCTGCTGACACAAGTGGGACCTATGTGGCATGTGATTTATTATTATTATTTTGTTATAGCTGATATGTCACAAATGTTACGCTATATGTTACAGTCTTATAAATGAACGTTTCTTGATTTTAGGTAACTTAAAACCTGTGACTTTTGAACATTCACTAGTAATTGTAGTGTAAAAGTCTTAGATATTCAAATGACATGTTCTTCATAATGATACACTTTACAAATGCTCAATTGTTACAAAGAGGCCTGTTGCCTGCCAAGGAAGCATTTGCTACATCATTCCACAGGTTACCACAGGCTTCTCGGCAACTTGAACTAGTCATTCACCTCTGATGAGCCCTTTTTTTCCTATTAAATGAAACTCTTGATATGGACCAGCATGATTTTATGCATTGCACCACTGAACATGATTTATTGTATAATTACATGACTGCTATCAAAGCATTCAATAAGCATACATTATAGGTTATGGGTGGAGGTAAAACCTTATTTCGAAGGTTACATTTTTATTATTCCATTGTAAAAAGTGATAAAAACATGTTGCATTTTATCCACAAATCTGAAAACATAATGCTTGGCACGAGCAAAATTCTTTTATAGTGCCTCAATATAAACAGACATCCAGGAGTAGGGCGGAAAAGTACCTTTCTTCACCGCCTTCCTTTCTGCACACTTATAAATTCATTTGCATAATTTGCTTACGTGCACGCTAAATCAAAATTCCATTCTTTTACACTTGCAGCTAAGGCTCTTAATTTGCAATCAGGAAAAGCAACAAAAGACTTTTTTTTCCCCCTTCATCGAGTGCTGCAAATCAACGGAACGGGAGACGGATCTTGAGAAATGAAAATGATTCCGATTCCCCACCCCACCCCACCTCCACTTGCCTGCTTCCCTACCTCCCTCCTTCCCTTCCTCCCTCTCTCCCATCTCCTTTCCTCCGTAATCTACTAAAGATTAAAAATTACTATCATAAAACAGGCATTTCCTGAAAGTAATCCCCATCTACAGAGGAGGCGGAGAGAAGACGCAGCTCCAAAAGCACTCGCTGCTAGTTATGTCAGCCTGTATTTGAAACAGTTCTAATCATATACCTTTGTGGACACTTAATTAAAATTACAAAACCAGTTTTAATCTGTAGTCCAATTAATATGCAAATGTATGCAAATGTAGCGAAACAAGGTGGTGATTAAGTTAAGGACACTCTATTTCATGTCTCCTTTAAGTGTGAAAACAAACCGTCTTTTTTTCTGCTGTTCATCTGATGGATTGTAATGTTTACAGGAAGCATGCTGAGAGGTGGAAAATAACCTTAACGGCATCGCGTATGAAAACGTACATTGCAAAACACACGCACACACACAACGGCAGAACCTGAAGAAGAATGGAACGGAGCAAATGAGTGCGTTCCAAACCCAAAGTCGTTTTATACTCATCACAGCAATACAGCTAAGGTCAATGAAAGTTAGACACCCACACCATCCGTTTACCGAGCTGCTTAACATGCAAGACTTAGTATTTCCTGCTTGAGGTGAGAGTTGACAATTCAAAAGGCGAGCCGTTATTTCTAATTAGGCCTTGGAGATAGTCTTTCAAAGTCATCTCTAGAGGGGCCTGTCCAAACCAGGTAATGAATAAGAAACATCAAATGCGTTTTGTTGAGAGTGATTTAAAGAGTAAAAAAAAAAAAAAAAATCTAATAATTTTTTTTTCTCTTTTAGTTTTCTGGATCCCAATTATTTCAGTGACTTAAAACTTCTTTTTAAAATAAATAAATTAAAAATATGAATACTTCACATCATTTCTTTCTTGATTCCGACCTCATAGCTTTATATTGTATGTATATATATATATATGCATATAATATATATATGCATATAATATATATATATATATATATATATATATATATATATATATGCATATTATATATATATATATATATATATATATATACAGTGGTGTGAAAAACTATTTGCCCCCTTCCTGATTTCTCATTCTTTTGCATGTTTGTCACACTTAAATGTTTCTGCTCATCAAAAACGTTAACTATTAGTCAAAGATAACATAATTGAACACAAAATGCAGTTTTTAAATGAAGGTTTACGTTATTAAGGGAGAAAAAAAAACTCCAAATCTACATGGCCCTGTGTGAAAAAGTGATTGCCCCCCTTGTTAAAAAATAACTTAACTGTGGTTTATCACACCTGAGTTCAATTTCTGTAGTCACCCCCAGGCCTGATTACTGCCACACCTGTTTCAATCAAGTAATCACTTAAATAGGAGCTACCTGACACAGAGAAGTAGACCAAAAGCACCTCAAAAGCTAGACATCATGCCAAGATCCAAAGAAATTCAGGAACAAATGAGAACAAAAGTAATTGAGATCTATCAGTCTGGTAAAGGTTATAAAGCCATTTCTAAAGCTTTGGGACTCCAGCGAACCACAGTGAGAGCCATTATCCACAAATGGCAAAAACATGGAACAGTGGTGAACCTTCCCAGGAGTGGCCGGCCGACCAAAATTACCCCAAGAGCGCAGAGACAACTCATCCGAGAGGCCACAAAAGACCCCAGGACAACATCTAAAGAACTGCAGGCCTCACTTGCCTCAATTAAGGTCAGTGTTCACGACTCCACCATAAGAAAGAGACTGGGCAAAAACGGCCTGCATGGCAGATTTCCAAGGCGCAAACCACTTTTAAGCAAAAAGAACATTAACATCTCAATTTTGCTAAAAAACATCTCAATGATTGCCAAGACTTTTGGGAAAATACCTTGTGGACCTACGAGACAAAAGTTGAACTTTTTGGAAGGGGCGTGTCCCGTTACATCTGGCGTAAAAGTAACACAGCATTTCAGAAAAAGAACATCATACCAACAGTAAAATATGGTGGTGGTAGTGTGATGGTCTGGGGTTGTTTTGCTGCTTCAGGAACTGGAAGGCTTGCTGTGATAGATGGAACCATGAATTCTACTGTCTACCAAAAAATCCTGAATGAGAATGTCCGGCCATCTGTTCGTCAACTCAAGCCGAAGCGATCTTGGGTGCTGCAGCAGGACAATGACCCAAAACACACCAGCAAATCCACCTCTGAATGGCTGAAGAAAAACAAAATGAAGACTTTGGAGTGGCCTAGTCAAAGTCCTGACCTGAATCCTATTGAGATGTTGTGGCATGACCTTAAAAAGGCGGTTCATGCTAGAAAACCCTCAAATAAAGCTGAATTACAACAATTCTGCAAAGATGAGTGGGCCAAAATTCCTCCAGAGTGCTGTAAAAGACTCACTGCAAGTTATCGCAAACGCTTGATTGCAGTTATTGCTGCTAAGGGTGGCCCAACCAGTTATTAGGTTCAGGGGGCAATTACTTTTTCACACAAGGCCATGTAGGTTTGGATTTTCTTTCTCCCTAAATAATAAAACCCCTCATTTAAAAACTGCATTTTGTGTTTACTTGTGTTATCTTTGACTAATAGTTAAATGTGTTTGATGATCAGAAACATTTTGTGTGACAAACATGCAAAAGAATAAGAAATCAGGAGGGGGGCAAATAGTTTTTCACACCACTGTATATTAGTTTTTGGGTTTTTTTTTAGTTGAGGTTAATTAAACCAATTTCTTACGAAACTGCCAAACTAGTCCAAGTGCTCATGAAGAAAGACATTGAGGAACAGGCTGCGTTTTACATCCTCAGCACGTAATGCAACACTGAGGCGCCATAATTGCATGTTGTACAGTGGACTCCATCCAATTAGTTTTGTTTGAGGAAAGGGGTTCATTTTTACTGTTCCTCTCGCTATTTTTCCTTCTCTAACAAACCACAGGAAAAAAAAAAGAACACATGCAAATGGAGGTTTCACATCCAAAACAGAGAGGCCAGGATGGCAAACTGCACCTCAAATATCAGCCAACTAATAAGAGAGACTGGGAACAAAATAAAAGATGTTAAAAAAAGCGAAAAGAGAAATGTTAAAAACAATACATGATGGAATTTGGAGGTTAGATTTTTGAAGTACTGTTTATGAAATTTACAGACAGATGGTTAATATGTGCCGAAGCATGCTGATACACAGTCGTTTTATGACTGCGATGAGTTTATTACACATGTGGGATTAATATGGCTCTGACTTGGTCCAGTGTTTGTTCTTTTTTTGACAACTAAATGACGATGAAATTAATCAGCTTGCCTAAAAGATAAAAAAACACATACTCTGCATTTATAAATTACATTTATAGAATTTATACACATGACACGCACTATTGAACTCTCTTTTCTGATTGGTCAGAATGTGTCTGTGCCATTCGTAAAGTCAATCTCAAATCCACAGATTATTTGTGGAACACTATGGCTCAAATGGTAAGTTCACATAGAGTCAATTCAGGAATGTCTATAATTGTTGTTGATATGATGATATTGGCAATTTCTGTAAGGAGCCCCCGAAATCAATGTTGATACCAATCAGAAATAAAGCTGTAACTTTATTCTTTCTGACATGGAAAAGGCAGAATGAATAAGTTTGCTGAGTTGCTGAGTAGTATGGTAAGCCATACTACATATATATATATATATATATATATATATATATATATATATATATATATATATATATATATATATATATATATCCCAGGAGGGCGAGACCAAAACCTACCTCTGCCACAGACGAGAAGTTTATTTAGAGTTATCAGCCTGAAAAATGACCAATTAACAGCACCTCAGATTAGAGGCGTTATGAAGTCTTTACAGAGCAGAAGTAGCAGAAACATCTCAATATCAACTGTTCAAAAGAGATTCATGCATTTTTTGGATGCCTTCAGCATTCCTTTACAATGAAGAAAGAAATTAAAATCAGGAACGATCTTGGAGTTAGAAAGTGTTCTAAAACTTTTGAACGGTAGTGTGTATATATATATATATATATATATATATATATATATATATATATATATAGTACGTTCTAAGTTAAAGAGAGAGAAAAATAATGAGACTTTTCACTGTTTATAGCTGCTATAATGTATATGTAATTGATTTCTTTAGGCCCCTTAATGTCTGGCACATGCCAAACATGGGTCTTTGCATTACTAAATGCTGACCCAAGCACTAAGGGAACCTTGGGCATGCTCTTGCAAACTGGATTGTTGAGTTAAGTGGATTTAATAGCTTTGCAGTTCTACATAATCCTGAAGTTGTCCATTATTTGAAATTGATTAAATGTAACTTTTAATGGCTTGTTGGCATAGATCATTCTCTCCCTGATCATGGTTTTAAGTCCTAATGTATTGTACAGTATCTGCACTGTCCAGGCTGACCATGAGTGCATAATTGTGTCAAACTACTCAACTCCACCATATCATGTTCCCAGGTACATCCAAAATAATCTAATTGGCCTGTTTGGATTATCCTGATTATTTAATCTAGCTTGTATTTGCTAAAACCATTTGAAGAAGCACTTTCTGTTCCAATTATGAAACCCAGAATAACTATCCGTCATGGGATTGTGCATTTCATGTCAAGATGTTTAAACACACGGTCTGATCATATTGTTCTCACTTTAAATGCAAGACACCAAAACTAGCGCTTGCACAACCTAGACCATATGCTTCAGTTATGAGCTCGGTTTGCTGTGATGGCCATATTGATGACCTGATGATGAACGATCACTGGCAGCAGGCCGTCCAGCTGAATCACGGCATAACAGAATTACTTCAGAAGAATCAGTGTGATGGTGGGCTAGAGGAGCCCGATACAAAAATGGTAGTGGAGCAAACCGGAAAACCTGCCAACACAAAAATAAGACATACAAGTATACAAGAATATAAATATGTATAAATACATTAGAAGACAAATCCCTGATATCACATCATAAGTGCTATCACATCAGTAACACCAAGAAACCACCCAATTCAAGTTGCTTACAATGGACATGTTCCAGTAAAAATGACCAGAATTGGAACAGATTATTGGGAGGTGACATTGAATCAAACCATCAACAGAAAAAAAAGGGGGAAGTAACTCCTGTCTGTCAACACAGGAAAAAAACAAAGCAATAGGATTGAATGATTTGTAATACCCAACATATAACCTTATTACTGATTTACATGTATTAATAAGCTGGTTGATCACATACTCTTTTATCTGGCTTACAAAAAAGTAGTTAGCTAGCTAATTACAGTGAAACCTCGGATTGTGAGTAACGCGGTTTGCGAATGTTCCGCAAGACAAGCAAAGATTTTTAATAAATTTTGACTTGGAAAACGAAGTCTTAGTTTACATTTACATTTAGGCATTTGGCAGACGCTCTTATCCAGAGCGACTTACATTTTTATCTCATTATACATCTGAGCAGTTGAGGGTTAAGGCCCTTGCTCAAGGGCCCAACAGTGGCAACTTGGTGGTTGTGGGGTTTGAACCTGGGATCTTCCGAACCATAGTCCAATGCCTTAACCACTGAGCTACCCCTGGCACTTACAAGTACTGAGTACCATGTATCATGCGTGCGCTTCTTGTTTTGACACCGAGTGTCACATGATCACAACCGAACCAACTGTTTTTCTCTCTCTTGTGCTGCGGAATTGTGGGTAATCGTCTCCCCTGCTGGGTTTTAGTGCACATCTCTAACTGGTATAATCAACATCCATGCACACGTGTACTGTTTACTAAAACACTCTGACAACGTGTGTGCGCGTAAAACATTTTATTTTGTGTTTGTAAGTGTGTGAACAGTGTGTGTGTTAAGCAAAAGCAAATCTCATTAGAGAGGTTAAAGATCCATTTTTTTCTCTCTGCTCAAGGCTCAGCCTGCTCTGTGTCTCTGTGTGTATGCTCTGTGTGTCTGCTCTACACAGAAACACTGCTCTGTCTGCGATTCTTTTCAAAGGTAAAGTGCAAGTTAATTTATTTTATTTTTACTTTACAGCAGTGATTCCATTAGTGTGTCGTTAGAGAGATTTCTTGTTTATTTTTCCAATAAAACAGCGTTTTCGTTGTGGGTGCGTGCGTGTGTGAAAAGAGTGGAGGAAGGGTAACAGTGTAAGACGAGAAGGGGGAGAGGGGAGCTTACTTTAGTTTCACACACACACACACACATTTATCTGTTGGGATTTATTTTTACTTTTTTCAAGTGGAGATTAATTTGTAATTTTTTTGGGCTGTGGAACAAATAACTTGTTTTGGAATACGAGCCCTTAGATTATGAATTTTGCTCATAATCCAAGGTTCCACTGTAGTTGTGTCGATTCTATGGTTTGTTTATTAGGTAGGCAGTTTGCTAAAAGTTATCTATGGTTTAATAAAACATTGCTTTCAATACACTTCATTAAATTACAGTTTAGCTACAGATTTGCCAGGCACACTCAATCAGACTCAGAAGTAATGCGGTCACGAACCACGAAGTATAAAAGGAGTAAACAAACCACAGCACATCGCTCAGTCATTGAGTTTGAGTCGAACGCGGATCTCCGGGTGGCTGTTGCTAGCACGGCTAGCCGGCCTCCCGTCGCAGCCCCATCACCCACCATGAACAGATCCAACTCCATCTCACATCCATCTCATCACCTCACATCATCCTCGGATACCCTTGGCTGCTGCAACATGACCCCTTCATTTCATGGACCCGGATTCGAATCCTCCAGTGGGGGCCGACCTGCACTGAACTCTGCCTGCGGGCCCAGGCTGGGACGTGTTCCACGGAGTCCGAGACCCCTGATGTCGACATCAACGCCATCCTTCCTGCCTCTCGGGACCTGGCTGGAGCTTTCTGCAAAAGAAGTGCCACCCACCTTCCACCCCATCGCCCTTACGACCTGGCGATAGAGCTTCAGCCGGGTTCCGTTCTTCCCCGCGGCCACCTCTACTCGTTATCAGCTACCGAGACGCAGGCGATGGAGGAATACGTCGCCAGCGCCCTTCGCTATGGAACCATACAGCTATCCTCTTCGCCAGTGGCCGTGGGGTTCTTATTCGTGAAGAAGAAAGGGGGCGAACTTCGCCCATGTGTCGATTATCGGGGGTTGAATAAGATCACCATTAAGAACCGACACCCATTGCCGCTTACCAGCTCAGCCCTGAATGCCCTCACTTGGTGCCCACCGTGTTCACAAAGTTGGACCTCTGGAGCGCCTACAACTTGTGTGTATCAGAGAGAGTAATGAGTGGAAGACATTATGAGAGCCTGGTCCTCCCATTTGGACTCTGTAACGCACCCTCGGCCTTCCAGCAATTCATCAATGACGTCCTGAGAGACATGCTAGGCCAATGGGTGTTCGTCTACCTAGACGATATTCTGATCTACTCCCACACCACCGAAGAACACATCCAGCACGTCCAGGCTGTTCTCAAGAGATTGCTTGCTCACCAACTGTACTACAAGCTGGAAAAATGTGCTTTTCACAAGCACTCCACCATGTTCCTAGGTTTTGTTATCTCGCCCCAGGGTGTGGCCATGGACCCGCAGAAACTAGAAGCTGTTCGTCATTGGCCCCTACACAGGACTCTCAAGCAGCTTCAACAGTTTCTTGGGTTTGAGAACTTCTATCGTTGCTTTATCCGGGGCTACAGTACAGTTGCAGCACCACTGACCACTCTGACCAGGCCCTCCTCTCATCTCTTCCAACTCACTCCCGCTGCCATCTCGGCATTTCAAGAACTTTGCCACCGTTTCACCACCGCCCCATTCTTCTCCATCCAGATGCCAACCAACCATTCGTTGTGAAGGTGGACACGTCAGATGTGGGCGTCGGTGCTGTTCTCTCCCAACAAGGTCCAGGCCAGAAGCTACACCCCTGTGGCTTCTTCTCCAAGAAATTTGACCCCACTCAGCAGCAATACGGGGTAGGGGACCGCGAGCTGTTGGGCATACTGTAAAGTGGATGAATGGCGCCACTGGCTCCAGGGTGCCAGAGAGCTGTTCATTTGTCTGGACGGATCACCAGAATCTCATAACCATCAGAAGTCTCAAACAACTCACTCCACAGCAGGCACGGTGGGCATTATTTTTGAACAGTTCAACTTTCATCTGTCATACCGCCCGGGGTCCAAAAACACCAAGGCCGACGCCCTATCCCGACAACAAGAGGAAGACGTCCCCCGGGTGGATCCCGTGCCTGTCATCCCAACAACACGAATCATCGCACCTCTCCAATGGGACTTAGAGACGAGTGTTCGCCAGGCTCAGGCTGTGGAGGCCGGAACGGTTCCCGGACACCCCGGGAACCGACGAACTTTTCTGATCGTGAAACAGGCGTTCTGGTGGCCCTCCATGAAGAAGGACATCGAGGAGTTCGTTCATGCGTGTCCGGTGTGCGCCAGGGCAAAGGGCACAAACCGATCCACCCCCGGAGAACTTCAACCACTTCCCATTCCTCGACGGCCCTGGACGCACATCGCCCTGGATTTCATCACGGGCCTGCCAGTTTCCGAAGGCTCTCAAAAACAGTACACCTGGTGGCCCTCACCAGACTCCCATCAGCCAAGGACACCGCGGACCTGATATTGGAACATGTAGTCCACCTGCATGGGTTCCCCAAAGACATTGTCTCGGACAGAGTGCCGTCTGATCAATTCCACCACTAGTCTGTCCTCCGGTTACCACCCCCAGACTAATGGTCAGAGGGAACGGACCAACCAACAGCTGGAGCGCTACCTGAGATGTTTTGTTTCTGATCGCCAGCGCTCCTGGGCCCACTACCTCGTCATCCAATGCACTAACACCAACTACAATGGTGTGAAAAACTATTTGCCCCTTCCTGATTTCTTATTATTTTGCATGTTTGTCACACTTAAATGTTTCTGCTCATCAAAAACCGTTAACTATTAGTCAACGATAACATAATTGAACACAAAATGCAGTTTTTAAATGAAGGTTTACATTATTAAGGGAGAAAAAAACCTCCAAATCTACATGGCCCTGTGTGAAAAAGTGATTGCCCCCCTTGTTAAAAAATAACTTTACTGTGGTTTATCACACCTGAGTTCAATTTCTGTAGTCACCCCGAGGCCTGATTACTGCCACACCTGTTTCAATCAAGAAATCACTTAAATAGGAGCTACCTGACACAGAGAAGTAGACCAAAAGCACCTCAAAAGCTAGACATCATGCCAAGATCCAAAGAAATTCAGGAACAAATGAGAACAAAAGTAATTGAGATCTATCAGTCTGGTAAAGGTTATAAAGCCATTTCTAAAGCTTTGGGACTCCAGCGAACCACAGTGAGAGCCATTATCCACAAATGGCAAAAACATGGAACAGTGGTGAACCTTCCCAGGAGTGGCCAGCCGACCAAAATTACCCCAAGAGCGCAGAGACAACTCATCCGAGAGGCCACAAAAAGACCCCAGGACAACATCTAAAGAACTGCAGGCCTCAGTTGCCTCAATTAAGGTCAGTGTTCACAACTCCACCATAAGAAAGAGACTGGGCAAAAACGGCCTGCATGGCAGATTTCCAAGGCGCAAACCACTTTTAAGCAAAAAGAACATTAAGGCTTGTCTCAATTTTGCTAAAAAACATCTCAATGATTGCCAAGACTTTTGGGAAAATACCTTGTGGACCGACGAGACAAAAGTTGAACTTTTTGGAAGGTGCGTGTCCCGTTACATCTGGCGTAAAAGTAACACAGCATTTCAGAAAAAGAACATCATACCAACAGTAAAATATGGTGGTGGTAGTGTGATGGTCTGGGGTTGTTTTGCTGCTTCAGGACCTGGAAGGCTTGCTGTGATAGATGGAACCATGAATTCTACTGTCTACCAAAAAATCCTGAAGGAGCATGGCCGCCCATCTGTTCGTCAACTCAAGCTGAAGCGATCTTGGGTGCTGCAGCAGGACAATGACCCAAAACACACCAGCAAATCCACCTCTGAATGGCTGAAGAAAAACAAAATGAAGACTTTGGAGTGGCCAAGTCAAAGTCCTGACCTGAATCCTATTGAGATGTTGTGGCATGACGTTAAAAAGGCGGTTCATGCTAGAAAACCCTCAAATAAAGCTGAATTACAACAATTCTCCAAAGATGAGTGGGACAAAATTCCTCCAGAGCGCTGTAAAAGACTCGTTGCAAGTTATCGCAAACGCTTGATTGCAGTTATTGCTGCTAAGGGTGGCCCAACCAGTTATTAGGTTCAGGGGGCAATTACTTTTTCACACAGGGCCATGTAGGTTTGGATTTTTTTTCTCCCTAAATAATAAAACCCCTCATTTAAAAACTGCATTTTGTGTTTACTTGTGTTATCTTTGACGAATAGTTAAATGTGTTTGATGATCAGAAACATTTTGTGTGACAAACATGCAAAACAATAAGAAATCAGGAGGGGGGCAAATAGTTTTTCACACCACTGTACATCGCCCAGCACCGCCGTCGACACCCTCCGGGACGTTTGTACAAAGTAGGTGACAAGGTATCGTTATCAACAAAAAACCTGCATCTACACACCGAATCCCGGAAGCTTTCACCAACGTTCATTGGCCCATGCCACATCAATCTACAGATTAACCCTGTCACCTACCGGCTCCAGCTGCCTGCGGCGCTACAGATCCACCCAGTGTTCCACACATCTCAACTCAAACCCTTCATCACCTCTCCATTGGTTCCACCCACCCCCCCTGCTCCTCCTCGCCTCATCATCAACGATGGTCCTGCCTACACTGTGCGTCGGATCCTCGATTCGCGCCCTCGGGGCAGATGCACCTAGTACCTAGTAGATTGGGAAGGCTACGGCCCCGAGGAACAGTCTTGGATTCCGGCCTGGTTCATTCTCGACCCAGAACTAATTCCAGACTACCGTCATCGGGTATCCTCCACCCCAGGACCGTCAGGAGCCGGTCCTGGACAGGGGGGTACTGTCAAGCACACTCAATCCGCGACCGGCACTAGGACCGGGAAGTAATGCGGTCGCGAACCAGGAAGTATAAGAGAAGTAAACAAACCACGGCACATCGGCTCAGTCATTCAGTTTGCCCATGCCGCTTCGGATTCGTTCACCGATTCGTGAGTACTCACTTTCTTGGGTTTGCTTTCAGATTGAGTGTGTGTTTATAGGACGCGGGTTAGATTGTGTCTTTCCCTTGCTCCCCATTTGTGAGAGTCCTTAGACTAAATCATGTGATTATCCTGTCTATTTGTGTCACTCCGCGTTTGGGTTTGCCATTCATGCTACAAAGGGCTAACCGCTAAAGCTACGTCTTCTGGTCTCCTCAGGTTAGTTCTTGACAAGATTATATAAACCGTATGACTGCAAAATGAGATCACCATTTAGGCAGTTTGAAGAAAAACAAGTTTATTCAACAGAAGCAAAAGGTACTACAAGCTGTTAGAAAATGGTTTTGTTTTGTCACAAGAGTGTGGAAAAAAAAAAGAAAAGAAAATTCATATGTTTTGTTACATTGGTATGGATAATTTTGCAAAATGCTATAACTCCACTGTCATGGTTTTGTCGCAATGGATAACTCCGCCTGCGGTTGTGTTTGTGGCAGTGTAAATTTGTTGTTAGGTGTTAATAATAGTGTTGGTTGGGTTTTAATTAAAGTATACGGCAAACTCAAGCTTTGGTTGTGTTTTTGTAGTGTGTCATACTGGCAGCAAATTGTAGCGAGGAAAATGTGTTGAGGTGTGGTGCTCACAAAACATTTTTAACTAGGTGGTTTAGTGGCTTTTAAAAAAAGTGTTCTTTCTAGTGATTTTCATTTAAAACTCTGGTTAAATAGATGGCTTTTTAAAAACTAACCACCATGCCTGGGTCTGTATTTGGGAAAGTATCTAGCTAATTAAATATTTTAGTGACCTACATGGCATGCTTAAAAAAAATTAAATCAACAAGCAAATAAATACAGTCTTTAGCTAGTAAAGAGTTGTAGCTTACTAGATGGCTTGCTTACTGGGTAGTTAAATACTCTAGCTGAATAGGTGATGTGTTAAAAGTCTAACACTGCTACCTTGCTAGTTGATTAAATTCTACTGCTTAATAGATTGTGTGCTAACCACTAAATCATAGATGTGTGAATAACTCAAGTGAGTATTTAACTAGGCAGCATCTATAAACCCAGCCATAGTATCTAGCTAGTTAATTAAATACACTAGCTGACTTGATGTCTAGAAGAAAAAAAACAATAGTATCTATGCAGTTAAAAACACTAAACCTACATTGAATTATCTACTCTATCCAACATGGTGGCATGCCTACAATATTAGCTAGGTAACCACAGCATCAAGCTAGTTTGTTAAATAGCTAAAGCTAACTAACCATATATTTAGTTATCTAACATGCAATTAGTTTCTTAGATCATAAAAAAACCATGCTAAATACCATAATAATTTCAATAAATGAAATAAGGTGCTATAGCTAACTGAGTGGCTTGCTAAAAATTAAACATATATACCAATATATAGAAACTAATAAGTAGGTAGTTAAATGGTCCAGTAAACTAGGTGGTTTGCTTAAAAAAAAAACAGCAGAGTATCTAGCTAGTTAAGTTTGTTCTAGCTAATTCAACTGCTTGCTTAAAAAATAATCATAGTATGTAGCTAGTTAGCTACATTCCAGATTACAAGCAAAATAATTACCTATGGTATTAAATTGACTAATCAAATACAAACAAACAAATATTGTATCTACCTAAGTACTCTTGATACTCTTGCACAGTTAAAGAAAGATAGAAACAGAAAGAAATTAAGCATAATATTTAGCTAGTTAATTCAATATTTTACTCAAATGGGTGTATGTTAACTTCCTAATGACATACTCTAGCCAAGTAGGTGGGTTGTTTAAATGAAAAAAAAAGTGGCTTGTAACAAAATTTACCATAGCATTGAGCTAGTTAATACATATCCTTGCTAACAACAATAGGTAGCTTACTTTAAAAAAAAAAGGCAAAATGAACAGCAACACTATATCATCTATCTAGTTATATACTTTAGCTAACCATGTGACTTTTATAAAAAAATCACTTAATCTAGTAGCTATAGCTTGTTAAACAAATACTTTAGCTAAATTGATGACTAGCTAAAATAATATTTAGCCAGTTAGCTTCTCTGGTAAACCAATAAACTAACTACTGTAACTAGCTAGGAGCACATAGTTAGTGGCACTAACCATAATATCTAGCTAGTTAATTGTATATTTAATACAACTAGGCAACTAGGTGTTTGTAAATAATAATAATAATAATAATAATAAACTTAATCTGGCTAAATAGTTAGCTTGGTTAGAAACATAAATAAGTAGCATCCACATAGTTAATTACATAATTAGCAGTCTGAACAGATTCTTAGAAAAACAGGATTGGTGAAGATGCCCACTATAGTCTCTATCGTCACAGGTACATACTCAACTAATACAGTATAGGCACACATGGAGCTTTGAGAAATGAGACACATGCAAAAATGAGAAAAAAAGGGGATAGGAATGCATGGTATTAGGGTTAGTGTCACTGCATTAATACAAAGCAGCTGCACATGTGTAACTTTAACCAAATCACATGACAGAAGCAAGGAAAACAAGCCTGCTGCTGTAACACCTTTCCATTTCATTCTCTATACTGTCTACTGGTGATGTCAGCCTTTAAAATCGGAGAATATAGCATACGATAAATATAATAATCAATATCCACATCAGAAATGTTACCATGTTCAAAATTGAGTCATGTACATACTTTAGTTGATTATTATTTTTTTATTATTATGTTGGGTTTCCTATATGGATCATTCAAATTATCTACAATACTGCTGAGAGTTCCACAAATTTACCTGAGTATACAGTATGTGATGATTTAAATAGTGTCTAGCCTTATTTAAAAATAAATAAATAAATAAATAAAAGTCTTTGCCTCTTAACCTGGGATTGAAGAATACCAAAGAGTTTTAAATGTGAAAGACAAGTTAAAATGAAAAGGATTATGATTATGATGAACTACACTACCCATCAGCCTCGGGACCGTCCATGATCACTCTCACCTGTTTTCTCATCAGGGTTTCACTTAATTAACATCACTATTTAAGCTTTCTGCTTTGGTTAGCTGTTTTGTATTTCAGTTGCTACACTCTTGTTTTGCTCTATGAATGATTATTGGTTGTGATTTGTTTGATGCATGTATCACAGTGCTAACTAAATTATTCTAATAGTAGTTGTCATGTTAATTACTGAAAGCAGGATTTAACCAAACAACATTGCTTCCACACTCATTATTCAGAAGGCTGTAAAATAGTCCAGTTGTTTTGCTTTATTGTTTTTTTTTTATCTTCTGTATATTTATTCTGGTTTGAGAGTTATTTCTCCACACTTTTTTTTAAACTGAAAATGTAATGAATGTGTGAAAGACATTTTGTTCATTTAACAAAATAATGGCAAAACATTTTTTTAATTTGGTATTTCATTGTTTCAAGGATGACCTATTGGACTTCTTCATA
This sequence comes from Channallabes apus, assembly GCA_030522415.1. NCBI lineage: Eukaryota > Metazoa > Chordata > Actinopteri > Siluriformes > Clariidae > Channallabes > Channallabes apus. The sequence continues at coordinate 24,211,239 of CM060115.1, read as the reverse complement.
CAACATATATTGGATATAAAATGCATTTTTTTTTTTTTTTTTTTTAAGTGTGTTTGTGGAGTAAAAAAAATGGAATTGTGGATAAATTAAAGCACTAGTTAAAATTTTACATCACCTGTCACTCAAGAGGTGAGATTGTGAGTAGAATAGGCACGGGTCCAACATTAGAACTTGACTTGGAATCTGCATATGTTGTTTAAATCATTTTACTTAATCATTGTTCCTAAAACATTAATACTAAACATTAACAGGTATTATTTAGAAATAAATGATTTTAGTAATGGTGACACGGTGGCGTAATGGTTAGCCCTGTTACTTTGCACATCAACGTTCAAGGATTCAAGTCCCACCTTGGGTCTCTGTGTGTGGAGTTTGCATGTTCTCCCCCTGCTTAGTGGGTCTTCTCCAAGTACTCTAGTTTCCTCCGACAGTCCAAAGACATGCAGAGTAGGTGAATTGACATTTCTACGTTGCCTTTAGAGTGTGTTTGTGTTGGTGTGTGCATGCCCTGTGATGGATTGGCACCGTGCCCAGGGTGTACCCCGCTTTGTGCCCGTAGTCTCCTGGCCCCCTGTAACCCTGTACAGAATAAGCAGTATACTGTAGCGGTATATGATCTAAATAACAACTGCTTACCTGAAAATAACATTTTTAAAACAACTGCCTTGTCATGCACTCTTATCTAGAGTGACCTTAAATTTATTTCATACAGTTATACATGTAGAAGCGCTTATCCAGAGTGACATTTGTATTTCCTTATACATGTGAGCAGTTGAGGGCCTCGCTCAAGGGCCCAATAGGGACAACTTAGCAGTGGTGGCATTTGAACCTGGGATCTTTCGAACCATAGTCCAATGCCTTAAACCCTGAATTATCTCTGATCCTATAAGGGATAAGGGCCTTGCTCAGTGGCCCACCAGTGGCAATTTCGTGGTGCTGGGGTTTGTACCTGGGACATTCTGATCAGTAGTCCAACACCTTACCCACTACAGAAGAGGCACAAATTAGGGAAAGCTAAGGAGAATTTGAAGGAAATTAAACCGCCGGACCCTTATTCAGAGGGAGGACTTTGAGAAAGGTATTAGCGATGCCACTGACCACCGGCTCCACAGAGACTTTCACTCAATAGGCAATTTTAAAATTGAATGAGGAGGTTTGACTAAGCAATAAAAGGGCGCGCTCAGAGGCAGGCCGAGGTAGTTACGAGGAATGCTACCAATTATCTTATTTATAAAATCAACAGCAATACCGCTGATGACTTTATCTCAAATTTGATTAAACACAAATTTCAAAGTAAAAAAAAATCATTTTATCTAATTCCCTTTATTGGTAATAATCGCAGGTCTTCCCAGAGCCGCCGCTAATCAAAACGGCCATTGATTTCCTCTGAGCGAAACACAGAGCTTTGAAGAGAACGAGAGGCTGGGGCACAGTTAGTGCACTCTCCTACAAAACACTGACTCATTCACTCACACATCCCAAGTAAAACTCACACACATCCCAAGCTTTTACAGAAATCTCAACATAAACTTTTATCTAGCATGACCTACAATTATAAGAAGATCTAATCCATGAAGTTTAACTTTAAAACATAACAGTCGGTTATTAACAGTCCTGGAAAGTACGACCTCCCGATTACAATCTTGGAGCCTTTGTAATTTAGCCATTATTTCTATACTACAGCATGTGGGAACGTAATTATTATGCCATAAATTCCAAGATGGTGGTTTTGATGGCATATGATTAAAAAAGCTAGTCATATACTATTAAAGCGCTCTCTGAAATAATGAATCTACTGATTTCCTTTTTTTTTTTTTGATTGAAGACTGCTGCTACCTATTAGTATGGAGAGTCCTTTGACTTCATAACAGTGCTAGTAATTGCTCAAAGGTTTTATTTAAAACCACCCACAGAATATGCTTTAAAAGGGACATTCAAGTCAGACCTTTATTTCTCTGTGTAATCCACTTATCATAGCCTTTTGCTAGTGCTTGGATATCATCAAGTTTTTCTTAGCGCATTGGATCCAACTACCTGCTTCACATCTGAAACTCTGGCGTCCCAGAAACTCCTTCAATGGCTCAGACTTGTGGAAATGGCTTGGAGCAAGGTCAAGACTGTGCAATGTTATGTGCAAGTGGTGTGTTGGTGTATGGATGTGTGTAAAGTTCACAGACAAATATGCTCATCCACAAGTTAATCAGGTGATCCACTTTCTGAACGTTCACGGGAATGTCTACAGTGGGCTCGGCCAAGATCGTCGTTAATGTACAGCTTCCTTAAACATTTGCGCTATTCAAATGTTTTACTGCAGCTAAGAGGGTCATTGCTGTACTGTACTTGAAGTCTTATTCTATAATTGTCAGTCAGTTTTCTGCCAGTTTACGTAAATATTAATCATATATCAGCAGTACTGTCTGTATTTAAGTGTGCATTTGTTAAACTAATGATATTTAAGGAGGAAAGGTGAAGAGATGTTTAACGAGTCTGCAAGACTGAATGCTTTCTGGGACTAATTTATTTAGCCTACATTCCATTACATTAGAGGTAGCTATAAATGGATTAAAGATACAGCAGGTCATAATTTATCTTGTTGAATTACAGTCTTACCTCAGCATACGAATGCGCAACGTCGCAAATCTTCTCCTTTACAACTGAAATTTGCCTACAGTATACAAAGCATTTTCAGCATACAAGCGAACAAACTAAGCCAAACCAAACGCCAGCTAAGTTGTGAATGATACACCTTCAAAACTTGTTTTCCATCAGTGGAAAGCGAAGAGTTTCCTTTTTTTTTTGTTATTTATTTATTTATTTGTCTTTTGACCATAGACATAACACCACGGGTCCCAAGAACTCGCCTCCGGAACGGATAAAATTGATATGCCGAGGTACCACTGTACGTATAAAGGTATAGATCTAGAGTTAAAGTGACACTTTTCACAAAACTAAATAGGCCACTGGAGACGGTCTATCGACCTCGGCTCGGCATGTCAGGATCCTTACAAGCTTCTTCCAACCACACACACTCCTCACACTAAACTCTGACCATACACTTGACCGCACACCCACACACAACACACAGAGAACATTTGTTCCACTCACTCTCTAGCTACAACAGAGTCCAACAATATTTTCACCACATTCCCAACTACAGTACGTACACACCCATCAAGACACACACACATTCCAGCCACTTGATGGACTGGAGTTTTTCACAAATTTGTAATTTTTTTTTCGTTTGCAGATAGAAGTTTGACATTTAAAAGAGAATTTATGGGATTTATCATCAAGGTTTTTCATCCAAACAGATAAGCAGAGGTTTGTTTTAAATGAAAAAGGTAAAAAAAAAAAACAACTTAGTTTTGAACTGTGTTTAGCTACAGTAGTGCCTGGGTTAATGTTAAATAACCATTAGGCTGGTTTTGTTGTCACAACTTTGCAACCTACACTTTCTTCTCAGTTCAAGATCTTTGGGTCAATTAACATGCCTGTAACCTAAATGTCCGATTCTGAACAAGACTAACAGCACCCACCATTACTGGCAAATCAGGTTCCTCATTACAGCACGGGTGTCACTTTAGACCATCATCACCTTCATCTTCCTCCTCGTTTGCCTTTGCGCAGGTGGAAGACCCTCGGTGTGATGACCGAGTGTGAGACGGAGGAGCGCGAACAAGAGTTCATTACTGCACATTAAAATCCACATTACTCACATTACATTCAGGCACCATCAGTGAGTCAAACGAGTCAGAAAAGAGAGAGAGAGAGAGAGAGAGAGTGGAGGGGTGAAAAGACATTGAATGGCAAACTTTAGAAGTCAAAGCTGAAGAAATCCCACAGTGATCACAGTGCACATTTATGCCTTCCCGAGAGAAACCGCAGCAGGATGAAATATGCATAACATACACACACGTTACATCTTTTCACAACGTGCATAGTTCGAGTTTACGGAAATATGACTGCTTCTTGAGTGATGATGCCACATTTATTCAGAGTAGTCAGAATAAACAAAATGTGGTCAGTAAATTTTCAGTATTTATATAATTTTTTTTTCTTCTTCTCACAAACAGTGAATAATGTGAATAGAATTTCCATCACACAGGCCAGAACGATTTGAGCAAAGCATTGCTTTGAATAAAGAAATTCAATCCAGTGGCAGATTTCAGATGAGCATGGAAATATTTATAAATGTGCCAGTTATCAGATTATCGTGGTGGTAAAAAAAAAAGGCAACAATATCTATTATCTATGGGGGGGGGGGTGTCATTACTTAGTTGCAAAATGCATTTTTCTTCTTTCCTTGGAGATTCCACATTTAGGAACATAATTGATTTTTTATAATCTTGCAATTAAAATAAATATTTTATTTGTTTATATTTTGTTTCTTGTTTCTTTCTTCATTTTTTTTCTTAAAAAATACTTTAAAATATAAATAGTGTGGATAAAATGCATTATAGCACAAAAGTTGTTTGAGACTTTTGCATTTATAATGTGCATTTCTTCATGCTAATGTCCATGCTCAAATAAAAGTCCTGTAAACATGAGTGAAATTATCTTGAATATCCATTATTCTATTATTTAATATTATAAGATTTTCTAGACTTTTCTACTCATTTTAAGACTTGCAGTAAAAGAATCAAAAAAAAAAAAAGTCCCAGTTTGACTTGAACATCCCTTGTATTTAGAGTGTTTATTGAAAATAGCAACTACTTAAACAAAGTGCATTAGCAGGTGTAAAATCTGCCTTTAAATACAGTAACTGCATGTTGCATTTGTACTGAGCAAAAAAAAATTTATTTAAAACGTAAGGCTCTGTCAGCCTCCGGGTGGCGCAGTGGTAAAGCGCTCGCCCTATCATACGGAGGCATAGAGAGAGCTGATTGGCTGAGCTCTCTCAAGGGGGGAGGGATGAGAGGTACTTGTGCTCCCCCATTAATCACGGCTCTACAGCCAATCAGGGGCGTCTGTGAGCTCGTGCATGCGGAAGGAGCGGCTAGCGCTTTCCTCCGAGTGTGTTACTCCGCCCCTAATGGTGCGTGAGCAAGCAGTTCGAAAAGATGCGGTCAGCTGACGTCACGCGGTTCGTAGGAAACACATGATAGTCTTCGGCCCTCCCGACTGAGTGGTAGTGGAAGCCTTAATGTGGGAGCCCCCTAGTGACGGGGAGGAATTGGCTACGACTGTCTTTATTTATTCTCTTCTCTACAATGAAACTTTTAAGCTTTACTGAATAAAACGTTACAAACTGCTGGTTTTTCATGTAAGAAAAAGTGACACATTGGTCTTAGACATGTAAGAGAGGTACCTCAGAGAGAGAGAGAGAGAGAGAGACTGAGATTAAGCTTACATCATTCAGGGATAACACAGAGGTGGATCACCTAAAGCAAAATGCCTGAGGCACTTCAGGCTCATCCTTTCATCACACACACCAGCCTGAAAGGTGACATGGCTTAAGGCTAATATCGTTATGTGACGGAAAACATACTGTTGCTATACCGCGTGTGGGTGTATGAAAGAGGAAATGAAGAAAGAGATCAACTGGAAGAAGGCACCTAACAGGCGTTTCATTTCATTAGCTCTTCCCAGAGCTCTTTAATCATGCCGTTTTGATTGCTAGCGGAGCTTCATCCTATGTTATCTTGTGATGCTCACATAGCCAGGCTGTTAGGAGCTAAAGCAGGTAAATATACCTGTTTACATTTGGTAGAAATATTTGCACAAAGTAGTGAGTAGCCTGAGTAGCTAAGCTTCTCTGCTAATTACCAGAAAGTTGTGTGTTTTATTACTATCGAGATTGGGTACTATATTATGTTTTGCTTCGATTGAAATATTTGGGATAATGATAGAATACTTTGTTTGTGGAGATCTAAAAAAATAATAAAAACCCACTGGATATCACTCACTCACTCACTCATTGTCTATACAGCTTCATTTTGTATAGAGGGACATGGGTGTCTTGGAGCCTATCCCAGGAGACATAGGACACCCTGGATTGGGTGCCTGTCCATCACAAGGCACACACATATACATGCTCATTCTCCAATTAGCCCAATCTGCATGTCGCCCAGAAACTTTATAGGTCTACCTGGTTGTATTTCCAGCTTCTATGCTTCCATTTTTTAAATTCAGTCGAATATTTTTAGACTATTTTTAGTAAAGTAACTGCTGTTCAACATGCAGCTCCACCAACAAGATCTATTCCAATCCATTCAGTAGAGGCGCTTGGTTGTTGATTTGAGGTTTGGGGAGTTCAAGCCCCTCCACCACTCTGTTGTGATGCAGGGCATCTCCAGTGTCTCAAGTCTCAAGCCTGGAGAAATGGATGGGTTGTGGCAGGAAGGGCACCCAACTTGAGGACCAAATGGTCCACAACAGGGCAACAGCAAACAATAAGTAAAAGTAAATAAGCAAGAATAAAGCCACACTTCATTCCAGTTTATTGCAGCAATTTATTTCTGCTTTGAGATGTAAGAGATGATTAACATGTGGAGGTGTGGAGTTTTTTATTTGACGACACATCAAATCTGATTTCAAGTCAAATTTTTTTTTTCGTAATTTTGTGTTATGCATATTGTCAGATTCCTGGTTCAATAAGTAAAATTTTGATACCAAGTTTATTACTGTACCATGATACCTCAGCATGTGAACGCCCCGCCTCATGAATTTTCACCTTAAGAACTGAAATTTGCTTCTGCATACGAAGCATTTTTGGCATCCAAGCGAACGAGCCAAGCCGAACTGAAGTTGCGCATACTGTATGTCTGGGAGCCGTTCAAAACTTTCTTGCATCAGTGGAAAGCCAAGTGAAGTGAGCTTACTTTTTTGTGGGTTTCTTTGGATTTTGTGCAAAAGTTATTGAAGACATAGCACCACGGGTACCAAGAATCTTAGCAAGGACGGTACCAAGAAGAAAAGGGAGACACTTTCAGTTTAATTTTTAAGCAGCCGGTGCCAAGAGGAATCATGATTTAAGGTTAATTTAAGGTGTATTCATTTTATATTGTGGTTCATTTACTGTATCACATCTCCATCTCTAGAGTTCAGTGGCAGGTTTTCTAAAGTATTAAGATTGTTTTTATATGCATATTGTTTTTTATAGTGTTGAAAACTGATAATATTGGTAATATTTTCAGGTGGCTGGGACGGATTATCAGCATTTACATTATTTCCTGTGGGAAAATGTGTTTTGCAATACGAAATTTCGTATTAATCTGTTGCAGAGGCAAGCTCTTAAGTTTATATGCAGAGGTACCATTGTATTATGTCCAGTTTCTCAGATATGAACATCTTGGGAAGAAAGTCCATCAAAATACAAATTTTAGAATATTTAAATGAGGATTCTGTGACTTAGTAAGAAACAAGGAAAAAAACTTTGCCAGCAGTGTGGTTTTATAGCATGGATAGTGTTCATTAAAGTGCTTTAAAACAATATTTAGAATTAAAATTTCTCAATTCTGTTGAAGGATTGGGAAGATAAGGTATTTAACAACCGATTTTTGCCAAAAAAATAAATAATAATAAGATTTGATATATTTTACCTACGTTTATTGGTCATAGTGCAAAATGAACTTCTGTGACTTATACCTGACATGATATGATGGATCACATATTAATTAAATGGAAATAGGGTTAAATAAATAGAGTCAATAAATAGTTGTTGCATTTTCAGTATGTGGGGTTTGTCATTTGAACTTTTGCAAGTTACAGTTGCTATGATTTTAGTTGTGATTTTGAGATGCATAGGAATTTCCGAAACATTTGCATATAAAAGTAGTAAAATTGTCAATTTTCAAAAAAAAATTGTAAACCAATTCAAATGGTTCTTCCTGAATTCCTTGTTTTGTGAAGATTTGTGAGGTTTTTGTTTTTCAATTATCTTAAATTCTCACAATTAATTTGTTTATTTTATTTATATATATATATATATAAAAAAAAATTTTTTTTTTTTTTTTTTGCTGTTTTTACCTATTCCTTAAAAAAAAAAGTTAAACATAACTAGCTCCACTGTATTCCAACCTGGCTCTGCCTTGGTGCTTCTAGCTAGGTCGTAGCCAATTTAAATATTTGGGGCAAACGATCATTTTTAAATTGTAGTGAAAATTTAGACATTTACTGTCCAAACTTTACATTTTAGATAATCAATAAAGCATAAATTAAAGTTCAAGTTTTGGCTGGAAAAAAACAACCATGGAGTGACATCTGAGGCAAAATTTAAATACAGGAATATTGTAATGTGCATTAATTAATTAATAGCATCATGCCCTAAAGTCCATAATCATAATAGAAGACTGCTGAATTTGTCAAGGTCAGTGATGTCTTAGCTCATTGATTACATTACATTACAATTGTTTTTATTGTGTAATTTTTTTTCCAAAATTTTTGTTTCCATACAATGCAAGCAGCATAAACCTCAGCTCAGACTGGCAGCCCTCATTCTGCTTTCCCTTTTCTTTGCAACTCCTCCTCGTTATCAGCCACCTCCCTGTCCTTAGAACCGCGCACAAAGCCCAGAGGTGTTCCTTCATTCTGTGTTTGCTGAATTATTCACCTCAAAATGAATATCACATTCACAATGGTACCTTGGTGTACCTCTGCATCTACCACGCTGAGGGGATTCGCTTCAGTTCTAGACTCGTTCCTGAGCTCAGCTCGGTTTAATGTGAAGCTCGTGTTTTATGTCGGGCCTGAACTGAAGGTAGCAGCCTTTGCTGCATTTTTCCCCTCTGAGAGACGATCTGCTGAAGGTTTGGGGAAATCAGGCCTGGGTTTTCTCGTTCACATCGTTCATGCTGATTTTTTTTTTCTTTTTCTTTTTCAGTTCTGTCTCGAATCCGAAGTGCCTCTGGCATTTCTTTTGACTCCCTCTCTCTGCAAGTGTCCATGATCAAAGCTTCTCCCTTTTCCTTCTGACAATCGCATAGAGGTTCGTCACGACCCTGTGTTTACGCCGGCCTCTTTTTCTGCAACTTTTTAACTTTTGTTTTTTTTCTTCCTTTTTCTTTGTATTTTAAAAGATGTGTCAGATTCAAAGCCACCCAGTCATTCAAAGCACCGGTTTCCTGAGCAGCTGCTGTTCATATGTGATTACATTAGCGGAGCTTTTTCTACCGCATGCCTGCGTTGCTCAGAATTTAAGAGAGGGAGAAAGAGAGAGGGAGAAAGGGAGAGAGACGCACAGAAAGGTTCGGCTTTGTGCACCTAAATTACACCATGTCGGCACCATACCCCTTCCGCTATAGCATAATGAACCTCCAGTGTTTTCCTGCAGATGCAAAGATAAAAGACGGGCCTTGTCAGGGGAAAAAGCAGCACCTGCAAAAACCTCAAGCAGCGCTGCGTGGTGGAGTGACCCCGGGTCCCGATCCGTAGGAAAGAGTGAATGAGACGGAGAGAGGGAGGGAGAGACGCAGTGCCACGCGGCTCTATAGTGATAAATGAGTTTGTATTGTGTGTCAGTGCGGCTTCATGCCAGCCGGGGCAGTCTCTATTAAATTAGCACTTGTCAATGTGGCCGATGCTGATTGATAAATGGCCGTGTCACGGCTGAGGGACATTCGGTGTTTTATTCTGCTCGAAAGGCCCTTTGTGACATGCAGAAGACCAAAGCTAATTGTGGTGTTGCTTTAATTCAGTTTAAGCCTTTCATTGATTATATCATCCATCAATGCAAATTTGGTTTAGACCTTGAAATCTTTGAAACCCAGCAGATAGTAAATGAATATTTGGTTTAGTTGATGCCTACTCTAAAAACGCCTGTAATTAAATGTGAAGCTAGAGACGGGAGTTGCATGTCGCATGAAGCCGCCGTCCATTTAAACCAACCTCGCGTAATTCTTCTCTCTGAGCCACAGCGATGTTAAATTCTTTAATCTGATCAATTCCTTTTTTCTACGCCGCAACTATAAAACTGCTACACTAGTTTATCGTTTCTATAGTAACTTACCATAACTTGATGTAATGTAAGTCACTTATAGATGGAACTAGTAAATTCTTTAACAGTTACTAACTTTGCTTCACCTCAAAATATTCCAATGGCGTGTTTTCCTCCTTGTATCTTAAAAGCCAAAAAGAAACTTTTTCCCCTAACAGACCCATATCCAACTTTTCTTTTTTTTTTTTATGATTCTTTCTCTATTCATGGGGAAAGATAAAATAATTTCATAGAGGTTGAAGGTAGTCGGTCCAATTTAAAAGTTTGTGTTTTATGCATGTGGACAATCACAGACTTCAAAGAGGCGAGAATTTAAAATAAAAAAACACCTCGCATTTCCGCCCCGCAGTCACTCACGGCATTTTCTGCCTTTCAAAGAGTGGACATATCTGAGCATTTGGAGAAAGACTGCAGGCATGCCGAGTGATTGCCAGCCATGCAAATAATCACTTACTTACACTCGACGAGTTTGCTTCGGATAAGGCAAATTACCATTTGAAAATGAGCTGAAAAACACTCTGGGCAGGATGCTTGCATTGCGAGTGCAGGAGTCTCTGAGTCTTTCTCTATCTGTGAAGCGTAAGGAAAGGGAATGTAGGAAAGCGGAGGAAGAGATGGAGGGAGGATGAAATGAGAATGAAAGCTCGGAACACGGCCGCTCTGCTGCCAAAAGTGTTTTGTGCTTGATTTAATGTCATATCGGTGCAATATGTCCGATTCCGATGAGTTCAGTTCAAATCGGGCGTTCTTCTTCCTCCAGTGTCTAGAAAATGCACAGATGATATAAAGTGGGTTCAAGATTTAAAAAAAATAAATAAATAAATAAACTGTAAAGAAATTGTAAGCTCTTCTATACTATATCACAGATAGCACTCTCTTTACTAATTGGAGTTCTAAAACAAAATAGTTTTGACACAAGCACCCTAGGCAAAGTTTCCCAGACTCCCCTCTCCTCAGAGACAGAGGGCTCCAGTAATTACTTATCATCTGCCATCGGCTTCGGCTTAGAACAATATTTAGTCTCAGGCACAACTGCGTCGGGCTTTTTCTCCTCACATTCTCACAAGATGTCATATTTTTGTGGTGTCAAGTCTTTAAACAAAAATAAAGAGCAGATCCAGAGTCACAAACACGCACACACATACACACGCACGCACACGCACGCACAAAGATGCTGAATGGATTTGTTAGCAGCCAGCAAAGAAATGCACTGACAGCATGCACGAAAATTCTTTTTGTTACTTAAATACGACTGAAATGACTCGTCTAAATCGAACCTCTGGTTAGCATTTACAGGTTTAATTCTTCTCTTAAGCTAAGGTAGAAATGTAGAAACTCTTAGACGTGCTAAAAAGGTAAAAACGCAGGAATTTTGCAGGACAAACTAGCTAATTGCTAATAACTAACTCCTCTTTTCTATTTACTTCCTTGCTAAATACCACGCGTGCGTAGCAAGAGATCGAGTAGACTGACTGGTAGTCACTTTCATTCTCGCGCGTGAAGGTATTTATGATTTTTATTATATTATTTAATTTTATTTTTTTTGTGAAGTGAAGAGAATCATTGTAGGAAAATAATAAAATTAATAAATAAAATAAATAATAAATAAAATTTTCTGAATAAACTAAAAAATACTTTCATAAAAATAACCATGCACGGCGAAATAATTACTTTACTTTATTACCTGGTTCTTTATGACATATTTTTGTTTTGTAAGCTAAAATAAGTGTGTTTCGTCGTGCATGGCTCCTTAAACTGCAAAAAAAAATAAAAATCCAGCCTTGGTCAGTGAGCTGAAAAATAGTTTTTTTTTTTTTTTTTAAAAAAAGCTTAAAAAAAAAAAAAAACAGCCCACACATTTGGATTGGAAATCATTTCAGCAACACTTGCAACAAAGTCTGTGAGCCTGTAAGTCTTAAATCATTTTTCATTTAAACAATTTTTTGATATAATGCCATGTGATGCATTAAAAACATTTATCACTGTTAAAAAGAAAACATTGGTTATAATAAGCGACTATAATATAACAACAATACAAATATTTAAAATGCATGTCATATTTATCATAATTTGTGTTTTTCAGACGTGTTTGAGCCACCTACAGTATGTAACTTCCTGCCCTTAGGTGTCTTTGTAATTTGTAGACGTTTTTTTTTTTAATCAATTGCTCTATTTTATTTATTGTTTCACATAATTTTGCCTAATTTTAAAATTTAACTAACAATTATATAAACATATTTAAGTAGGGTTGTACAACTTCCTAAATATTCCCTTGATAAATGTTGCACTTACTTAGATTGTATGTGTGTGTACGTTATAGTTAATTAGATATTATAAATCTAGTTTGCTGGTTTTTATATAGCACTCGTTTCCACTCAAATCCAAAACCTCAGTGTACTTTACTTTTAAAAGTTAAATTAGAGGGGTAAAACATCTAATAGACTTGTATAAATACAGTGTAAATATATAATAAAATATTTTTTAAATAAATAAAATAAAAAAGTGTAAACTATTTGAAAGTAACAGAAATAAATACTTCTTAGGTAATCATAAGTAATCAAGGAATTATTTATAATGCAATATTTGAGCTTTTTAGGTTGTGTTTATTGCAAAAAGAATTACAAAAACTCATATACATATTTATGAATATGAGCTTCATAGAAAGTGATGCTGTCATTTTGTTTTCCATCAAAGCTCTGCTTCGTTTAAATGAATTATAGTGAAGATGACATGAAAAAGGGGCAGCTGCAAAGTTATCAAGTCCTTTTTAGAAATTTCTATCACTTTCCTCTGTTTGTGTATCCACGTTTCACCAGCCTGCCTGCACATCTCAAAAGCAAATGTGGGTTGTTTTAATCAAAGTGTGTGTGTGTGTGTGTGTGTGTGTGTGTGTGTGTGTGTGTGTGTGTGTGTGTGAGAGAGAGAGTGAGATATCCCTGGAAGGTAAATGACTGCTGCAGGGATGAAAGACCAGCCTTCTTGACTGGAGGAAACCTAAACGGGGAAGAGAAGAGCTTGGCACTTCTTTCGCCCTGCCGATTCTGCAGGCTTGTGGTCTGGACTACACACACACACACACACACACACACACACACATACACACACACACACACACACACGTTCTCTCCATCGGCACTGATCTCGAGATGTTGGAGCGAAAGCGCTCTCTATATCACAGTAAACAAGAGAGGCACATCTGCTGCCAAGATGCAGGAGCCGGACATGGTGAGAAGGAGAGCACGAGTCCAAATATACAGAGTAAACGAGGAGAAGGAACAAGATCCATCAGCGGTGGAGAGCGAAATACCATAACGTCCTGCACTCACTTAACAGTTAATAGCAATCACATGAGCTTTGCATGTGATTGATCACATGTGAAACATACAGTATATGCCTTTTTTTACATGGAGACTCTCTTTGTAGTGCAGGAATTCTTATTCTTTTTAATGTGATCACATTAATCACAAAATGTACATATCACATGTGATGAAATGCCTGTCTGATCACATACTATTGACATAACATGTCTAAAGCTATATGACCATGTGTGAAAATGTATGTGATTCATTTCTTTTTGAAAGAAAAGTTTAAGCATGAACTTTGAATAATCACATGTTTATGCTTTTCCAATGCATGGGTTTATTTTCACATTATTACATTGTGTCACATGATTACTTGAACACTTGCATAAGACACATCACATGTGCCTTTTGGAAAGGCACATGCTATATCATGTTACATGTAGTATACGCCTTTCCCATCTGACTCTTGTTGCACACTAATCACATGCTTCCTAGACACGTAATTTTTTCACACATGACTGTTCGGATAGAGGAAAGATTTTTACTTCAATACTCACATCATCACATGTGGTTTATAGACTCTTTACAAGTTAGGTCTCTGAACTTCTTTCACAATTTGTACAACATGGATTTTCTTCCCCCAAAATATTAATTTTCTTCTTTTTTTTTATTTATTTTTTTCCTTTTTTTTTTCCCCCTACATGTGATCGCATCCTGACATGTGTGGTCATTTAAAGAGTCATGTGATCACATATCGAGACTGAACACTTCCTGTTATGTTTCACAACTTCTTCCAAACATTTCTTGTGTTTTTATTTCTTTGCTTATGTGAAGAAAAAATATGTGTAATGTGATTTAATGCAAATTGGACATGTGATTGTGTTCTTTGGACACTTTTACATGCTTGACATGCTGACTTTTCCATGTTATTCATTTCTTTTCAAAAGTAGTTTTTTTTCTCAAGTTTCTCACATGCAATCCAATAACATATTCCTCACATGATCATATTGTGCAACCCCCCCCCCCTCTCTCTTGTGTAAATATGTTTCGATGTGACTTTTACAGAGTTTTCACATGTAGAAATGTGCTTTTATCCCCCCCACGCACACACACATTTTACAAAGTTATCAACATTTTCTTAGATATAAGGTATGTTTCATAGCATGATCACCTCTAATAACATTCACATGTAATCAAAAATGAGTTTCTTTGCTTTTCAGAAAGTCCTACAGTACGTTCCTTGTAAGTAATCACATGCATTTTTGCCACAGTCACATGTTATGTTTTGTACATTATTGCACAGAATTATTGAGGGTTATTCATGTGCTAGTTGTGCTTAAATGTGCATTTCTACATGTTCTTGTTTTGTATCCTCACTCTTGTCTCACCTTTTTACTTTCTTTCTCTCACCCCTTTTTTCACCTTTTTTTTTTTTTTTTTTACCTACGTGTCTCTTGCTCCTGTAAGGTAGGAGGCAATAAAGCCTCAATAGGATCCCCCTTCTTTAGGAATGGATGCCAAGGTGCAGCAAAATTCCACAAAGCTCCCTTTTTTTTTTTTTTTTTTTTTTTTCTTTACCCTCATCTATGATCCGTTTACTTGCTGATCTGCGCCAAATGAAGCCCAGGGCCATGACTGTGTGTTAAGAGAGCGCTAAAGCCGTGCTAGCTAACGTCAGACTGATTAAATGGTGCCCGTGTGACCCAGCAGGGGTTTGCGAGTCCATCCCCTTTCTCCTCAGACAGCACAAACACGAAGCTTTGGTTCCTTTTATTATTTTTTTTTCTTCCTTTAATGCAGCTGTAGTATTAGTTCTTTTCTCATCAAACTATTTTGATAAAGCATGCTGAAATTGCATCGTCCAAACCGAATACAAATTTTTAAGCACCAATTTTAATTTGAAGTCGAAACACGTGATATAGCCTGGTTGAATGCTGGAGCGTGGGTTTATTGTTTTTATTATTTTTTATTATTATTTATTTATTTAAAAGAAAGTTCACTGGAACAAGTCAGTGTGCTACCATCTCTCGAACTGGGTCAAATAATTAACGGCACGCTGATGAAGATAATTTGGTAAATTAAAAATCACCAACAATGATTTTTTTTTTTCCAGAGTACACATCTTTTGTGCATATTAATTTGGCATTATTGTGATTAATTAGGGGGGCCTCTCTGAGCTCCGATTCAGCAAACAACAAGACAAATCTGACACTTTCTCCGCTAATTGCCTCTCCCCCTAAACAAATACGCAATGAGGCGTCTTTAAGAATGCAGGCTTTATGTGCGAATGTAAATTCTAGTTACGTTTATTAAATTGTTGATTGTATGCGTTCAACATGAATAGCTGCAAAAATTGAATCTGATCTTCATAAAACATACAATTTCCATTCGAATGTATTTATTAAACAGTCAAGGTCGTTAATGGAAAAAAAAAAAATCCACGTGAATCCATCTAACTAGATAGAAGAATCTGTTCTACTTCCCAGTAATAAAAGGAACATTATTAAAACATTTAGGCTGAACATTTGCGGTTTTACCACGAAGCTACTCGGAAAGACTTGATTTGTTTTCTATAACAGCAGCTCTAGTAGTAGTTTCAGCATTAACTTAAATTACGTTTAAATTCTTACTTTTGTAATATGTTAATGTTTCCATAGTGACTAATGACTGGCAGGGATTTACATGGCAGAAGATATACAAGTCAAACCGGGACTTACGAAAGAAAGTGTAAAACTGATTGACATCAAGCGCGGTATGGTGAAGAGACCCTTAGACACAGTAAAACATTTGAATAGTTTAAACATTTTAAAGGAGGCCGGACATCCATGAATGACGGACTATCCTGGATGAGGTGCATGGCTCGGCTGGGAATTATTACCATATCCCCCCATACAGTCCTGATCTGTAGCTCCAAGTCATTTGGCCTATTAAAGGAGTTCCTGGGAGGCCTGTGTTTCAGATGCGAAAAATCTTCCTTGATGGTATCCAAGCACTAGTGAAAAAGTGGGATAAGTGCATTAATTATATAGAAAAATAAAATGAATTTTTATTTTCCTAACTGTCGAAAGTCGTAGTTTGACTTAAATTCCCCTTGTATTTAATTCAAACCTAATATTAAAGGAGTTTGATATGTATAATCATTGATTTATACTCTGTAATTTATTAAAGAATTCATGTAAGGAGTCTCCAGTGTCAGCTTCATGGTAAAACCGTAAATGTTCACCCTAAATTTTTTAATAATGTTCCTTTTATTACTGGGAAGTAGAACATCTAGTTACAGTAGATGGATTCACATGCATTTTTTTTTTCCATTAACGATCTTGACTGTTTAATAACAGTTTAAACAGTGGAGTTCACAGTTCCTTAATATGATGAGATGCATTTTATTTTTATTTAAAGTTCTGCTAATCTAACCTAGTTATCTTTGATTAGAAAATGATCAGTTCTGTTCAGCACCTGCTGGGCGTTTCAGGTCACTTTTCTAAACAATAAACTGTTTTGACTGATGTATATATTTGCGATGTCTCGCTTGAACGGCTCGCTTGAGATCATAGCCCTGCGTTTCAATAAAACCGAGGTCAGGCCTCTGACTTGGTCATTCAGCAATATGGGAATTCTGCTGTTTGAACCTCTCTGTTGTTCATTTATTCCTGTGCTTTGGATCTTTGTCGTTGTCCTTCTTTGAGCTTTAGACCACCCACAGCTGCACTAACATTCTGCTGTGGAATCTCCTCGTACAACCCTGGAGTTCATTGGACCCTCGACGATTGCAAGTCATCGGGACCTTGAGGCGGCAATTCTACTTCTTCCAAACATGACTCTGTGTGTATTTATAAAATCCATAAAGTTCTTTTGTCTCATCTGCTCCTAGGATATTATTCCATTGCAGGAAAGTTCAGGTGGTCTGTCTTTCGCAAACTTGAAACAGGCGTTTCTCTTGACTAATACACATGTTTACCCAAAACATCCTGTTTGTCCTGTTTCAACTTAAACAAATGTTGCATTTTGCAGTGAGGATGGGGGGGAAAACAGACCACAGATTAGATCACATTTTATGCAGAGGTTCAGATTATCCAGATTTAAAAACAAACATAAAAAAAGGAACATAATAATAATAATGGTTGTAGCAGGATGAGCTGGGGTCTCATCAGTTTTGTTATCTTTGTTAGATGGGTGTCTTATTCACAACAGGCTGCACTGTTTTTATATATACAGTGGAACCTTGGATTATAATAATTATAATAACATAATTTTTTCGTATTTCAAAACACTCGTAAACCAAATCGGATTTTCCCATAAGAAATAATGGAAACTCACATTATTCGTTCCACAGCCCAAAAAAATAAATACATACAAATAATTAACACAAAATATAAACAAAAAATTTAACAAATTAACCTGCCCTTTACCTTTAAAAAACGTAAAAAATAAATGCAGACAGATAAGTGTGTGTGTGTGTGTGTGTGTGTGTGTGAATCTAAAGTAAGCTCCCGTCTCCCCCTTCTCATCTTACACAGTTACCCTTCCTCCATTCGATTCACACACAAACACACACGTGCGCGCGCACGGAACGGAAACACTGTTTTATCTGAAAAATAAGCAAGAAATCTCTCTAATGACACTAACAGAATCACTGCTGAAAAGTACAAATAAAACAAATTAACTTGCACTTTACCTTTGAAAAGAATCGCGACAGGCAGTGTTTCTGTGTAGAGCAGAGAGAAAGAGTGTGTGTGTCTGTGAAGGCGAAGGTAGGAGGGGTCTGTGTGTGTGTCTGTGGCACGGTCTCCAATGACGCGCGAACACAGACATAGAGCAGGCTGAGCCTTGAGCAGAGAGAAAATAGATCTTTAACCTCTCTAATGAGACTTGCTTTTGCTTAACACGCGCGCTGTACACACACGCATACAGAGAAAAAATATATGTTTTACGTGCACACACGTGGTCACAGTGTTATAGTAAACAGTACATGTGTGCACGGATGTTGATTTATACCAGTAAGAGACCCAACAGGGAAGACGATTAACCACAATTCCGCAGCACAAGTGAGAGGCGTCAAAACAAGAAGCGCATGCGTGATACAGTACATGATCCTCCGTACTCGTAAACCAAGACTTGTTCGTTTTCCAAGTCAAAATTTATTTTAAAATTTTGCTCGTCTGGCGGAACATTCGCAAACCGCCTTACTCGGAATCCGAGGTTTCACTGTACATTCTGGTTGTAAAGTGATTGCTAGTGGTCACATTCATTCATTCAGCATTTTGGAACAGGTATGTACAGTGGTGTTCAAAATAATAGCAGTGTGTTGAAAAAAGTGAGTACAGCTCCATATCCAGAACGTCTAAAGTTACCTGTTAGCCGTTTTCTAATAGTAACAGTACTATGTGAAGTCAAGCTATCAGCAAGAAGCCCCCGCAAAGTCCCATTGTTGAAAAAAAGACATGTGCTGAAGAGGTTACAGTTCGCCAAAGATCACATTGACTGGCCTAAAGAGAAATGCTGCAATATTTTGTGGACTGATGGGTCTAGAGGCCGCAGACAGTTTGTCAGGCCCCCAAACACTGAATTCAAGCCACAGTACACTGTGAAGATGGTGAAGCATGGAGGCACAAGCATCATGATATGGCGATGCTTCTCGTACTATGGTGTTGAGCCTATTCATCACATTTCAGGGATCATGGATCAATTTGAGTACATCAGAATACTTAAAGAGGTCATGTTGCTTTATGCCGAATAGGAAATGTCCTTGAAATGGTGTTTCAACAAGACGACGACCCCAAACACACCAGTAAGGCAAGCAGCATCTTGGTTCTAGACCAACGAGATTAACGTTATGGAGTGACCAGCCCAATCCCAGACCTTAATCCAATCGAACAACTTGTGGGCTGACATTAAAAATGCTGTTTCTGAGGCAAAACCAAGAAATGTTTATACAACTAAATAATAGTTCAACGATGCACAAGAAATATTAAACTTCAAGCATTTTTGTTTAAATGGCAAATTCATCACTTTATTAAAAGATGAGTGATGACACTGCTATTTTTTTGAACAGGCTAATATTTGTTTTTCTTCACTTAGATTAAACTAATAATACATTTAGCACATTGTTCTTCATGTTGTGATCCAGAATAGAATGTGCAGGGTGTCCAATATATTTATGTGATTTAAATTAAAAGTTATTATATGGATATGGAGCTTTACTCACTTTTTTCAAAACACTGCTATCATTTGGAACACCACTGTACATTCTATTTAGTACATTTTATTGTCCTCTATGGTATGCACATGTTTAATTAGATTCATTTTAACCATTAGGAACTATAGGTCGAAGTGGGTGCTGTGGATTAATGCATGGACACTGCTGCTTTTGTAGTACATATGCTTTTGCTTCACCACTGTTTTGTATTGCATATGTCCTGCTTTACTGCCATTGGATAAATATATATGTGCACTGTGCCTGGCATTGCATGAATGCTGCTTGGCTGGGTTGGTGCTTTGCCATATTGCTGCTTCGCATGCACTCTATCTTGTCTGTTTGAGAACTTCTTTTAAGAGTAGTTTTTTCCTTTCCCTCTCTCTCTTCTATTTTTCTGGTTGTGTGTTTTTATCTTAATGATTTATATCTTCTAATCTTGTAGAGCTGTGAACTAAAGGTGGTGGCAGAGCGACGTGCTGGGGTTGGTTTTCCTTCTTCTTGTGCGTGTTGGTCACCCTTTGTGCTGCTGGTCACAGTGAATGTGATTGGGTGTGTGAGTGTTATTCACGTGTGTTTGGGGTGATTCTAGTAGGGATATTCACCCCCCCCCTTTTTTTCCCTAAGTCTGCTTATCCACTGGTAAGCTCCAGCTCTAATTTGATTATGTAATTTAGGAGGTTGTGTAGATCATTCTTAGCGTAGCATACACTTGATGATGATGTAGTTGCAACTACTTTTAGCACTGCTATACATAACTTCTGAACTGTTACATGTGTATCATTGTTTGTGAGAAAATGAACGTGTATGAAATCCATGCCTCTTGCATTTTCAGTGAACGTACCTGTGTGACTTAGTTAAGGTAATAATTTGGGTTGTTCAATTTCCTTAGGTGCAATCCCCAAGGCATCGTAATTGTCTGCAATGTTTGAGCCAGCCCTCTGCACCACTCCACATGATAATAATAATAATAATAATAATAATTTAGTGACAAATATATATTTTTTCTAAATTATTATCATTATTACTATAAGTTAAGTACAAACCGGATTCCAAAAAAGTTGGGACACTAAACAAATTGTGACTGGTTTGTAAACCATTATTATATTCTTCATTGTTATTATTATTGTTATTATTAGTATTACATATCTTCATTGTAGATATGTTATACAGTATATGTATATCATTGCTACTGTATATGATGTAATAAAACTTGACTGTCATACATCCTATACTAATGAGTCCAGTGCCGTTTATTCAGCTTGTTTGTTAAAGGAATGCTGGAAGTAAACAACTTTCATTTTTATATTTAAATGTAACATCTCAATGAATTCTACTAAAATAACAAAATCATTCAAAAACCTTTTATTTCAATAGTTTTAGTGGCTCACTGTTTGGTTGTTCATCTGGACTTTAGTGATCTTGCTATCCAGCACAAATGTTTTGCAGTAATTCCTTTACTTATTAACCTTTCAAACACCACTTGTTTCATGATTTACCATACTTATTAAATTTGTCATGTTGCCAGTTGTATAAATTTTACATCTTTAAATTTTTTCACATTTGTTAGTATTTTAAGGCCACTGGATTATTCACAATTTGGCTCATATTTTTTTTTTGTTTATAAGAAAATAATATCTGCATGTTCCTAATTTTTTATTTAAAAAATATACATAAATCCTTACATATCTTAACATCTAAACATTTTAAATGTATTTAAATTATTATGATGTATTTTTTTTTAATTAAGGATCTAAATTGAACTCTAGAGTAATTAAAAATTGTAGCATTGTAAAACACTGTGTGCTAAATAAATGCATTTTGGATAAAAAAAAAAAAAACATGAAAATCCAGATATCCCATCATTGCTTAAAAAGTATATTTCTTTTTAAAACTCTGTCATTTGCCCATATCAAGAAAAACAACACTACCTCATGAAAATGCTAACGGCTTGCATTTGCATATTGATCACTGATCGGCTGTAACACTTTATGATGCAATAACACACCTGTCACATGTTCAGTACTACTACAGATTTTTACCTATTGCCCACATCCCCCATGCTGACTTCTTCTTTTTTTTTTTTTTTTATCCCTGTGATCAGTAATTCTGTCTGTTCACCTAAAATCATTCGAACACATGGATTTAATCATGAAAAACACTTGAGAGGGTCATGGTGTTGTATGATGTGACTCAATGCGAAGTGGAGTTACTGCAACCACTAAGAAGCAAAGTTATTTATTTCAATTATACTGTACCATAGCATTTTTTTTACAATTACAATGTTTTAATTAAGTACGGCATTATGTTTTTTTATCCATAAAACAATTTCCTCTTATCATTTCTAATAATGGCTAAAGTCAACACGTAGGCAATATGCTCATAACGAGAGGGGTTTTTGATTAAACGTAGAGTGCTCTGTAACATGCAGAAGAATATGTTGAACAAATGTTTGGTGATTAAGTGTGAGAGAGAGGGCTAAATAGCTCTGTTCGTTGGTAATAAATCAACCGTAATTACTGCTATGACAGCAACAGGGATCATATCCGAGAGGACTCGTATGTAGACATTTTGGTCACATGACTTAATTCCTACCCATTGTACAGTACTCTGTCATTCCTGCATTCTCTGATAAAAAGGGAGAGGAGGTTGGAGGTGGAATATGATGACTAAATCTTCAGCAGGCTTAATATTTGTACTGTATATGTATTTAAACCAAAAAAGGTCTCATTATCTACAGTATAGAACACTGCTTTATCCTTTAAACAGGGTCATGGAGGGCCTACAGACTACCTCAGGAGACTTAGGGCACGAGGCAGGGTACATCTGGGCAGGGTGCCAATCCATCGCAGGGTACACATACTTACGCACATTCTCATGTTCATTCACACGCTATGGGCAATTTGGGAGTGACAATTAACCTAATGGGAATTGAACCCAAAAACCTGGAGGTGCAAGGTGACCATGCCTACCACTATGCCACTATTTTTTTTTTTTATTATTATAAATTATGCCAATGTTACCTGTAAATTCTTGTTCTCACAATTCCTCAACCTAAGCTATCTCAATCAAATTCTTAAATGAATCACTCTCAATTGAAAATGTCAAAATTCCACCTATACAGTCATTATATTTGTTTATACCTCCTGGTGATATTTTCTAATGAACTTAATTGGCTCAATTTCCAAACAAACCCTGTCCATAAATTTCCTGCAGCTCCTAGTCTCAACATAAATATTTCCATTAAAACACTTCCTGTTTTTTTTTTTTTTATGTATTTTCTTCTAACACTACAACCCAATCTGGGACACTGGAGTGCATGCCTCTTCCAGCCTGTTGGGTTCAGGGCAGAGGTGAAAGGGCAAAGGTTAACCTCTTCAGATAGGATCACGGACTACAACAAAGGAGAAAGTTGTTAGGAAGACATGTGATGTGGTATTAATAATATCCAGCCTCACCTCTGTTCTCCCTTTAGGCAGCGTGAGGATCTGCTGAGCTACCCTGGGGGAAACACTTCAATCCCGACAAGCCTCGAACAGAGCCATTTAGACTTTTTCAGGCAATATGCTCTAAAGGCAAAGGACAAGTAAAGGGAAAGTGCTGCAGAAAAGAGAAATGTCATTGTATTTCAGGAGGAAACTTTGCTTCGGCTGTTCCAGTCACCGGGTCGCCACTGCGGACTATACGGCTTGGCACAGGTTTTATACCGGGTTGCCCTTTCCATTCTGTTTCATTATATTTAGGAGTATAAACTAAAACAGCTTTTGTGTTTTTGATCAAATAAAGATCAGAAGTTCGAGAAACTCATTAAACATACATTTACTAGATTAGAGTCACTTGTGACTAATATTAATCAAGCCAAAATGAGGTGAAGGAAGGTGCTTTTTTATATATATATATATATATATATATATATATATATATATATATATATATATATATATATATATATATATATATATATATATAAATGGTTCACAGAAAAGAAAAATGCTGACTCGGGAAGATAACACTTGGAGCTTGGAGCTGCCTTGTGCTCAAATCAGCTCATTTTCCGTGTCGGCACAGGGGACCCACGGTTTGTCTGCGGAAGTAAAAGAATTTGTTGTTTCACCGCCTTTGACTAAGGTCATACCAAATTAACAGCCTATCTTCAGCGTAAAAATAGCA
Organism: Channallabes apus; assembly: GCA_030522415.1. Classification (NCBI taxonomy): domain Eukaryota; kingdom Metazoa; phylum Chordata; class Actinopteri; order Siluriformes; family Clariidae; genus Channallabes; species Channallabes apus. Next base: position 24,187,640 of record CM060115.1, on the reverse strand, counting down.
TACCATTAATTTTTTTTCCCCTCCTCATAAATCTTAAAGGTTGACCTCATTTTTTTTTTAACGTTAAACTATGTGAAGAAATTAAAGGAGCTGAGGAGAAAAGAGAGAGAGAGAGAGAGAAACATTAAAAACAAGCGGTTTGAGCTAATTTTAGCACAGTCTCTATCCGCACTGGTTTCTTATGGGAGTCCATGATCGCTCATCAACACTGCATGCCACGACACCACGAAAGCTTTTAATTATTAAAAGCCAGCGGAAATGTTAATTGAATGCCATTCATCGAGTGCAAACTTTCAAATCGAATTGTTTGGTAAGCAACAGCCAATTTTCAGGTAATGGGAAAAAAAAATGCTAGCTAGCCTAAATCCTTTAATTGCAGCTCTGGTGGTTAAAAGGCTTAGCTGTGTCTTAAGAACATGGTCACTATTGCAGTTTAAATAAATCCTAATTATTTCTCGTCAGAGGTTTAAGATTTTTCAGCTCTTGTGCAGCACCACGATAACACTTTTTTTTTTTTTTTTTTGTCTTTCAAACATAATCATTACAAGTGCATTAGATGAGCATTGGGTGTAAGGAGGTTGCAACTTTATTAGCGCATGTCCCCGCTAGTGAAGGGCCTGGCACCAGCAAAAGCAGATTATGTCTCTGAATCAAGCCAGAACTAATGATGAAGTCCCATAACACAGTCAATTATGGCATTTTCATTAGAGCGTCTTTGTGTCTTTTTTTTTTTCTGTGTGTTATTTTAATAATACGAAATGCCGAAGTGACAGTAGGCTTACGGAGGATTGGGCGGCAAGGGAATCAGCGTGTAGAGTGCTCGAAGGCTAACTAGAAGATGGGTTTGGAGAAAATCATTAAGGATAATTTTTTTCTCTCTTTTTTCCCCATTTTATTTTTCTTAAGCAGTAGAAGAGGAAGAAGAAAGCCGGCTGAATCGTGGGCACCACTTACATCACGAGGATATGCTAATCAGCTTGTGAAATGCTGATGAACTTTGGCGTCAGAGCACAGGAGAACAAGCGCTTAAAAGCAATAATAATGCTACCATAATTAAGTGTTTTTATGGTGGAGTTGGACTTATTTCGAGTGGCACTCTGTTATGGACTGCGGCGCTCTCTGTTCGAGATGATTTTTCTTTTTTTTTTTTTCTCCAGACAGTTAACTTTGACAAAATAAAATAAGATGCAAAAAGAAAAAAGTTAGCAAATTGAAAGTTTTGCTTTTCAGATTGTGATGGTGTTAGTATACTAGTAAAAAAAAAGAAAATTATATATAAAAAAAAGCTAAATGAATAACTTGGAAGAACAGGATTAAGACCACCATAAAAAATTAATAAATAATTTAGAATTCGGACATTAAACACTGAATTCTGACTTTTTCCCCCAGAATTCTGCCTCTCTTTCCATCGGAATTCTGATGTTTTGTTTTTCCTTAGAACTGAATTTTTTTCCCCCCTTTCAAAATTCTAACTTATAAATAAATAAATAAATAAATAAATAAATGGATGGTTAAATTAAATGAAATCCTTAATTTGAATATAAAGAAATATTTTGAAAAAAAAAAACAAGCTAAACCTTGTTTTTTATTTAATTGTTTGCAACATTATATACGACCCTCCTCGTCAAGAATAAAGCCCAGACGATTTTAACTGCTTGATTCACGTAGCTAACTCCAAATACAATGTACAAAGTAATATAATTTACTTTCATTTAAAAAAATGCGACTTGCACTCAGTAATAGCGAATGCTTTTCTTATTCATTTTCACAAATAAATAATAATAATAAAAAAGATATGTTACTAATAAAGTATAATTCCTTTAAAGCCATTGTTTCTCTCCTAAGGACTGGCAATTGAAGCCAAGCAAACCAGAAGAACAAAAGCAGAAGAACTGAAAGAAAAAAAAGAGTGAATTAAATAAATAAAAGACCTCCAAACGTTCCATTAATAAAACACACATCTTGGGGCTGGCGACACAGAACGCGAACCTACAGCTCTTTGAAGCCAGTGAGCCTCCTTAACTTAAGCCAGTCCTGGCGCATCTGCAAACCCCGTCCCCTTTCATGTGGTGCGAGCCACAAGCAGCTCCAGCTGCAGCACCATCACGTCACTGTGCATCCTCCCGTCCAGGATTATTTGCATTTCCTGCTCCGTTTGAGCTTCAATCAAAAAATCCCAGGACCACGTACAGAAAGAAAAGACCCCTCTGCACCCCCCGCCCCTCATTTCCAGACTCTCCCAATAATACAGCGACTCTGACTCGAACCAGATGAAACTACTCTATTTTTACCTAGGCGTGCCAAGAATAGTCTCAGGGACATCCTGCCCACCGCTTTAGTCAGAAACAAAGACATTCCACTCCTTTAACCATCAAATGCGGCAGATTGCTTGCCTTTGAAAGTGATACTGATGTATCCTTTACTCCAATGTAGATATTTTTCTTAATTCAGTATGAACCGCACCGAAAATCCGGTAGCCAAAGGTAAAGGAAAGACCCACTCTAAATGACTTAATCTTCCCAACTAAACCATTGAACGTGAACTTCAGTGATGCCCATCTCTACCACTTGCAAAAAAGTTGTAAGTCAAATAAGGATATTGTGATTGATAATAGGTAGCAGTGGTTTAAAAATCTCAGCCCCAAACTCATCCATCCATCCATCCATCCATCCATCCATCCATCTATAAAGCTAACCCTTTGTATGGTTGCAGGTGGCCTGGAGTCTACCCCAAGAAACCTACGGTAGGTCACAAGACTTTGTACACCTTGAATGCGGTGCCACCCTACAGCAAGTCACAAGCATGCGCACACAACCACGCACAATCATCCACTCTAATCAATTTGGAAACACCAATCAGCATACAGTGCATGTCTTTGGACTGAGGAAGAGGAAACCCACCAAGCCCTTGGAGAAAAGGAAAACTTTATGCACATAGGAAAGAGGTGAGATTTAAACCCGCAACCCTGGAAGTCGGAGGCAACAGAACTAACCACCCAGCCAATAAACTGCCTGTGCCAAATCAGATGCCATAAATTACAGCTTACATTCTGGTACTTTGAGTCCAATGTTTGCACCAACATCTTCATGACTCCTACATGGGGTTTTTCATTAATGTGACTTCCAACATTAAAATGGAGTGAAAGGTTGTTGTAATTTTTACATTTTATTAAATGTGATTTATGTATTAATAATAATAATAATAATAATAATAATAACAATGTGATGTGACATGTTTTAGCAATGATTGTTACAAGTATTAGAACATAATCATTTAATGTGTATTAGGTTGGATCTAAACTGGTGATTATGGTAAGTTGGATAAAAGATTGGAGAAATGGAGAGAAAAGTCCTCACGTTTCAAATCAAGTGGCTTAAACCGAGCTGTGTTTTCAATATAACTTCACACGCTTGCTATTGTTCTCTTTATCTTGCACAGGTATGGAAGCTGGCTGAAGATCATGTGCAGAAGGCTTTCCTGTAATCACCACACCGCCCCTGTAGCCTCCTCCACCTGGGACTGCTCAAAGAGAAAAGACACTCTTTTCAGATTGTTCCAAATCAGCAAGCTTCGCACCGGTGTTAAATCAGAACCAGACGCAGACGACCTGATCCTCATCAACCTCCAGCCCTCTTAATCAGATTAGCAAGACATCAAAGGCGGGGGGTGGGGGGGGGGAGATAAGACAAAGATCAAGGTTTTATGGAAACTTCGCTAACCACCGAAGCCTTTTGCCTGACTGGGTCTGGTAACATTTTGGTTTAAAAGGTAGCATACGATGTTCCTTGACATCAATTTTAATCTTTCGTCCTACTCCAACCTGCTTTGACCCATTTAAATGAATGTAGTGTTAATGATCAGAGGCTAATCAGATGAAAAACTCGCGATACCTTAAGTTTAGGCATGCTAATCTGTTTTCCAACTCGTTTCTGATGAACACGCACTCGGACCGGATATTGAGATTAATTCATTGCGCTTAATTCTAACCTTTCTATAAGATCAAATGATACAGTGGGTAATTTCTAATTTAAAACCAGAGCTATACCAGCCATTAACTTCCAATCATCATTAAAGACATTTCAGGGCACGCAGCAGCCGGAGGCACGCTTTGAATATATATATAATTTAGTGGCATCTGCAAGAGAAATCTAGGTTTTTACAAGAGGAAATTTTATGTATTATGGTGTAATGACGTTACACTCGTGGAATCAAAATTCTTAAATACAACGCCTTATAAAAACATAGCTAACCCTAACACGAGTCTTAAACATGTTCGATTAGATTAGTCGTATTATTTTTGGATTATCTTCATATGGTGTCTTAGGAGAAAGCTATTTCCATAACCTTTGAATTTCTAGATTAATATTTAACATCCATGTCCTACAGTATGTTCCTCTCTATGCATCGAGCAAGAGTTTAATTATATATGTAACAGTAAGCTAGCATTCGCATACAGGTATGCTCACTTCAAATGTTAGCCTCGATCTTGCCAAAGCAGAAGCTACAACTTCTAAAGTAACAATGAATTTTTTTTAAATAACTATTGATTTCCCTGGGTTTGTCCCTGAGAAAAATTTTCCCTAAAAATTTCAACTCGGAATTGTCGCATGTAAACTTGTTCTCCTAAAGGAAAATTGCAGCTTGTTTTTGTTTTGTTATCATTGCAGCATTAGAAGACAAATTAGCAATAAAATTAATTTTAGCAGAAGAATGAGTAAAACAAATTTATAAGGATGAAAGGAGAAAGTTGTTTTTTATTTCAAAAGAACAATTTCATTTTATTCATTCATTCATCTTCTGTACCACTTTATCCTGTATTAGGGTCGCGGGGACCTGGAGCCTATCCCAGGAGACTCAGGGCACGAAGCAGGGTACACCCTGGACAGCGTGCCAATCCATCGCAGAGCACACTCATTCACACACTATGGTCAATCTGGGAACGCCAATTAGCCTAATCTGCATGTCTTTGGACTGTGGGAGGAAACCGGAGAACCCGGAGGAAACCCACCAAGCAAGAGGAGAACATGCAAACTCCATGCACACAGAGACGGGAATCGAGCCTGGCCGGGAATAGAACCCGGACCCTGGAGGTGCAAGGCGACAGTGCTAACCACTACACCACCGTGCCGCCTCAATTTAATTTTACGTTTCTTTAAATAGTGTACTCCTGTACAAGTAGTGTAGTGAAGTAAGGCATACACATTGTGTTTAATGAATGTCAAAGTAAAGTGTATTGTACAAGTATGTTTGACACTTAGTGGAAATTACAAGTAAATTAGTATATAGTGTAATTTCGTACAAGTAAACTGTAAATGTTACTGTTTTTGACGGTAAATAAAATTCTACACAAGTAATTTAAAACAACATTGTACTGCTCCAGAGTTAAACCTTGAATATACTTACGTACTTCTCTTCACATGAACTCTGAAGTACAAAATTGTCTACAATTAACCAAGTTTTACTCAACATTTAGTGCACTTCTTTGCAAGTGAACTATAATTATAGTTATATGTTTATTATATTATAAACATTAGCGCAGCACTGGTGCGGTCAGCAGCGTGTTCTTATTGTTGATCACGTTTATTCGAAAGTATGGAACAGTAACTAGCTGGAGACCTGCCTATCTCTCGTCTCCCACGAGCTAGCAACATGTGGTTTAGCGGACAAAAACGAGCAAAACAAAAATACTTCTCGACATCGATACACACGCAACAAATCAAGCTTAACACAAAGACAAACACAACAACTCATTTGCACACAAAAGAAAAAAACTAAATCAAATGCATTCACGGTGCGGAGAAGCTTCTTGTAAACAAGGCGACGTGTTAAGATGATACAGCTGGATCCTCAGTCACACGGCACCGATAATCATCTCTCGCACGGCCGTGTTTTTCTCCGCCGCTCACCCGCGCTTCCCAAAACAAGGAGCTTGCTATCAGTCGGACACGCAGCACCAAACACACAAACATAAACACTGAAACAGCGCGAAAGTGTGTTTCCAATGATGGAGATAAACTGACTGAAAGCCAAAGTTCAGCATGTTCACGCGCACTCCTTTGCTAAACGCTAGACGTTCCTGAATGATTAATTATCATACTGGTATGTGGTAGAGGCATCATTAGGAAACTCTGCGGGAATTCTATGGTCACAAATTAGAGTTTAAAAGAGTTTAGCCTGAAAGATTTCCAGAACTTCCAGAGCTTACGGGTGAGTTAAACTTTACAGTGGAATTTCACTTCTGACGTAATGGTTCTTTTAAGTTTTCAAAGATAAAAAAAATGTCCAGGATCAATATGACCGTCCAACCTTCACATACTTCCTATTAAACGGCTTTGCCTTCATCTAGACATCTTTGTTTAGAGGTGCACTAAAAGGAGAGAGAGAGAAGGACAGCAGGTAAAGGATGAGAGGCATGGAAATGAAGTGGAGGTTAGTCTTAATGAGAGAGCTTCATTGCACAGATCAGCTTTCCAGCCCTTTGGGGAAACACTTTGTAGTCCAGGTAATTACACACTAAACACTCTCCCCATGTAACCTTCACTGCCTGCGTCCATCACACACATTAAACACCGTTAACACGTTCTGTTGCAAAAAACATGAACAGTCAAATGAACAAAATTATTTGACTTAATGTGGTCGAGGCTTAGGCCATGTTCGAACTGCCAGTCCAAATCTGAATTTTGCCATATGATTGGAATCAGGTTGCTTTTATGTTTCATGCATTTTTGTTGTAAAAAAAAAATATATAATATAAATTGCAAATCTGATTTGAAGCACATACAGAAGTAGTTTGAAATCAAATTCACATCGGATTCCTAAAAATGTGTCTCAGTGCAGAAGCTCTACCCGCTCAGATGGATTTTAACCATCCACTGTGTCACTCACAACCTGAAAGTGGGCATTCAAGTCCTTACGATCTCATGGGATAAACATGGAACCATGGTTGAAAAATGATCAAGAAGACAATGGAAGCAATGTAGATGGTAATGGAGAACAATACTCCCTGGACACAGGGGACACAGGGGATTTGGCGGGTATGAGGTGGGGTTGGTAACTGTGTACTTAACTATACACATACAGTAACTTTATTCTTATACTGTCTCCAGCATTCGATGTCACACAACAGACATTCGGAACAGAGACAAATCTGATCTGATCACTTTCAAATAACAGTGTGAACAGTCAGTCCTAAAGATCAGATTTTTGAAACAAATTGGATTTGCCTCCCGTCTGAACAATTTCTTAGAAGCTTGACTTAATTCGATTGAATATTTTGAAATGAAGATTTTTGGAGCATTTTTATACTGTTTAATTGTCAACGTATTAAAATGTAATCAGTTCTCTTGTATAAAAGCTGTTCAAGTCAAGCCGGGACATGATTGTGCAGAATAACAGAGCAGAGTTAGAGTTTATTTCTCTATATAATCTACTGGCGGCACGGTGGTGTAGTGGTTAGCACTGTCGCCTTGCACCTCCAGGGTCCGGGTTCGATTCCCGGCCAGGCTCGATTCCCGTCTCTTGCATGTTCTCCCCATACTTGGTGGGTTTCCTCCGGGTACTCCGGTTTCCTCCCACAGTCCAAAGATATGCAGATTAGGCTAATTGGCGTTCCCAAATTGACCATAGTGTGTGAATGAGTGTGTGTGTGTGTGCTCTGTGATGGATTGGCACGCTGTCCAGGGTGTACCCTGCCTTGTGCCCAGAGTCTCCTGGGATAGGCTCCAGGTCTCCGAGACCCTAAATACAGGATAAAGCGGTATAGAAGATGAATGAATGAATGAATCTACTGCTACCCAGTGTTTGGTGGGTCCCAGTGTTTCACTAGTGCTTAGACACCATCAAAATAAAAAAGTTTTCCTGCCTGCTTCACGTCTGAAACACTAGCCTCCCAGGAACTCCTTTAATGACCCAAACATGTGAAAATGGCATGAAGCGAGGTCAGGACTGTACATCCTTACTTTTAATATTTAGTCATAATTTAGTCGACTTGCACGTCAAAGAAATATGTTTTTTGCTCAATAAAGAAAAGAAAGTAAAAGGAGTGATCCCACCCCCCTACCCACTCTCCCCCCCCCCCTTTCCTTCTTTGGAATAGTGTTTATTACTCGCAGATATGTAACTACTAAATCTCTCTGTAAAATCTCAGAGGATTGCTCTTGACCAGTTTTTATTTTCCTTTTAACTTTGATTCGACTTGGCACATATTTGGCAGACTGGCAGGGAGACTCATAAATTCGGGAGAACATAAATTCGGTCCCAGTTGTTTGGCGTGGTTTTTGTGCTGCTGAGGAGGGGATTAGACAATAGCGCGAGGAAGAGTGGGGAAGAAAGAGCGCCTGGCGCCGTGTGCAGTTCTGACACGAGAGAAAGTGCAGAACAAAGTGTTCTGTGTGAAATGAGAGAAGGGGGGGGGGGGGGAGAAAGATTATCTTAATTATCATTCGGAGGGGGATCGTAGCAGCACCTGTGCATGAATAATATCGTTTATGGCTGCTATGAGATGTGAATTAAGTCCCTTTTCTGAAATGTGAGGTGTTCCCATTTTTAAGTTTTAGTTTTTAATATACTATGTAACTCTTAAAGAAATGTTATAAGTTATAAGCACACTTATGAGAATCTCTACCACTGTACCGCAATAAATATCTAAAGCCTACTGTAAGACAGCCAACAGTGAGAGAATGTGTGTGTGTGTGTGTGTGTGTGCGGAGTGTATGGTTTCATCCCGCATTAGCTCAGAAAAGTCCACATGCGCGACGCGCCCCGCTTCAATATTGTCTTGATGTGAAAGGCATTTGATGGGATAAAGTTTGAGTGAATGACTCTGCCTTTCTCATGTCACACACAATCACAATCACTTAACCCACGGCCACATCAAAAGATACGCAATCATATCTGCGGAAAGCGGCATGCTAAATGGGAAGCTATTCAAGCAGTTATCTGAGGCGAGCTTGAATAAATGGGGGGAAGAAAAGAAAGGAAAAAAAACAGATACAGATCAACTCCGACAAAAAAAAAAAAAAAAAGCACTTTTTTTTTTCTTGTTTGTGTGCGTTTTTATTGCAGCGCTAACAATGTAATAATCATGCATTTTTTTGCAACAGGAGGAGTCTTTGCAATCAGAGACAGACCACAGTTCAATAAAGATGCATTATAGAGGTTTTTGTGGTGTTTTAATGAACATCCTGGGAATCTCTGTTTCAAACAACCAAACATTATGGACCTGTCAACTCTGAAAATGTTCAGTTTCATAAGATTTGAACTGAACGTTTAAAAAAAAAATAATGGAATAATTAATTATGTCAGAGTTAATACTTTTTCAATCTCTAATGGTCGCCAAGTCCAGATAAAGTTTTAACTACTGGAAGTGCCTAGCCCAAACCCCAAGCGACTCTCGCTCTCTCTCCCGCGCTCTCTCTCATTCTCTTTCTCTCTCTCGTTCTCTCTCTCTCTCTCGCTCTCTCTAGCCCATTATAGCTTTCAGTCTAACACACTGGTGCTGGTCAACAAGGGACAGCCGCTTGGCCCATAGGCTGCTTTATTTTTCCCCTCCTCTTCTTCGGGTCTCTTTGAAATACGTCAGGCTAAATAGTGAGGATTCCCTGAACGCCCACTTCAGCAAATGCGCAAATGAGTACGCTAACAATCTGCCCCTAACCTACCCCCCCCTCCCCCCTCGTACAATACACAAAGCCCTCTCGGGACGTGCAGGGGCAACACGGCTAACCATTGTAACCCTGACTGGATGGAGCTAATCCTGTAAACTTCACCCCGGATCACGACAACGCAACAATGTCTTTGCAGTGCGACGTTACATAATAAACACGGTACGTGAAAAAGAGTTTTGTGCTTTCCCAGAGCATGGTAGCACAAAGAAATACAAGGTGAGCTACGGGTGAAAGTGAAATGATGAAGGGTTGGGGGAGAGGTGAGAAGGGCAGCCCATGGGAGGACCATAACAAAGACGTGCTCAGAGACAAATGTGATTGCAGCCTTATTCAGCAATGCGAAGAATTCACCCACTGCACAGTGGCCAGGCCGAGCCCACAGGAGCCCGGGAATGGCCCTGTCAAAAGTTCACCAGCATGAGAGCTTTCTTTGTCTGTCCAATTACGGCTAAAGAAGAATACCCTCCTTTCATTAAAGGGGAACACTCGCCCTGAACAATACACACTGAAACGACATTTCCTCCCATAGATCATCGGTTTAATGGCAGCTCCCATTTGCAGCCGGAGGTGCGTATAATTCTGACACTTTGTGGACTTCGAGAAGGTGCAATTCAGTCAAAAGGAGCCAATTTTAATGAATTAGGCACTAAAGTTACAGGATACTATAAATTCAGTTTCAAGGGTTTAGACATTTAGACAGGACAAAGCAATTAAAAAAAGGAATATTTTACTTTTTTTGACATTCACCTGAATGTTCTCCTAAATGAGGAACTCTTTAGTGGTCAATTGTATTTCACTGGGGGTAAAGATGAGGTACACAGAGGTTAAATTTCATTAGCCATTAAAAAGAGGACGCATGTGTCACAATGTTAGGTAGAAATGCAAACTGATCTACAGGAAGTGGCCACGTATGTACCAGCAAACCATCTAAAATGAATGCTTGAATGAGGTGTTTCACATAACCAGACATACTAGAGGCATTCAAGTCAAAGCCGAGCATGTGATGCAACTATTTCATGAGAGAAAACTGATTGACATCAGTGAATTACAAATCAGCGGTGATGGTTTGGAGTCCTTGACTGATAACTTGTCACCAACTTACAGGACACATCTGTCTGATGGACACCCAATCATTCTCCAATGCCACTTTACAGGAACTCGGCTGGGAGTTGCACATCCATCCACAAGCCATTTCCACATGATAGGGGCTGTGAGTTCCTGGAAGGCCAGCACTTTAAACGTAAGTCAGTCCAATTATGGCTCTGATGTACTGAGAGAACTTTCTCCACTTGATGGTTTCCAAGCACTAGTGAAACGCTGGGATAAGTGCATTAATGTAACAGGAGATTATGTAGAAAAATAAAGAGTTTTTCTTCTCATAACTCAAAGTCCTGGTTTGACTCGTATAGAAGCCTGGAGTAGCTAGGAAGTTTCACCAGAATGGGGTAATCTCTTTTTGCCAACTAACACTCAAAATTGGTGAAAGATGATCGTTTAGGGGAAAAAAATGTGAGAGATTTTACAATGAAAATCTGGCCAGTTATGGTTGGCCCTTCCAGTAGAACAATCTAAATATTTATCCAAATCCATCCAAAATGATTAACTAACGAAACCATTAATAAACCTGACATGCTAGATTTTAAGTGCATGGTATTTTCTTTTTTTTTTTTACTTTAAATCTCAGATGGTGTGAGTACAGTAAGAAGCGCACCACCCAGGAGCTTATTGACTGCCCTGCAAATGATTTTTGTCTACGTTTTCTTGTAAGAAAACCAATGATCTGAGGCAAAATCTATGTGTTTGAACAGGTACAAGTAGGCTCGAGTTTAAAGCCTGTGCCACTTGAACCCCTTTAAAGACATAATCAATGTGTTTGTGCAGGTTCCCCGAGAGCTGGCTTTACGCCACATCAATTATTTTTTTTTTTTCATATAGGTACCAGCCTATTGTATATGACTCTACATTATCCTGTCTGGTTCCTCAAGCCAGGAGCTGAATCATTAATGGCTGCATAATACCTCTGAGATCCCTTCTGGTGTCAGATGGTAATTGTAGTTCATTGACCTCAGGACACTAGGAACAATAAGATTAAAGACTCCTAGTAATCCAGAGGAAATCATTTCTTATGAATATTCTGAGGTCGCCCCTAATATGAGATGTTTGAACTTGGCCTTAATTCATTCTCTCTCTCTCTCTCTCTCTCTCTCTCTCTCTCTCTCTCTCTCTCTCTCTCTGCTATTTGATTTATATAAAATCTTGCATCACCATAAATTATTCATGTCAATTAGCTTTTCATCTTCTAAGATACAAACTCATGTGATCCCTTTAACAACTATTTATTTCACAGTAAAACAGTCAAGAGATGCCGCAGGGCATATTTCTTAAATAAAAGCCAGAGATCTTTGCATACCTTGCATTTGCATACAGGCTCTAGGGGAAGCGGTGGAGAGAAACCGGGCACAGAGGTTTTGACTGCTCCCACCTCTGACAGGAATACAGCGTTCCTCTGAGTCTTCGCTCCTTACTGTTCTAAACCCAGAGACAAGAAAGTATGTGCAAATTACCAGCTTGGATTCAAAGTGGATTGTTCTGCACAGTCTTGGTTCTTACTGTTCATTGCACTCTCTGTCTATCTCTGCTGGGGGGTTATGTTCTTGTTTTATATGAAATTAACAAGAACTATTAGGAAAGGGTCCAAGTGGAAGTCATTAAGAAAGCTAGAATCCTTAACCGTCCACGGAACCATTAAGGAACTTTTCTTTTTTTCTTTTCTGAGGGTGTAATTAACATAAATGAGAGCTATACCTGCGGCGCGGTGGTGTAGTGGTTAGCACTGTCGCCTTGTACCACCAGGGTCTGGGTTCGATTCCCCGGCCAGGCTCGATTCCCGTCTCTGTGTGCATGGAGTTTGCATGTTCTCCCCGTGCTTGGTGGGTTTCCTCCGTGTACTCCGGTTTCCTCCCACAGTCCAAAGATATGCACGTTAGGCTAATTGGCGTTCCTAAATTGCCCGTGGTGTGTGATTGGGTGGGTGAGTGTGTGTATGTGTGTGTGCCCTGCGATGGATTGGCAACCTGTCCAGGGTGTACCCCGCCTAGTGCCCGAAGTCTCCTGGGATAGGCTCCAGGTCCCCCGCGACCCTGAACACAGGATTCAGCGGTATAGAAAATGAATGAATGAGAGCTATACTTATTCCTGACATTTGAAGGAATATTGGCTAACCCACTAAGGGGCACAGGGACACACCCCCAATAACACCCCCTATGTCCAATGAGACAAAATTGACCATGATCTCTGGGTGGTATACTCTTTATCCTCCTTGTCAATCACAGAAAAATGAACCAATCATTGAACTCTGTCGGCCTATGCACACCGACAATGGCAGATACTGTAGCACTGCCATATTTTTTTAGAAAAACTACAGACATGACGTCACTGCATAGATATGTTCAGTTCCTGTTTCAGGGAGTAGTGTGGATTTGACAAAGCTCCACAAGTCCTGGTTTAACCTTGTAATTGGCTTATTGCCTGATTAGAGTTATGCAATTTTGTTTTGCACATACAGTACAGTAAGTTTCCTCCATTTTATCCAGGTTTAACCCATCTCCGAAATATACATACACCTTATAATGGCCACACTAAATGTACATCTTACTCCAGGGAATAGGCTCCTGATTATAATAAATACATCCCAGTCAGTCATCTGCAAGCTGTAGTCATGTCTGAATCAAACCCTTCAGCTTACAAGGTTCAAACTGACTGTCCTTTAAAAAGAGACCGCCTCAGGGCGCACCCATGTGAGTCAATGTGATGGAGTCAAAGGAACGATAGAGTAACCAGTGACTAAGCCATCATAGCATCGACTTTAGCCTGACCCTGTTGGTCACTTCCAGCTAGGAAGTCATGCCTGGAACTGTTAGTCTAGATGAAGAGTGATGGGTGAAGGTTAGAAAGAACAATGAGAAGAAATTTTATCCTCGATTTCATTCACTTCCATTTGGGAAAGCTTAATTAGTTTTGTCACCGTAACCCTCAAATCATTATAGTTAGTATCAAGTCCAGTTCTTCTGGAGTATCCTGTCTTTACGGAAATCCTTCTGTTTGAGATTCCTGTCCAAGAACATGTAAACCCGTAATTGTAAATAAAATTACTCGGTATTCGTAAAAAACGTCTAAAGGGTGCTAATAATTTAAAAGGTTTATTGATTTTCTAACGGTGTTTTAAACGAGTCCGTAAATAGTCTGTCTATGATAGTGACTTTTTAAACTGGAATAATCTGTAGTTCAGTGGGCGATTCAATATAACTGATGTTCGTTTCAAACGCCTTCTCTCCCAGGACTGTTGAATTCTTGACTCCTTTGGTCAGAAGATGTTGGTTAATCTTCTAAAACATGCAAGTTCCTACTCTAATTCAAATCACATATTTATATTAATCTAATAACTTTCAGATAGTTGATTGCTAGGTGATCATCCAAACATATCTGAAACGTCGACAAAAACAATCTCAGATCTCTCTGTTTTGTATGTCTCTTGTTTCTATGAACATCTAAAACATTTCCAGAACTTTTCTTGGTTCCTTCAGGGTGGGTTTTATGTGGTCAACTGTATCGGTTCATCTTGCAGGCTCCAAACTCTGGTTTTAATGAAGTGAACATAACGCCCACACACACAAGTTTTTTTTTTTTTTTGAAGATGATTACCAGTGAGCGAACAGAGGGTGGTCTGTGACCCCACAGGAATAGGTAGCTGTATGCACGGATATGTGACAGACGGAAAGACTAGCTTTCCAACTCTTTTCCTATGTATTTCTTCATTAATCATTACTGATCATGATCCACACGTTGACCGAGGACACCCCATATTCTACATACAAGGATAAAAGTGAGGAAGTGAGTAACTAACTAAGGAAATATATAAATAAATATATAAATAAATAAATAGATACACCATGTTTATGCAAAAATCAACATTTCACCCATACGAAAAATACTATGATTAAAAGATTCAGAAATGAAAGTATTTGACATTGGCCAGATCTAAGGCGCCCTACCTTGATGATCATAAAAGGCAAGCGAGGCTGGGCATGCCAAGATTTGAAATGCATCACAGCAGGAAGTCTGAGGATGGTCATGTGGAAATACTATCTAAAGTCTATCAGATTTAAAGCAGCTAGGGGAAAAAAAACATATATATATATATATATATATATATATATATATATATATATATATACAGTATGTATATGTATGTATGTATGTATATATATATATATATATATATATATATATATATATGTATATGTGTATATATATATATAATTTTTTTATTTTTTTTTTTAGTAGTAGTAGTAGTAGTAGTATTTCTATTTTACAATTTTTTTTAACTAAAACATAGAAAAGTAGGTTTTTCTTCAAATTTTTAAGACATCAAATGACTTTTCACTACACATCACAACACACACACACACACATCAGGTCAGGGTTTTTATTTTTTTTTTAAGAAGGCCCGGCTACAAAATAAAATCCCTTTTCTGTTACAAAAGTGTGGATGAGCCACTAACATGATGTCATACTGTAATGCCAGCGATCACCTTTTCATTCTTTACTATTAATACTTCTAAAATGATGAACCAATTTGAAGTGGTTTCCTTTCAAAGTTGTCATTGTTCCACATTAATAGTGTTGACTAACACAATTGGACTCTGAACAGACAGAGACTTGAAACAAAGAATAAACATGTTTTTTTTTCGTTTTTTTTTGTCATAACTATTCTTTTCACATAACACCCGTCTCAGTTCCCAGCAAAGGATCAGCTGCTTAGTCTTAGTGTTCCATGCCTTTTCCCTCCTCCTTTTCTAAGTTCAATGGTTTGTTTGTTAGCACAGTCTTTTTATCTATTGCTGTTAGTACTTAATCAAATTGCGAAACATGGTTATCACATGTTCTTATGTCTTGGATATGTCTCAATATGTCTCAATATTTCTTGCTTTTTTTTTGTATATCTACAGGGGGTATTCAAGTCAAACCGGGATTTGTGATGAAATCAATAAAGGTGTAAAACCAGTGGATATTTACTGAAGACTTCAAGCACAGTCCTGACACGCAGTCATTCACCAACATCATTTGCACATTACAGAAACTTGACTGGGAATTGTTGTAATGAGAGGGAGCCACCTCGCTCCAAGCAATTTCAAAATGTTTAAGCCATTAAAGGAGTTCCTGGGAGGCCAGCGTCACGCAGGCAGTCCGATCATCGATCTGGTGTACCGAGAAAACCTTCTATCTTGATGGTATCCAAGCATTATTAAAACGCTTGGAACCAAAGCATTAGTGTATTATATAAAGAAATAAAGGGAGTTTTTACCCTCATTGACTTGAACGGCGCATGTTTTTTTTTTTTTTTTTAACTTTTTTTTTTTGGAATAATTATTTCGCTATTACTCGTCCATTATTTTTATTAAAAACTTTATGCACTAGTAACGCATTTCATCATACTTTTGCTTCAAGACATCACGTCCTTAATCCAGACCAGAGATCTATAAAAGTCTTTAAAAACTCTTTCCTTACTTGATGAGCTGCCTTCAGTTAAATAATTTACATAAACTCATGACTGGCCGCAAGACAGGATCTGCTACAGAAGCCTTCGTAGTTCATGTTTAAAAAAAAAAGAATAATAATATAATAAAAAAATTAAGATGAAGCATGGTCGTTTTGTTTCATACAATCGGTTCTCCTACATCGCATGGTGTTTTGAGTGCTCAGATTGATCCGCGGAGTTGCTCTACAGGGGCCCAGTTGATCAACTTTGCTCTAGATTTTTATAACTAAAGCCTCAATTTTAATTGAATCTCAACACTAAGAGGTCATACCCATAAAGTTAGAGATTAATATTTCTTTTTTTTTTCCATTTGTCAAATTGAGTAGAGACAAAACACCAGTGTGAATGTTTTATCCATGAATGGTAGCAAAGCTTAAATCACTGGGTGGAATTACTGTAGAAACCATGGAAAT
The DNA here is from genome assembly GCA_030522415.1 of Channallabes apus. NCBI lineage: Eukaryota > Metazoa > Chordata > Actinopteri > Siluriformes > Clariidae > Channallabes > Channallabes apus. Next base: position 24,170,964 of record CM060115.1, on the reverse strand, counting down.
CAAAAATATTGAACAATGCCTGAGTTTGCATGTTCTCCCCGTGCTTGGTGGGTTTCCTCCGGGTACTCCGGTTTCCTCCCACAGTCCAAAGATATGCAGGTTAGGCTAATTGGCGTTCCTAAAAAATTGCCCGTAGTGTGTGATTGGGTGTGTGAGTGTGTGTATGTGTGTGTGCCCTGCGATGGATTGGCACCCTGTCCAGGGTGTACCCCGCCTAGTGCCCGAAGTCTCCTGGGATAGGCTCCAGGTCCCCCGCGACCCTGAACACAGGATTAAGCGGTATAGAAAATGAATGAATGAATGAATAAATATGTTTAGCGTAACCATAGACTGTATAAGAACTGGACAAACCTTCCACGACATCAACCATACAGTAGGTTTTCTGAAAAGCAGGTTCAAAGCTCAACTCATCTTGGTCATCGCCATCTTGGCACGAGCTGATGCCTAAACCATAAATGGTCTTAAACAGAACCAGCTCTAACACCACATGACATTTCATCTGACATCCACAGTCTATCAGAATAAAAGATCTTCTCTGCATAGAAAAACATCAGTTCTAACGCATCGGGAAAATGTTCAACATTTTACTAGAAAAGTGCTGCAAAGTCATCCTCATTATGAGCATCATGGTATACCTGCTTCCAGACTTCTGGGTTGTCCTCAGTATTATGTTATTACTGTTAGGTTACTCAGGAGATGTGGTCCGGGTTTGATTCCCGCCTTGGGCTCTGTGTGCATGAAGGTTGCATGTCCGCCCCATGCTTGCTGGGTTTCCTCCCACAGTCCAAAGACATTTAGCTTAGGCTAATTGGCGTTCCCGAGTTGCTCGTGATGTGTGAATGTGCAATGCATTGGCACCCTGTCCAGGGTGTTCCCCGCCTCGCCGTCTTCTGGGATATGCTCCAGGCACCCTGCGACCCTGTATACAGAATAAAGCGGTAGAGATGATGAGTGAGTGAGCGAGATTAGTGAGGAGGAAAGAGTGCGCTTTGCAATGCCACACTATTCTTGGCTTTTATAAAGAACTTGACCAAGCAATTACTGGGTGAATTTCCATAACTGACTCTCCTTTAAAAAAAAAAAAAAAAAATGTGGCCGGTACATAAACTATGCATATAATTACGCTAGCGGATAAGTTAGTAATTGAGCCTTTAAACCTTTTCTTTTCCCCCTCTCCGAGAACATTTCACACTTTTTTTTTTTCCCATGCTATTTTACCGCTCTTTGAATAACCAGAGTGCTTGTGAATGAACGAGTCTGAATACCAAGTCTTTGATAAGGTATTAAAGAAAGCAGGAAAGTAGAATTCGCTTAGATTAATGTTTGAACGCAAAGAAATGAACAATTGCCGTAGACACTTGTTTTTTTTTTTTTTTAATCTGGGAATGAGCAGAGTCAAGAGTCCTTTGGCTTGGCGAGGGCTGACCCTTAGTGTTGATCATTAAGAGAGAGATAGTCGTTCTAATTATGGTCAGGGAAAAAGCACACAAAGACTTAACTGCTGGAGTTGAAATCGGTATCACACGAATTAGTCTAAGAGAGACTTTTATGGCAGGTCTATTAATACAACACATGTGATATTAGGTCAAAGACCTACATACTTAAATCCTGAACATTTATAGTATGCGGCCCTTACGTAAAGCGAGAGAGTCGTGCACGGCTGCACGAGGCTTCACTGAAGGTGTTTGTTATTAGTAGCTTTTTTTTCTTTCTTTTTTTTTTTTTTTTTGCATGCACAACATAAGACATTAAAACATTATTTGCAGTTTTGGAGCTTAATGAGATCGCTAATGTGATTCTGTGATGGGGTAGTGGTTTATGCCTGGGGCTGGACACTGCTCTCAGACACACGCACGCAGACACGCACGCTTTCTTTCTCCGTACCAAAATACACACTCTTCCAGGCTATGCCAGTGCTGTCAGTGCAGTGGCACTTCAACTTCAAATAACTTTATAACTGTATCTATTTATATAAACCTATAATTGCGTCTGTAGTGCGAGGAGTGTGTTTATTTGACTGAAAATATTCCCTTACAATCGCCTTGTACGGTATGCATGGAGATTAAAATAATGCATGAAATATGTAAAGTTAAAAAAAATGTATGTACACAATACATAAGGAATAAAATGCAATGCAGCTACTGTATAGGAAAATGATTCATGATGGGGTAGTGTGCTTTTGATTTCTAATTATTTTCCAATAACAGCCCTTTCTGATATGTTTTCTCCTCTTATATCATTGTGTATCCGTTTAAAATTAGATTTAATCTTGTGGATCCCTTTAATACCTGCTATCATGTTTATTATAGCAGCTATAAACAGTTGTTCCATCACCATCGCCTTTGTATTTCTCTCTACTTCTCTTAAATTTGTAAGCAGGGGGACAAAAAACCTCATGTCAAGAAATTAGAAATTTCTCCATTCTGAAGACTGACACTGGAGACTCCTTCCATGATAACTAAAAATCTCGTCGATGACATGTTTCTCTTTCTTAAAATGCAACAATAATTCATCAATTTATTATTAATCATAGATTATGTAGCTCGTCCATCACATAAAGCACTACGAACGAGCAGCACTGTGGAACGAAGCAGATAATAGAAGATCCAAAGCTCAGGCTCGTACAGTGTAATAAAAGAGCTCCGTTTATATGCATGGATTGTTTCTCATACCATAGCTCTGTTTATTGTTCAGCTCCTTCATTTCTTATACGATGTTAAGACCTGTAATTACCGTTAAGAGCATTAAGGAGTGATCTTAAGTATAATTTGCGGTTCGTGAACTGTTTTTAAAAATTACACTTAATATAATTAAGTTCTGTCATTAGGCCTAATCCCTACAGGCTACGTGTGAATGCTCGCCTTACCAAAAAAAAAAAAAAAAAAAAAATTATATATAGAGAGCTGCGGGGGAAAAATTACATAGGTTTCTGTCCTTGGGAAAGGTTCGAGTTCTGCACAATGCTTCCTTCTGCGGTAATTATCTGTTCTTTGAATGGGAGTAGCAACAGTGTTAAGTCCATTAAAACCTGAGAAACTGCCTCCGTGCATAATCTCACACACACACACACACTTATAATATATATATGCGCCACAGAACTGGCACGAATCCCTGTACGATACTCTAAAGGGTTAATTTTTGTCAGGCTAGTATCATACCATGATGATGCCAACTAAGAATTCAAGTGTTCCTTAAGTCAGACTGAAGAAACCCTAAGCACTCTGGATTTAAGACCTTCCATGATAACTAAATCTATTTGGGCCTTCAGTAAATATTTTAAATGGTTGGCTTTTAAACACTGTGATGTAGAGTAAGAGGTGGTAACAGTAACTCACGCCAGGCTGCATGACTACGTTACACCACCCAGTTATTTATTTATTTATTTATTTATTACATATTGATGGTGCCCCATATTTTATTCCCATGTCTTTTAACATTGAACATTGCAAAATTCACTTTTTGTCACTTTTACACATTTCGATGCCTCAAATTGTGCTGGTACAAACGTAAAGGGAAAGAAATCCACGTTTTTAGTCCTTCCCCCTAATGTGACCTCATATATACAGTAAATACATATCTACAGTATAAAAATCGAAAGACAGAAAGGAGAAGGAGGGTTGTGATTGGAAAAAAAAAACCCATATATGTCAGTTCTTCTGTTCTGTGCAGGAGTGTGGCTCAGCTGGGTTTTTTCTCTTTTTTTCACCACAACCCTCCTTTTCCTTTATGTCTCTCGATTATTATTATTATTCTTTTGGCATCCATAATTACCTAATTCCATATGCATTATTTCATAGCTTTGAAATCCCCAGGGGTTGTGTAGTGGTTAGCACTGTCGCCTTGCACCTCCAGGGTCTGGGTTCGATTCCCCGGCCAGGCTCGATTCCAGTCTCTGTGTGCATGGAGTTTGCATGTTCTCCCCGTGCTTGGTGGGTTTCCTCCGGGTACTCCGGTTTCCTCCCACAGTCTAAAGACATGCATATTAGGCTAATTGGAGTTCCCAAATTGCCTGTAGTGTGAATGAGTGTGTGTTTGTGTGCTCTGCGATGGATTGGCACCCTGTCCAGGGTGTACCCTACCTCGTGCCCTAAGTCTCCTGGGATAGGCTCCAGGTCCCCGCAACCCTGAACACAGGATAAAGTGGTATAGACGATGATTGAGAGTGAGAGAGTGAAATCCCCAGTAATGTTGTAGAATGTAGAAAATAAATCACTATATATATATGTATATGTGTGTGTGTGTGTGTGTCAGTTACGTGTGGGTCAGCAATAACTCATTTACATAGACAGGCAAAAGTTCCCCAGTTTGGAGTCTAAACTTGAAGTCTGATGCTACACGTACACATATACACCGTGATGAACTTGTGCTTGCGAGCTGGTTATGCGCATCATAACCGTCCTGACGTACAGTAGGAAGTGTACCCGAGTGGAGGAATGTGTAGGGTGTGTGTCGTGGTGGTGTCAGTGTATCCGTGTTAGCTGAGGTAATGAGACCTGAGCGTCCCGGTGGCATGGAGAAGGGGAGGGAACGCGTGTCAGGATAACTGACCGCTAATGTAAGCAGATATGATTATACCTCCACTGACACACTGCTGAGCGCTCACAATTACACTCCCCTGGAAACGCATAATGACTGATGTTCCTGCTCCCCAGCTGGGGCCCTACAGTCATAGTCATGATCAGGCATTCTAATCAGCCTTCAGCTCCGGTGCACTCACACTCACTCATACACACACACACACACACACACACACACACACACACATGTTCACCTACACGCTGCTGCACATTCAAATCTGTGTTTGTGCATATAAAAAAAAAAACACATACTAGCTAAACATATAATCACCTAGCTACGGTAAATGTTATGGCAAAATTAAAACACATTTAATTTCTGTATGTGTGTGTGTGTGTGTGTGTGTGTGTGTGGAGAGGGAGAGCGCGATAGAACTTGTAGGTGATGAGACAAGGTGAGTATGACCTTATTAGCTAACAAAAGCAGAGCACGGAGAGGAAATCTTTATTTTTAGCATTTACGTTGAACTACTTGCGTGGTGTAATGAGATTATCTTTGACTCCACACCTGCTATTATCACTGTCGTCCTTGTCAAAAGAGAAAACCGGGTTCTCACTGAGCTCACCTGGAGAAATGAGGCTAATAAGGCAATGATGTACTGGAAGACTAATCGCAGATTAAGCTCAGAATATATTAGACGATATGAAATGATACACAGCAGGTGTAGTTGAGCTCCTGTGTGTTTTTTTTTTTTTTTACACAACCCTTCTTTTTCTTTTCCGTCTCTCACTTTTTCCTTTGCGTCAACACCCGTTTTTTCTAACCAGCACATGATTTGTATAAAAAAAAAAAAAAAAAAAAACATTAAAAAAAAAAGGTAATTCGATTAGGAAATTTGAGTACACAGGTTACTAATTGTGATGGCAAACTGTAACGTGTTAATTAGAAACAGGACACCAGTGTGGACAATTCTGTGGATGTTTTATCCATGAATGGTAGCATAGCTCAAATCACAGGGTGGTAAAGATAACCAAAAGTAGGCAAACATGCAAGAGTACAAATCAGATGAACACGAAACAAGCGTGTATGTGTTTCTGTGTGTGTGTGTGTGTGTGTGCCCTGCAATGCATTGGCACCCAATCCAGGGTGTATCCGCCTTAAGCCCTAAGTCTCCTGGTATAGACTCCAGGACCCCCGTGACCCTGTATACAGGATAAAGCGGTATACATGATGAGTGCGTTCAATTCAATTCCATTTTATTTATATAGCACTTTTAACAATGATCATTGTCTCAAAATGAAAACATTTTTTTTAGAAAAGAAAAAAATTAGAAGTGTGTATGTGTGAGAAAAATGTGTCTAGGTAATAATGAGATGAATGAATGGTGAATGAAATGTCTCTGATGAGCAAGCCAATGGTGACGGCGACAGTGGCAAGGAAAAACTCCCTGACATGGCAATAGGAAGAAACCTTGAGAGGAACCAGTGAGTGAACTGTGGACGCTCTGAGTTCAGATGACTCCGTCTAAACTCTGGATTATACATAAATGAGCAAATGGATGCAACAAAAGGAGGCTGGCTGTTGCTTGGAACATGCCTACTTACCTTCAGTTTCAACAAGCGAGCCAGCTTAACTTTAGCTTAGCTAAAATGCTAAGGTGGCTAATGTTAATTTTCATTTTGATTGAACTCCGTCATTCATACCCTACACGCTGTCCCATGTCAAATCCGAAATTTTTTCGTGATCTGTTAAACTACAATCCAGTTACCTGGTTAGCTTAAGTGATGCACAGCAGTTCAGCTAGCGGTTTGACACCACAATCATCCATACTGTACACCGATTATGTAATTGTAATTTAATGTATGATTAATGAATGAGTAGTATATATAAAATAAAATAAAAAATCACCACCATAGAAAATAGAAAATCTGGCTTTTTAACTCTTTTGTAAAGTCGCACATGTTAACATGGGACTCATTTTCGGAACCAGTGGTCATCCAAGGAACTACACACTTTGGCACTGGAGTTTGGAGTGGAGTTAAATTTTTCCAAACGTATATCCATTTGTTTTTTTATACTGTACCTCTTATCTCATGTAGGGTGGTGGGAAGATCCTGGAGCTTATCCCAGGGCACAAGACGGGGTACATCCTGAATGAAGTACAAACCCATGAGAGGGTACAAGCACACATACTCACACCAATCAGACATAAGATTTTTTTTTGGAATTGTATGGGGAAAACCCTGCGATGGATTGGCACCCTGTCCAGGGTGTACCCCGCTTAGTGCCCGAAGTCTCCTGGGATATAGGCTCCAGGTCCCCTGCGACCCTGAACACAGGATTAAGCGGTATAGAAAATGAATGAATGAATGAATGTATGGGGAAAACCAGAGTACCCTAAGGAAACCCACCAAGCATGGGGAGAACATGAAAACTCCATGCGTACAGATCAGGAGCGAGATTCGAACTTCCACCCAAGGATGTTCGGGGTGACAGTGTAACGCCACCACGCAGTGATAAGGAAACCTCAAATTCCATTTTTTTTTAATTCTGTAAGTCCACATTAGATGTAATGGATTGGGATGAATTATGATGTGCACAAAAGATCAATCAAGAATCAATCATGGTGGTGGTCATGTGTTACATGTAAGTCGCATTCTTGGTGCATACTGTAGCAACTAGTAATCAAAATATACTAAAAAACAATCTCAGCTTACTGACTATATTTGCGGTGATGTTTGATGTAATCCTTTGATGTAATTTGGAAATCCCACCCTAAAAACAAGCAAAAACACCCATCAAGGCAGAATTCCATCAAGGTCTCCTCAACACTGAGTTTACCGGATCTTGAACATGTGCTGAAATCGAAGTAATTTTGAGGTCTCGCTTCTCGAGTCATGAGTCATGAGGACGCTGCTTAATTAGTTACTTTTCACACCAGAATGCTAAGATTAAGTGTTTGAATTGGTTTTATATCTTCTTATTGAAGGACGGATTGTTGGATCAAGTGAGTAGCATTTTGGCCAGTGATTTGTCCCAGTCAGTGTCTCTGACCTTCATAAGTCTCAGTGTGTGTGTGTGTGTGTCGCAGACTTTTCCAACAGTGCTACTCTCAGCAAAAAAGAAAAGCCGGATTCTGCGATTATTAAGAGTCTCCCTCTATCTTTTTCTCTCTCTCTTTCTCACACACACACACACACACACACACACATATACTAACGCAGACTTGCCGACGTCTTCTCTACAGGGTCTATCAGCGTCCCAGTAGGACAGGTTTGTGTGTGTTCTGATTTGTTGTGTATGCTGGGTTGTTCTGCTGGCACTGCGAGTGACCACCTGCTCCGAGGGTCTCTCTCTCTCTCCTCGCGCCATTGCAACAGCTGGCCTCTCTTCTAACACACCGATTGGCTAATCCCTGCTGGTCATCTCTCTCTCTCTCTCTCTCTCTTGCTCTCTCTCTGTATGTGTCTCTTTTTCCCCTCACACTTTCTTTTTTTGCCGCTCCCTCACTCCAAGTGTCTGACATTGAACTGTCTCTAAATGTGCCAAATCTGAGTACATGTTGTATACGCACACACACACTTACACACACTCACACACACACGCACGCACTGTCCTTCCCCTGGCTGCAGAATTCCAGAACCAGCATATGGAGTGTGTAAATAATTTAACGAGGTCAAAAGACTCGGACAGAGCTGGACGCCTGACTCGGCTGAACTGGGGCACGGCATCATGTAGGGCACAAGGGGGGAAAAAGTGCTCTTCATCAAAGTGCAATTACCAAATATTCAGTTTAGAGAAACTTCATTTCTTTATTATCAACACTAAGTATAGTGAGTGATGATCGGGACAAGTAGTCTAAGCTCCACCACTGTTGAATTCTTGTTTCTGATTGGTCGGAAGATGAGGAATCCTTTTCTACAAGAGCAGCTCTGAAAGCATCTAGTCTCTATGCTAGTGATCCTGTGTAGGGTGCTGAAGCCTATTCCGGGGCACAATGCGAGGTGCACCCTTGATGAGGTTCAAAATGGGTTTAGTGGAAGTTAAGTGGGTTACGGCTTGGGGTTGCTGATCTGCGGTTCAAGCTCCAGCTCCAACAAGTTTCTGCTGTGGCTTAACCCTATCTGCTCCAAGGGTGGCGTATCATGGCTGACCCCACACCCTGACCCTAACTTCCTAACAAGCTGGGATAAGAATAAAGAAGTTCACTGTGCAGTAATGAATATACAACAAATAAAGAGTTAACTCGCCATCATGTGATTAGGACAATTTGGAAATGCTTACCAGCCTACATATGTCTTTGGACTGTGGGAGGAAACCGGAGTACCCGGAGGAAACTCACCAAGCACAATGAACCAGGCAGAATCCGCACACACAGGACCAGAGGTCAAGGGTGAAGGTATTAATCACTAGGTCACCATGCTGCCAGAGTTTAATCCTTTACAACGTTTGAGTTGAGTTCCAGGTTTTGAAGGTTTCATTCTTTAGAATTTGTAAAACTCATTGTATTACATGCCGTTTATACATGGCAAGGAAAATTCCCCAGCATTCCTTTAAATCGAACAGCGAAATCGAGAGCGTGTGTGTGCGTGTGTGTGTGATGCTACCCTACGTTTAAACATCCCAGATATATGCCTAACTACACATCTCGAGTGCTTCAACAGTGTCGTAATGTTTTACAGCGCATTTAGTGATGCAATATGATTGAGGTAAATTCCTCGATGTGGGCCGTAGGTAAAGACTTCATCGGCCCTGTGTGGTACTGATTCGATTGTGGTCTAGCGGTGAGACAGATTGATGGTTGTTTTTACACAGGAAGATTTAAGGAGCACACCAAGAGCCATGTTCCCCAGTCGACATGTCAGAGAACACACAGCCGAGCCAATAGAAACATTAGGTCACCCTAATGTTGAGGGCGGTGGGGGGGGTGTGGAAGCATATGATTTTGTATGTGTGTGTGTGTAAGTATGTTTTTATTTCTTGGTGGAGACCAAATGTTCCTTCAAACATTATTATTTGCATGGACATTGTGCCGGTCCCCCGCCTTAATAGTTAAGTCCATCAATGGTCCTCACAAGGATACCAATGCAGTGTGTTTAAATGGTGTGTGTGTTGTATGTCCATGTGTATGGGAATTTGTTCATCTTGGTGTAATTAAATACCCCCGCAAGGATAGAAGTATTTGTCAGGAATGACAATGTGGGGACCTTTTACTGGTCCCCATAAGGAGAAACAACCAGCTAAAGGTCCCTACAAGTGTTGAATTATCTATCTTTGTTTCATTTCCCTTTCTTTCTTAATGTTTTTTTTTTTTTTAATGGAAGGGTTTTTTATGTGGACGGTCCTGGTGTGTTTACATGTGTGTGTTTATTTCTTGGTGAAGACCAAATGTTACTTCAAAAATAGGAATGGTTAACATTTAAAATTTTGTGTGGACATTTTGCCGGTCCCCAAAAGAAAAACTCTCTGTTTTTATTTGTTTCTTAAAGACTGCAGTGTAATGTAAATATTGAGAGGACATTAAGGTCATGGTAAGATTTAGGAGAAATCATTGCATTAATTAGCTGTGTGTGTGTGTGTGTGTGTGTGTGTGTGTGTGTGTGTGTGTGTGTGTGTGTGAGTGCATGTTCCTCTATCCACATGCGTGGGAAATTGTTTAACTTGCGGTGGTTAAATATCCCCACAAGGATAAGGATAAAAGTATTTTTTTCTGGAATGACATTATGGGGACCTTTGGCTGGTCCCCATAAGGAAAAACGTCTTACTTGTATGCTTTCTTAATGAAAACCTGAAAATTATATTTTAAGAGGATGCCACTGCAGTAAGATCCTCACTAGCATAACATTGTGTGTGTGTGTGTGTGTTGCAAAATTTTCCTAATGGGGACCAGCTAAAGGTGTTTAAATAGTTCTCTTTATTTCATTTCACTTTCTTTATTAGTGTCTTTTGTTTGTGCACTTATGTGGAATGCCCTCCTAAGGTGTGCGTGGGTTTGTGTGTGTGAGCACATGTTCCTATATCCATGTGGGTGGGAATTTGTTAAATATCACCACAAGGATAACTTTTTTTTCCAGGAATGACATTATGGGGACCTTTAACTGGTCCACATGAGGACAAATGTCTGTCTTGCATGCTTTCTTAATGAAAACCTGAAAATTATATTTTAAGAGGACGTCGCTGCAGTAAGATCCTCACAAGCATAACGTGTGTGTGTGTGTGTGTGTTTGTGAGAACAAAGTTGTCTTTCAACACTTGTGGGGACCAGCTAAAGGTCTCTACAAGTTTTTAAATAGTTATCTTTATTTCATTTCTCTCTTTCTTTCTTAGTTTTTTTTAAGTGCACTTATGTAGAAGGTCCTCCTAAGGTGTGTGTGTGTGTGTGTGTGAGTCCTAAAGAAAATGTGTAAATCTTGCTGGGATGCAGGCAGTGAATCATCAGAAGAGAACAACTCCAAACATACCACAAAGCTGGCCGGTTCTCTCTCTCTCCCTCCCTCACACACACACACACACACACACACACACCACAAGATACCCATCAGGACCCCGAACTGACCTTTCAGACTTTTTAAAAAACGTTTAAACCGTGACCCTGGCAGATGTTGTCTTACCTGGGACAGCTGTGTGCAAGAGCCACAGTCGCTTCCATTACATCAGGAAGCATGAAGCCATTCCACCAGGCTGGATCTCACACTCAGCATGGAGTTAATGCTGCATTGTCTGGGAGCGCGTTATAAAACCAAGAGGCACAAATGGAAATTCCAGAGAGCTCCAAAAAAACAATGACTGCATGATGTCACTCTGGCTGGCACTTCTACAAACAGAGAGAGAGAGAGAGAGAAAAACTGGAGCTCTCGGCGTCTTAATCAAAAACATAAACCAAGGCTGGGCTCGATGAAAACTGTGACATCGCAGCTTGGAAAACGGTGCACTTGTGATTAAAATAAGCACCTCCACTTCCTCATATATCTCTGAGCATCTTGTGTGTGTGTGTGTGAGAGAGAGAAACAGATATGTGGCCTGAGATCAGGTAAAACAGAGGTTCCAGGGTGCATCACTGTACAGTTATTTCTCACGATTCATGTCTGCATCTCTTTTCTTCTTTCTTTTACAATTTGTCTTTTATTATTTTCTCATTCATTGCTTCTTTCTTTCTTTTTTTTTTTATATCTATTTAAATCTAATTAGGTTACCTACTGTAACTGTGCACAAAAATCCATCCCACGATTCTAGTAGGAAATTTTCTTATATACAACACTCAAATTTTCCTAAAATTTTTTTTCTTAAAATGTCATTCATTTTTATTAAATAAAAAAAAAATTATAATATATGTAATATGTGATGTAGAAGCTACATAAGAAAGAACGTCCATTTGTTATAAATTTATCAAATACAAAACGTAATCATCTTCACAAAACTCATATGAAGATTATTTTCTCGTAAAGGTTTTCAAGACGAAATAAAGCACAATTAATGTATATTTGTGAACACAGTAAAGCAATAAAGATTCTGTCATGTTTTTTTTTTATTTCTTTTTTATTTGGCTACGTTTATTCGAGCATGGTCATTTCCAAGAGGAATTACAAATTAAAAATTCAATAATACTTTTACAAAGACATTTCAGGAAAGATTCTTTTTTTTCTCTCATATGCTATAATACATTGTATTTATTTTAACAGTCCATCTTAATTTTTTTCCATTAAAAAAAAGAAAAACAAGATGAAGAAAGTGGAATATTTTTTTCCTCAGTCGAAAATACAGTGTTTCACAATATCGTATCAAAAGTTCCCAAATTTGGAAAAAATTAAAAGAAAAAAAAAAAAAAAAACAAGAAAAAGGAAAGAAGCTGAAAATTCGCATTTCACAATTAATGTCTCAAAACACAATAAATGCTCTCTTTACGTAAAATTTGCCCAAGTGATCTTCATGTTTTCATTTTTACTAAAATATATCTATATATTGAAGAACTATAATACTGTACACTACAGTATGAAATAAATAAAATTAGGAAATACAAAATGGGCCACATAAATAAAACGTTATTTAAACTGACATAATAAAATGAATCGATTTTTTTTTTTTTTTGTTCTTGGTGGTGGTGGAGAGAACTGTTTTGGCGTAATACTGATTTAAAAACAAACCAAAAAAAAAAAAAAAGAAAAGAAAAAATTGCACAAACGTGATGTAAACTAAAGAACGAGTGCCTACTCTGCTAATACTGAGGAGGAGGAAGAGGAGAAGTCTTCGTGTGAACGCTGATGCTGCCGAGAGCAACACGACGTCCGTCCTCCTTTAACACTGTACAAGGATGGCACTTGTAGAAAACACACAGATTAAAAGGTTTGCATATAAGGCTTTGTTTTTCTTTTTTTTTTTTTTTCCTCTTTAATCTTCTCTAATACAAAAAGAAAACGACTTTACAAAGGCTTTCTCCTTCATCACTGCCTTCTTCCTTCATCTGTCTCCACTCTGGACCGTTTCACTTGCTCTACGCAGTCTGTTTAAGACTTCAAAACCCCCGACCCGGTATCGATTTAAGTTCCTTCACTTCGAGTAAAAAAAAATTGCGGAGGCCTAAAAACATGTGGCTAGCTGAGTAAACACCAGGGTGAAGAACGGCAAAGGGCACAGTGGGAGCGAGAGAATTCATAATACTGACAATCTGCAGCAAACACGCCGCAGCCTCTTCTTTTTTTTTTCCTTTAACACTATAAATATACATAGGCAATACTTTTTTTTTTATTATTTTTGTAGTGATTATAGAAGCGGAGTGCAATTTTAATTTTTTTTGTACAAGTTACTCGTTTTGTGCTATAAATACTATGGAACACAGGGTTTTCTTTTAAGATGGTAGCACCACAAATAGTTTTTAGGCCTTAATACTGTACATTTAAAGAAAAAAAAAAACATATTTAATTTGTTTCATTTTTGCATAATGCAGCTTCTCACCCGTTTCCCCCTCCCCTCCCTGACTGGACTCCTCCTTTTTTTCGATTTTTTTCCTTTTTGATCAGTCTGGCTCAAATCCAGAAGCTCGGTTGAGTCCGTCTGTTCAGGTGGCCATGAAAAAAAAAAGTGGCACCCGAAAATTGAAAATACATTGAGGGGAAGCTTGTAGGGCACAACACAGTAGTTTGTATTAGACGACGTCCTCAGGGATGTCCTCGTGGTCCGATTTGGTTTTTCCGTCCATCGAGCTGTCGTCCATCGAGTGCTCGCCGTTGTCCTCGTAATCCCGCGCCGTGTCAAGGTCCGTGTCTACGCTCTTGTTCTCGCTCTCTTCTTCTTCCTCCTCCTCGAAATCGTCCTCCCTGCGCCCCAGCTTGCCGTAGGTCCCGTCGGGCTCTTTGGTGCCGCCGCTGATGCCGTTGCGCAGGATGGGATCGCGCTCCTGGTGCTCAGGGTATCCGGGAGACGTCAGGCCTTGAAGGAAGGCCCGGTTCATGAGGAGATCGCTGGGTTCCATGCGGCCCTTATCGCGCGCCTCTCTCTCAGCCGCCTCGCGTTCCTCGGCCTCCCGTTTGCAGTAAGAGTATCGGTGGTTCATGTGTTGCGAATACGAGCCTGAGTGTGAGAAGCGTTTGCCGCACTTGTCGCACTGGTACGGCTTCTCGCCCGAGTGCAGACGCGAGTGCTCGATCAGGTGGTGCTTGTGCTTGAACGCCTTCTTGCAGATCTGGCACTGGTGCGGCCTTTTACCTGCGGAGACACACAACGACAAGACGATGCTTTGAGTCCAAGTTTGTACCGCCGACACTCTAAACAAAACGATGTTCTCAAAAATGACGTGATAGAGGGTGAAATCAAATGATTGTAATGGGAAAATGAAGAAATGTAACTTTATAGGTGCTTGCATGTTTGTCTACTCTGGTTTCAATTCTACGGTGTCTCACGCACTCACTCACTCACACACACACACATGCACAGACACACCAGCACGATCAGTGCGAGTGTTTGTAAGTTTACTTTCTAAAATTCCCTCCTAGAGGTGAAGCATGAAAGAGCGGAAACACACACACTTTGGTTTTTTTTTTTTTTTCCAGCAGAAGAGTAGCTGCCAGAAATGCAACATAAATAAACCGGCGAAAAAACCAAACAAACACGTCGACCGCTGCAAAGGAACAAACAAATAAAAGCTGAAATTGAACCGCAGTCTCCTACGGCGGCTCTGCGCCGCACATGGAGACGCAGATTGGTAGAGCAAACCGTTTAGGTTTTTTTTCTTCTTTTTTCTTTCTTTCTTATGTGACAGGAAATTTGGAATGCTATTGAATGCAATGGCAACACAGAAGGTTGGCTATTGATGGGGTGAGATTTCATGACATCATACTCTGAAAGATGCAACTAAATTAACCAAAATGAAGAGAAACCAAGGACAGGCCTGAGTGTATATGTGTCCTCCCAAACCTTCCTCTGTTCTAAACCCTTGGATTTAGACCAACTGAGCACATTCAGGCCGTATGTTTGACACGGATCACACACACGCTCTTCTTTGGCATTTCACCAGACCCAAGATAGCGCTCGTGAAGTGGCGCACTTGAACGCACACATCTGGCCAATCGCTGACCACAAATAGCACAGGAACGCTGCAGACCAACATGTCGTACAACTCCGAGAAAGAGGGAGACGGTATTCCTGCAGGCAGATTCCTCAACCAGTATGGCGTGATGCAATGGAGTGAAAGAATAGAGGCGTAGAAAAATAGAAGCCTCATGCCTTTTTTTTTTTTTTTTTTTAATATATAAACCTCATCACTCTGGTGTATAATATGCAATCGAGCTAATTAAAAAGGCTATGAGTATCACAGATAAAGGTTAAAGGTCAGGTCTGCTTGATGATATCTGGTGAAATGCCAAAGGAGAGAGTTATGCAAATATTTTAAGTAGACTTGAACTGGGTTAATCGAACGAATAAGAACAAAAAGAAAAAAAAAACTGGCTGTTTACTAATCTTGTATTATTTTCCCCAACTAGAACTCCTCTCACCCTGTTAACAGGAAAGAAATTAGTTAGTTTTCCATTCACATCCAACTAATAAAAAAACGGGGAAAGAAAAAAAACCCAACAAAACCGAATTCGGAAACGAAAAATAAGCAGGGGAGAAAAGAGTGAAAAAAAAAAAAAGGACTACTAAGGAAAAAAACAGGAGGGTGTGGGGGGGGGTAATTAGACAAACAGGGAAGTAAAATAAATAAGCATGGGGTAAAATAAGTGTCTGGAACAGTATGTACCTGTGTGCTCATATTTGTGTCTTAGGAGGGAACTGCTCTTCTGGAATGTTTTGTCGCAAAGGTCACACGCGTACATACCACTTTCTGTTTTCTTAATCTTCTTCCGGGACAGACAGGCGTCTGAGTCTGTCATGTCATCCAGGCTGGAGAGATAGTCTGGCGTACCGTCGAGCAACTCCCCCTGTGAAGCCAACAGATACGGCATTTAGAACATCTATCCCGTGATGATAACGAACGCTGCTGCCTTTAGATGAGTCTTTTTTAAATATCTAACGAACAACCAAGCAAAAAAGCAATGCGAACCACTTTTATTATTTCCTTGCATCAAGTTTTTCTCTTTTTCTTTTATTAATGAAACTGAAAAATCTCTGCCGTGAATTCATTACGCAGCCTAGGTTTGTGCTAGAGCCCATCTTCTAAATTAAACATTAAAATGTTTGTGACTAGAAAATGCATAAAAAGGCCGGATATTACAAATGAGCTCTCTCTCTTTCTCCGCATATGCTTAATATCACCTTTCTCCATAGATTTGCATTCAAATTCGGTTTAATTTTATACATGAAAGAGTGTTAATGCTATATTTATCTGCTCTTTCTTTACAGAGAAGATTACCCCGATAGGCTAAAACTTCAATTAATGAGGGGGAAAAAAGTATTATTGCATTAGAGGGTCATAATAATAAGAGAAAAGCCTTGGCAGGGCATATTGCCACAGTCTTCTAATTTCCAAGCGGTAATGATTAAATCAAGAGGTGCACTAAATGACCAAAATTGTGTAGCGCCGTTGCCCTCATTAAGAGTACTTGCTCTGGTCTGACAATGATTCTCAGACATGGCTACGCCGGGCTTTTTAAGAGAGCCCTGCTATCATTCTGCAATCAATTTGAGCTAAATGCCCGTAGCTGTATTTTTAAAATCTAATTTAATAACTTAGAATAGGAAACATTATTAATACTTTTTTATCAGAACTGTTCCCTCTATGTTAAACAGCCTTCAGCGCTGTGCTGTAATGAACACGGCGAGCGTGCATTATTAATCCACATGTTCAAACTCATTTTAGCTTTTCTCTCTTTAGAGGTACAAAAGGAAAGAGAGAACGGGGGGGGGGGGGGCAGAGATACAAAAAGATGGGAGAAGTGGCAGAGGAGGGGAATAAGTCTGCTTGTGAAGTGAACACTAAGCCAGGGTCGTTGAGAGACTTTAAGAGTTCATTGTAAGTCATTAACTCTCACTTTTGTGCCTGTTACTTGAGTCCTCACACCTGAGAGAAGAAACGTGGGGGTGGATGACTAAAAGAGGTGTACTCGCACACACACAGGCACAGATGCAGCTTGACACAGCGAGGAGTGCTTGGAGCATCTGGCACGACGACGCTTCCTGCCCTCATCCACTCAGACGCTAGACACTGGAGTCTGGTAACACAAGCCCTCCCTCGTCGTGCGCGCTAAAACTGCCATTCGGTGCTAATGCTAATGACGCATGCTACAGGAGCTAGCAGTGCTACAGGCCACTGTGCAGCTGTTTGTCTATTCTATCTCACTCTATCTGCCTCTCCAACATTTATCCCTCACTGCGCTCTTCCGCTGATGAAGGCAGCGGCAGGTGAGCTCTTCTCTTTCACTCTAAGTACCTTTTAATTAGCAGTAGAAAGATCCAGAGCGCACTACAGACACGCAGGCATTTAACAAGGGGGGGGGAAGAGAGATACAGGAACTCAAGGATTGTTTACCTGGAATCCTGGCTTCCTCTGGTACTTTCTCCGCTGCTGCATCTCAGCGAAGCTCGCAGCCCCTGCTGCGTAGGTGTAGGCCATGTGAGGCAGGAAGCCCATCTGGTCGAGCGTGGGGTATGGACGGAGACCTGGGAGACTGGCCTGAACTGGGGGCATAAAAGTGGGTGGAGGGAATGCACTTTGAGGGGGTAAGGAAGTGTACAGAGGTTTAGCAGAGAAAGGGTTGATGCCAAACATGGGGCTAGTGCTTTTCTCCAGGTTACCATTGGGGCTCCCAAACTCTTTCTTGGACAGGTATGCGAGATTGAGTGGCTCCTCCAGGTGTTCCCTGGGTGACGAAATGGGATTATGGTCTAAGGGGACACTGCTGGGTTTGGGCCGGCTCTTGATAGAAAGCACATGTTTGGGTTCTTTCATTAGCTTTGGTAGTGAGAGGTCGAGTGGCTCTGCCTGCAGGTCCTCAGACGTGAAGCTGTTGGGTGTGTAAGAGCTGCTGTGGGAGTTCTTGGAGGAGGCGGAGGAAAGGTTCAGAGGAGATGGCGTGTTGCTCCTGGAGTGGTCCAACTTGTCACTAAGTTGCCTGGGGCCAGGGAAGTGGGGTGTTTTAGAAAGCCTGAGGGGGATGTCACAGTTGTTGTTATGTAGCTCGGGGATGGCGGGTGATGTCATCCGATCCATAGGTTTGATCAAAGATAGAGGGGAACGAGCATTCATGGAGTCCTTATTGGACATGTGGTTAGTCGCAGCCAGACCGATCTCCATACTGTTTCTATCTAAAGGAGGTGTTCGGGAACTGGCATATTGGTATACCTTTCTCTGCTCAAACCACTCTTTCACAAATTCCTGAGGAAGGCCGACTGCTATCGAGATCTTCAGTAGTTCTTCTGAGTTGGGCTCCGTGTTCATGGCAAAGTATGCTTTGAGCACTGACATATGGTCCTTATAAGGGTTGATTGGGCTAGTAATGCCCTTCTCGGAGATGATTGGGGAGAACAAATGGGCATGCTTCTCTGAGAATATGCCCTGTTTGTTAGGCGTCATGTTTTCATTGGGCTGCAGTACAGCTTTTATTTCTTCATTCATCTTACACAGGTACCTCTCATGCTGATGCAGTGGAATGGGACCCGGGAAAGTTTCTTTGCAATACTGGCAAGCAAAAGGTGTAAACATTAAGTTCTCGTGCATCTTCTCATCTGTACCTATATCTATCGTATGATTCAACTTTTCTTTCTTGATATTGCTAATTTGTCTCTTAGAGTCTGTGGTCAAGCTCTGGAGGCAAGCTTTTGCTTCATTGACCTTCTCGAGCGTGTAGTCAATAATGCTCTTTGTTGCGCCATTGTGGCTTATAACTGGAAGACCTGTCTGGGGGCCCCCGGGTGATGCCAGCCCTGGCTTCTTCTCCTCGATTTGGGAGCCCAGCTCCTTCATATAAGCCTTCAGTTTGGAAAGCTCCTCTGGTTTGCAGTCCATCTTCTGCCGGCATACCGTGTTGTCTACAATCTGAAGCACCTTCTGCACCTCGCTCAGGTTGTTCCCTAAGGAAGATGGATAACCCAGCAGTTGTCCTTCCATGTTTATTCCTAAGTGCTGGAGGGGACTCTGGGAGTTGGGGGCACTTATTGGGCTCCCTCCACTTAGCCCACCATTCAGAAAGGGGCCTGGAGTACCGTAGCCATGTGAGGCCATCATCAGCTTATAATCGTTGATGTCCAGTGGTTCAGATTTAATGTTGAGGTGATTGGACTGCTCGTGGAGGCCAAGGGGTTTGCCATTTTCCAGCTTGTGTCTTAGTTGGCTGATGGCAGTGTTGGTGGGAGAGGAAGAGGCGGAGGTTGGAGACGACCCGGGTTTCAAGTTGTTCCTCATCCTGCCATTAACGGTTATCAAGCCAATGCACTTCTTACTACTGATGTGAGAACTGTAGGACCCAGAGTGAGAGAAGCGCTTCTTACAGTTTGGGCATTCATAAGGTTTTTCCCCTGAAAGGTAGAGAGAAAACACATTAGAATCTGCCATCTATATATTGTGGTTATAGTCCATAAGTGGTGCACTGCGTATGAATAATGCATTCTTCCTAGAACAAAATCTAATGACAATCAATACTGGGCTAAAAAAGAAAAATCAAATATAACTGCTTTATATAATGATTAACAAAGTAAAGCATCTGGCATTCTGATTAAACTGTTCCCTTTTGAGTGAGATGGGCCAAAGCCAACAAAACAACACAATTCATCCTTTGTAAGCGAGCTAAGATAAAAACAACAGAGATTGATTTTTGTACATCTTCTGAAGTACAGAACAGTCTTAACTGGAGGTAATGAATATTCAAAGAGAGCACCATGGGCCCATTGCTACCCACCACTGTGGATCCGCAGGTGCTCCTTCAGATGGTGCTTGTATTTGAAGGCCTTGCCACATTCTGTGCATTTGAACTTGCGGTTGCCAGCTCCCTGGTTCAGCAGTTGGTGCTGAGGAAGAGAGGGTATTTACATGAGCTCCTCACAAACAGAACAGAGAAAGAGTTTGGTACATAACCACAATCGGCGCGTAGCTCAACATGCCAAATGGCTCATGTTGTAATGCAGCATCTTGCTTTTCTTGCAGCTTCACTGAGCCAGCACGAGTGTGGCCATGATAATAGAGAACTACATACCTTTTAATTTCCTGACTCGCATGCCAGCGAAGAACGGCTTTATAATCTGGCAGCACCGAGAAATAAATAAAAGGCTCCTTTTTTTTTTTTTTTTTTTTTAAAGAGTTTCTCCCTCATTAGAGAAGGCAATCTATTCCACTTTAATTAATTTGGGATAATCACTCGGACGAGATCCTGCATATTTAACGAAGCCTTCTCTCAATGTACCTGGAAATAAAGTTAATTATTCAAAAAAGGTGGGCTTGAGTAAATGTTACGGTTTGATAATTGAAAGTGAATTTCCAGGACATTTAAACTCTTTAATAAACATGTGAGTACAGCACGTAGGTCTTTCGATCAAAAGATAAAACATCGGCGCAGCACCGATTTGCAATTCAAAGCACACGGAAGGAGAGAGAGAGAAAAAAAAAACCCTCTAAATATAACGGCGATAACAACAACAACAATACGGCGTGTAAGTGTGGGGAAGCGGTGGCGCACCAGGCGTGCACAATTAATTCTGAGTGGGAGGTGAATATGTTAAATGGCTGGGAGAACACAAAGGGTATGCAAGCGGTGGCGAGAGGAGCCGCCCATGATCTGCTCTGACAACTGGGCTCGCATTCCGTCAGGAGACAGATGGCGTAAAGGCAGGACACAGGGAGGATTGTTCAAACAGCAGCAACCTTCCGAGATCAAGCGGGGAGCCAAGCGGCTCTGCGCCAGGGAGGTACCCCACTACTCGCTCGTATGTTGCTGAGTTGCATAAACAAACAGCAACAGCTGCTTTACCCCCCTGAACACCACCACTACCCCCAATGCTTTTTCCTCTTATGAAAACACCCCATGAGGATGGAGGTAGGGTTTAGCCATGCCACCATTAACACAATCCTTTTGCTTTAATTGTGGACGGCAGTGCAGAATAAGGGGGCTTTTTTCAGCCCCATGTGACGTGTTAGTCATGTCGTGGGTAGAGGACCTGATTGGGTATTTGCATATGATCGGCTGACAGCGAGTAACTCCTCACGCTGTATGATTTGGCAAGGCTGGTTAGCATTTTTACTGTAAATTAGTGGCGAAAATTGGGGAAAACCCTCATAATGCTCTAACACAGTGTGACTCATGTGAATCGCGTTGTTTCTTGAGTTAGTCATGAACAGCGTATTTGTTTGTGATTTAATATAGAAATGCGAGGTGGCAGTGGGGAGGAGCAGCCATAAAATGACTAAACAGGAAATCAGAGGGTGTAGAAACCCTGAAAAGCAGGCGTCAATCGAGGCAGCGCGTTTGGATCAGATTGATTTTTGCATAATAAAACAAAAACGAAGTGGGACTAGGGGGACCATTTAACAGGAAAATCTTTCTATGTGAAGGAAGTACGCAAAAAATAAAAATAAAACAATAAATAGGAAGTAATTTGTGGATTAGCAGGGTACACGAGGAGAATGAGCAGACTGGGGAATGTTTCGAGCAGACTGGGGAAGGCAGGTGAGCAAGCTGCCAGTCCACATTGTATTAAATCACTCCGTTAGAGCTGGAACATTATCTCGTGCAGATGAAAGACAACCGCGACGTGCCGCACGAGCCGAATAGCAAACAATTAACCGGAGGATTTCGATGCACCGCTTCATCTGGGGATCGTTTGCCACGGAACCAGGGGAACGACTGGCTTGTACAGCGAATAATTGGACGAATAATTTTACTCTACCTGCCATTAAAGCCGATGTTTGTATTTCCAGAAAATAAAGAATTACGCCATCTAATTGGCCGACGGGCTGACTTTTAAAGAACATTAACAAAAAAATGAGAGTAAATTTAAAGTGCAGATGAAATTTCTAAATTGGAAATTAAAACAATCATTCGATCGTGAACATAAGACCGCGGAATCATATGAGCAGGCCATCAAAAAGCCATTTAGGCCTCTAATAAGGCTATTACCAGTAAAAGATCTGCATCTTCAAAATGCCATGAAAAATTAATAACGATCGCCAATCAAAATGATCTCTTTTCTTCATGGGAATACAGCGCATTAGGAATAATGTATAAAGTCAAGGGCTGCGTATATGTGTAGCAGGGAGCGCGTGAGAATGAGATAGAGAGTTGATGAAAGCCTAGCAAATTGAGAGGGTGCAAGATAGAAGAGCAAAGCTGGTAGAGGAGAGAGAGAGAGAGAGAGAGAGAGAGCACAGGAGCGAAATACAGTAAGGGAGGGTTCGGTAGGACATGTGACGCTCACCTGATCTCGTCCAGGCTTGTGCGTGGCCATATGTCTCTCCAGCTGAGTGCGGTAAGCAAAGGAGTAGTTGCACAGAGGGCAGGCGAAGTTCTCCTCGTTTTTCTCGTGCCGGTACTTGATGTGCTCCTTCAGGGAAGTCAAGCGCTTGTAACCCCGGTCGCAGTAGGGGCAGGTCAACAGTTGGGCGAAAGCATCTGGAGTTCCAGGTGGCAGGTCTGTGCCGGAGAGAGAGAACGAATGAAGGAGTGAGCGAGAGAGAGAGAGAGTGTAAGTGAAGGAGGGAGGAAGGATGGGAAGGGGCAGTGGGCCAAAAGGTCAGCAAATCAATGGCAGCTAATTGGAGCTATGCCCAGACTGGTATGGGAGGTATCTCTACAATCTGCTATACTGAGTGCCATCGTCAGGCCTGGCACTAGTAACCCTACACACACACTCAAATATGTACACACACTAATGCATGAGCACATACACTTGAACACATGGTTTGCTCAGCATTGCACATTGTCTAAAAAAATGAGTAAATAAAAGATTTTAAATATCCTTATAATTAGAATTTTTATTAATAATATTTAAAAAATAATAATAACCATGTATGTATTTCATTTGAAAAATCTTTGATGTAGATGCAAAAATATCACCTCATCGAATGTGAAGGTAAAGTATTAAAAAGACGCAAGCAATGAAATAATATGTACTGAAGTGCGAACCCGAAGCAGGATAACCTCATGATACCGATTTTAAACCTTCATATCATGTAGCACTATTATTGCACCTTGTACAGTATATTTAGGTTGTTATAGCGCCATAGTCCCCATGAATGACTCCAGTCTTGAGTATCGTGCCATTTCGTCTAACTGGTGGTCTTTTCCATGTCTAATTCGTCCCTATTTCCTCATGAGTGAGGTATGTGAGTGTGTCCAGGCTGGCGCAATTCGCCCGCACTCTCCCTGAGGACAGGGATCTAATTTCAGCGCCCGAACAGCTGCACTTCTCTCAGAAGGTAAACACTTGGGTATGCAGGGGTGGACGTGTCCTTACCGTTCTCTTCATGCCCGGGGCCCTCGGGTGTACCCAGACGGGCTATCTCTTCCGGAGCCTCGGGGTAGATGATGGCCGTGTCGGTGCGCTGAAGATACTCGGCTATGCTAACCACATGGCTCTCGGCCATCTTCCTTTTAGCGAAGAACTCCTCAAACTCTGCTGTGCAGTCCATTCTCTTCACTATATAAAGGAATAAAGAAAAAGACAGAGTGAAGGACAGTGAAAAAACAAAAACCTGCAGAGCACGGGTAACATGTAGTAGACGTAATAAACCTGCTGAAAAAAAAAAAAACTCCAACGAACAAAACAAACCAACATTAAAGTACTAGTTGCGAGGGATACGTCTAAATTACGGCCTTATCTTGTCAACTAATGGCTACTAAAATAAGAAATGTGGCTTAATCTAGCAGGAATGCCATCTGAATTGTGGAAAAAGGCTTTTAACGATAAACCCCTGCACGTTTTTTTGTCTCCCCCCCCTCCTTGTGCTTTAAATGTATTAGGTGCCGCGCGATGAGGGAAGCTCGGGGAGGAAATGATGTTTGCTACAAGCCGCGCATTACTTCTGATTTCTCTAATCAAACTCCTAACGAGACAGCTTCAGAAAAATTACGCTACGAATTACAGGAAGTTACGATACCGAGATACGAACGGGATGTTTCATCAGGCGTGCTTTTTCCAGGCATCCTAAATTCTGCCATGTAATTAAATGGAATGTTAAATAAAATGGAGAAAGGGGGGAAAATAACCCCCCCCCCCCCAAAAAAAAAAAAAAACTATATATATATATCTATATCCAGACACTTCTTTGTTGGCACCTAAATACTGCAGCTGAAAACTGCCAAGTTTCCTTCGGCTCGCTCCATTATTCATTATATTTGTAAAGAGATTAGCGTCCGTGTCTCCTCGAGCCGTCTCATCTGTCAATTAGGCGGAATTCTACGGAGAAGGTGACAGAGCGCTGGGAGATTTTATTAGCCACCTTTTTAATTAGGCCATGCCGGAGTGAAAGGTAAACTGTGTACTGAGATTTGTCAGACAGTAAACATTTTATGGTCTAATTTGCTGAAAGGTCAAGGTAGTGGACTGTGTCGATGTCAAAAATGTCTCGAAAATGTCAAAGTGCCAATGGACCTTTTGCGCTCCCTCTTCAGATCCGAGGAACTGGGGTGTATAAAACGTAGCCTTCGTTATCAGGAAGGAACCCTACGCAATGGCGTGCGCCGGGTAATTAAAATAAACACACACACACACACACGCCATAACGCACCTAAGCCTCGCTTCTGTGATTTTCCGTCTCACCGTGGATGAGCTGAATAAATGACTCCACTTTTGAAGAGGACATAATCTGAACAAATTGGGTTTATGGATAAATTCGATTTTTGAACTGGAATTCACCGATTCCATATTTGTTCACCGATACGATATCAGCACGATACTTAGGTGTCGATCCGATTTGTATTGCGATTCTGTAAGTACCACGATTTTATCCTGATTTGACTTTTTTTTTTTTTGTAAATTTAGTTTAAATTCTAAATACATTTTTACTTACAGCTGAATGGCAACGTTTCACCAGCTCAAATGTAAATGGATCTAAATTTTAAAAATATCTTTTTTTAAATCGCTTTTGGAGTCATACATGAATTCATTTACATTTACATTTAGGCATTTAGCAGACGCTCTTATCCAGAGCGACTTACATTTTTATCTCATTATACATCTGAGTAGTTGAGGGTTAAGGGCCTTGCTCAAGGGCCCAACAGTGGCAACTTGGTGGTTGTGGGGTTTGAACCTGGGATCTTCCGAACCGTAGTCCAATGCCTTAACCACTGAGCTACCCCTGGCCGAATTCGGGCACAAATGAATCATGATACTCCACTGAATAGCTTCATCCCTCCAATACTTCCTGCCTTTTTTTAGTAGTTGTTGCTGTCCCAGGTTCGAGCGCTACCTAACACTTTCTGTTCATCTTTCCCTCCTCACCTTCAGCGAACTGTTCGGTTTCAGGGTTCGGAAGCCAAATCGATTGTAATCCGTGAGCGGGTTTCCAAAAACGTCCCCAGCGCGCTGCTCTGCTTTCCACAAGGCTAAGATCATAAATGGAAACCTTTATTAAAATTCCATTTCTACACTGAAGACTTTCCCGGTTGTGTCCGGAGCCAGAGCTGTGGTTAGCACTGGCAGGGTTTGAGACGTGCAGAAGAATTCACTTTATGTTTTTTCTTTTTTACAACTAACGTTCAATCACTTGGCCCGCGCCACGGCCAATCAGAGCGCCTCTGTGATGCGAAGGAGGCGAGAGATAACGTTCAGAGAGGATTGTGGGTGTCGGGTCTGATTGAAAATGGAAGGCGGGACATAACGGGAAAATAGTACTGATTCTGTATTTCAGCACAGGGATTTTACATGTAATATGCGGACATGTAATATTCAAGAAAGATTATTTATTTATGTGAGAAAATCTGAGACACGTTAAAAGAAGAAAAAAAATGCATGCGCTGAAATTGCGAGTGAACATAAATGATGTTTGATTAAAACGAATAAATGTTTAAAAAACAAATACATGGCAAAACAAATGAATCATGTTTGTACAATATTTGTAAATAAATAAAAACTAATTAGTGAATCATTTGGGCGGGAAGAAATCACGTGGAAGCGAATGAATCATGTGGAAGTGAATCATGTGAGGGGGTAATCACATGGAGAGAAACACCAAAACAAACATATGAAAAGTGTCTTAAACACAGCTTTCGTGCCGATCATAAATATGTGACTCTTGGAAAAAAGTGGGCTGGGTTTCAGATGACATCAGAAATATGTGAGACTCACCTGTACCGTTCCCGATGGGCTGTAGCGCCACGTCGGGCACCATGCTGTCAAAGTCGTCCTTCAGTTCGTCTGTAGGGAGAAGACAAAGACAACGTCAAGGGTCTGACATTCGAAAGGAAAGGAGAAAACAATGCCCTGTTGCTCTCTCTGCTCGGAAAGAGACGACGTATGGAACAAGTCCACCTGTGTGCCACATGACTTCATACAGGACAATCTCTTTAATGCATGCCGTGTCGGACCTCAGGTAGGATGGACGGACATAAATTAGACAGCCACGCGAATAAACCGTCCCATAAACCCAGCTCGAGGGATTTTTTTTGTGTTTTTTTCCTTGGCCGGGGTAGAGGACAAGAGTGTATTGTGAGAGTCCCGGATACAATTAACTTAGGGAGTCCTTCTTTGGTCCTTCCGGTCTGGCTTTAGAAATTAAATCAAGGTATTTCCGAGAAGACGAAGGCTGTAATAAATATTGCCGCGCCTCCCCCGGACTCTCGTGTGACCGTTACGCATAGCGCTCGGCATAGAAATACTGCTGGTTCTTTGTTTTTCCATTCACAAACCTGATATATAGAGGACTGAGGAAGCAGGCGCGTCTCATTTGCATGAACGGATCGTTTTAAGAAAAGTGATGCCAAATCCAGACGAGAAAAGCTTTCCTGTAAAATTGTGCTTTAATATAGAATTTTTTTTTTAAATGTGCAATTTTTAGAAAGTTAGAGAAACAATGAAACATAGATGGAGAGAGACAGAGAGGGAGAGAGAGAGAGACGTTACTGTAACAAAGGGATAAAGAAAAACCTCACACATTTTCAAAGAAAAAAGAAAGATTTGTTGTGTTTACATCTCATGTTGATGACATCACAGCACAACAATGCTGGGAATCACCTCCGACCCGCTACAGTCATCCACCTACGCAGGTCAGGGTCATGTGCAGTTTATTAATTCGCTCTATAGACACATGGCGTATCATATTCTCATTGACAAAGATGGTTGAATTTTGAAACAATATTTCTTTTAACTGCATAAAAAGAATCATAATGTTTATGATGTACATTATAGTACAGATGTCAAAGTCAATATATCAAGCAGTCGCAAGTAATTTATGTATCTTTTTTCTAAATATTTACAGTTAACCCCACAAAGGCATTTGTTCTTGCCTTCATAACCACGCTATTAACCGATTACGGTAAGTTGGGACCGTGTCACATGACCTGCACTCGGAAAGACATCTGTGATTTGATCTAAAGGATCAAAGAAGAAGAGGAACAGAAAAACAAACAAACAAAAAAAAAACGCAATATTGTGCAAGCATGAATGGCGTTCAAGCCAAACTGGGACTTTTTTTTTATTCATTAAAGAAAAGGGTCACTTCAGGAGTTCCTGGGAGGCCAGGGTTCCAGATGTGAAGCAGGCAGTGAAGACTGATCATGGCTCTGGTGTACTGAGAAAACCTTTGACCTTGATGGTCTCCAAGCACTAGTAAAACACTGGGATACGTGCAGCAGTGCAGCAGGAGATTATATAGAGAGAAATCAAGTGAATGTTTTTTTTCTAACTCTTATAACTGTGTTCTGTAATTCGGCACAATCAAACGTCCCGGTTTGACTTGAACGTCATGTGGAAGTTATTGAAAAAGCTTTAAAGCCAAAACTGCATGTAGAAAATGCAGAATGTGAAGGGAAGAGAGGTCATGGAGCTGGCCTCCAGTAGGAGGAAGACGTGGTCTATGTTATACAGCTCCTGCGCGCGCACACACACACACACACACACACACACACACACACACACACACACACACACACACACATACAAAACACACAGGTCTCACGTTTATCTGGGCAAAAAGCTTTAGAGTTGTCAGTGTGAGTGAGTGTGTGTGTGTGTGTGTATGAGAGAGAGAGAGACCTGTGTGTCTGGCTCCTGTGTCTGAGTGGAATAAATCAGCGCTGATCCATCAGGTCAGAAGAGAAAGAAAAAGAAGGAGGAAGAGGCCAGTGTTCGGCTTCCCTCCGTGACCCCGGCGGTGTCGGCCGCTATTTCTCAGCCCCGTATTTCTCACTCCCTACCTAACAGCACACGGCGTGTTTCTTTTCAAAACATTCCCCTTCTTTACGGCCGAGTTAAGCGCTGGAACCCCGCGCTGAGAAAACACACCGTTCCCTTTTGCGCTTTTGTTATTCTCCTGCGTCAAAGAAAAAAAGAAAGAAAGAAAAAAAAAAAAACAGAAATCCTCGGGCTAGCCCGGAAAGAAAAGCAAGAGAAGGTGAAGAGAGAGAAATCGGAAAAAAGAGAGACAGAAAAAAGAAAGAATGCAGGTGATATATTTCCGAAAGCGGGCGGCCGAGATAATGATGTCACACTTTCCAGCACACCGTGTGAAGTGCATTGTGGGATGGAGGAATGTCAAGGACGGCTGCAGTGGCGGAATCGGTTAGCAAGGAGAGAGAGAACACACAACATAGATTGACAGAGCGAGAGACAAAGACATGGGGACTGATTAAGAGACAGAGAGATGGAAAGATAGATGGAGAAAGAACAAGGCAGAGGAAGAGGGACAAAAAAGAGACAAACAGAAAGACAGGCAAAGATATGCACAGGGAGAGACAGACTGAGAAACACTCATGAATAGGCAAAGAGAAAGAGAGAGACACACACACAGGGGGACAGAGAGAGAGAGAGAGAGAGAGAGAGACAGAGACTGTCACAACTGACAGAGAGAAAGAGAGACACAAACATGGAAAATTAAATAGAGAGTGAGACTCTACATCCTATCTTCTCTCTCTTCATCACTCAGCCTGTTTTTTTTATCTTTGTCTGTCTTCTCAACTCTTTTGCTTTCTGTCTCTTTTGTCTCAGTAGGTGGGCGAGTCTCTCTACCTCTCTCTCTCCATTTTGGCGTCTCTCTGCTTGGCGTCAGAGTCGCTCTCTGTCTATCCCTCTAGATTTGTGTCTCACTTTCTTTGTCTTGTCTCTCTGTCTGTCTGTCTGTCAGAAAAAGAAAGACACAAACATGGAGAGAGACAGAGAGAACTGAGAGAAAGGGAAATCCCAAACGTAGATCCGAGAAACCGAAAGAGACAGAAAGGGAAAGAGTAAAGAAACAGGATGAGAGATTAAAAGAGAGAGAGAGATAAACAGATGGATTGAGAAGGAGGAAGACAAAGAAAGACTTGAATGGATTCAGATGGAAAGAGATGCACAGAAAAAGAGAGAGAGAGAGCGAGAGAGAGACAAGTCTTATCTCAAAGTCGAGCTATGTGCTGAGGTTCCACTGCAGACACGAAGGCACCGAAAGAGTGGAGGGGGGAAAAAAGCTGGAAAGAGTGAAAGTGGCGGCGAATTTAAGCAAGAGGGAGGGATTGCGTCTTTCACCCAAAGCTAATGAACTTCTCCCTAGCCGTTTGCTCAGGTTTTATCACAACACACACACACACACGCATGCTATCTCCGGGCCGAGTTGCAACACGGCTGAATCTCAGACACCACGGCTCCGAGAGCTTTTATCAAATTAACCAATACTCTGAAACAGGCACTTGTTTATCTTTCATGATTTACAACCTTTGGAAAAAAAAAAAAGAAAAAGAAATTACGGTTGGAAAAACGGAACCCCGTTCTCCGAACTACGGGGGGAAAAACTGCGGTGCAGGAATATTGCGAATAATGATCACGGATCGTCTCCTGAAGGGAATTCGGAGTTAATAACGTTAATAACGGCGGTACGGCGAGCTCCTCCTCTGTAAATGGCCGTATTATTTGGAGTGTATTAAATTTTTAGACTCCTGAACGCTCCCTCTCTGCCTGGCCCGCGCGCAGCTAGTTCATTAGCAGAAATGAATAGCCGAGCCCGGCTCATTTAAATGGGGCTGTCTTCCACGGGCTCTCGCCACACTCCGTTTCTGTCACATGCTTCCAAGAATCATTGACTCTTATTATACATGTAAATGGCTATCATAAAAATAAAAATTTCATTTAAGATTGTTAACGACTTTTTTTTTTTTTTTTTTTTTTTTTTTGCTGCAGCAGCCTGGCTTCCTTTAATGATTACCCTCTCCCCCTAATTAAAAGTATTTATCTCTCAAGCATCCGTGACTGGCGCTCGGTCGCCAATGACGCTTGCAGAAGAAAAAAAAAAAAAAAGAAAAGGGAAAAAAAAAATGTACAAAGTTTGCCGGGTCTCCCTCGTCCTAATGTGGCGCTAATTACAAATGAGAGTGTCAGGGAACTCCGGATATCTCACACTCGCCGAGTCTGATCATACGTTTAAAGAGAAATGGTTAGCTCTGGTGCTAATTAGGAAGTAAGTTCTGGGTACAAACCTTTTTTTTTTTTTTTTTTTTTTTTTAATTCTAGGCATCGTTCCCAGTCAGACATGTCATTCAAATTCTCAGCAGAAAAATACTTGAAATTGCTGTCGAAATTTAGCTTCCTGGATATAAACTCGCTTAAACACGGTCACAAAACTTGGAAGGAGAACTACCTATAATTCTATTCAAAGGTGCATAACTTTAAAACTTTTTTGTTTGTTTTTAATGTTACTAACTTGTCGTTTACATTTACTAGTATAATTCTACAACTAGCTCCAAAATGCGCATTCTTCTATAAAACTACCTATAAGTTTATGCAAAGGTACATAAATGAAAAACTTGAGTTTATTTATTATTATTATTATTATATATTTTTAACATTACTACTTGTATTTTACGTTACAAGATACTAATAAAATTCTATGATTAGCTTTAAAATATTACGCGTTCTTCATATCTAAGAACATGATAACGATCCACTAAGGATCGACAGGTGAATAAAAAAATTGACAATTACTGTAACAATCGCCTTGATTGGACAATAGTAACAATTTTACTAAAAAAGAGTGTCTAAAAAAAATGTAAATAAAAATTGTTGGAGCTATTTTTTAAATGCTAGCTTGAGGAAATAATGATATATTCTCTAATGCGGCTCCTAAAAATGCAATTTTTGTATTCGCTATCGTACTTAAAGCTGTATTTTAACTAAACGTTCCACGATGTGCAAGTCCCACTCATTTAACTTCCGCTGTAATGTAATCTCAATCCCTGGCGCTACAAAAACAAACAAACAAAAAAAAGTGGGCGGGGCTTGTGAGACAACAAGAACTCTCGAGAATCGTACCTGTACCGTCGACGGAGCTTCTCAGCATGTCGCTGTCGTTCCATACGTGCTCCACACCGCTGTCCCGCATTTCATCCTCCTCGTCGTCCACTTTCGTCATGAGGGCGTGGCCCAGTCTCGGCGACAGCGGTGTCGACGGCTCGTGATTGGCCAGGCTGGCTGGACTGGTGGCGCCGTTCAGTAGGCCGTCCTCCTCGGACACCAACAGCTTATCCTCTTCATCCGTCTCGGATCCGGTCTCCACGACGTTCTCGTAGTTGAGCACTGCAAGGCCAAGGATAGATTTTGAGTCGAAAATCTGAAATTAGTCACATACATGTAGTAAAACATAACAAGAGTGTGTGTGTGTGTGTGTATAGAGTTATGTGTGTGTAAGCAAGCAGCTGCTATTTGAATGCGCCAAAATAGCCTGAGATTCCAGAGAGCTGCACCTTTCACACGTTCCTCGCATTCACATTCCATCAGACGTGAATACTTTATCATTAGTATATCTCTTCGTTTCATCAGTAATTAATAACCTAATTATTATTATTCTTTTTTTTTTGTGTGATTTGAGAAGAATTCTGATTTCCGAGAGCATTCTGAGACGCTGAATATTTGATGTTCAGGTGGAGGTGCTTTTCTTCCACTTTATCACTTTCCCCCATGCCTTCCTTACAATGAAAGAATCTCTGAAAAGATCTCAAAATATACGATCGGTCGGTGACAAGTGAGTGACAAACGCACGTCCTATGGGCTTTCCTCTTTTCAGGAAAAGGCAAAAATGTCCAAATGCCTGAATCTTTAAATGGTTTAAATGGAGGTTGAAATATGAAAAAAATTTACTTCTTGTTCATCCTGCATTTAAAACAAAAGAGTGAGCACACACACACACACACAAACTATGATATTTAGTAGACATGCGAGACAGAAAGCAAGGCTCGTCTTTGCAACACAATCGGCCGTGAAGCCATGACATCATGGGAACCGACAAAAGAGAAAAACAATGACAGAGCAGCGAGTTTTCTAAACTGGCCCTGCGCTCTGCAGTGGCTCGATAAAGCAAATCAGTTTGCAGAGAAAAGCATGAGGCTTGATGCCAACCACTGAATGAAAAAAGAAGAAAATAATTATGTCGCTAACTTTTATTATTTTTTTTTCTCATCTCAGACTTGACTTTTTCGTCACATATCCGACAGCCCTCTGAGTAAAACTCTCACGGATGTGAAAAGTGAAGGGGAAAAAAAAGAAGGAAGGGGTTTAAAAAAAGGGGGGGGGGGGGTTGGATTGTGAAAAGCACAGGCTTTCTTACCGTTCCCCTGTGGACAGAAAAGATTACACCGCGCATATCTGTTCATAACATGATCTTTGGCTAATCCGCCGGCCCGCACTTGCCTTCCGAACAACTGCACAACAGGTGCAAATTAAAATGAAAACGGCGACGGAGACGAGGCCAGAGGCATCCGCTGACCTGGGCTGAATACCAATTGACGGAGGAAACAAAACCTTTTCAAGAGGTGTGACCACAAGGGTTTAGGCAAGTTCAGACTGGGTAATGCCCTCACTGATAGAGAGGGGGGGTTGAAGGGAAAAAAAAAGAAGACAAAAGAAGAGAGAGGGGGGTGTTAGGGAAGAATAGACAAGGAGAAAGGAAAGTGAGACATTCAAAACTTAATGTGTGGTCCAGATATACCTTAGGCGCGATTGATAATGTCCTATTTTTTGCCCTGTTTTCCCTCTATGTTACCCTGTAGCCCCCCAAACACCCCCCACCCATTCCAACTTCAGGTTTTAACCCGTTCCTTGCCTGGCAGCAGTCAGGCAGTAGGGTTTTTTTATTTGCTTTGTAGAGGTTTGTGGTGCGTATGAGGTTAGGGCGCAACACAAAAGAACTGGAGGCCTGGGAAGCCCTTAGCACCACCGCCCCTGCCCCCACCCCCCCCCATACACACTCCCATCCCCATCATCCCTCAAACACTGATGCACAAGCTGAAGTCAAAGAACTGCGAGCCAGAAGATGGCTGAATGAAATTATCTAAGGCTGGACAGGTTAAAAAAAAAACTCTTTTTCTTTTCCTCCACCACAGACGGAGCAGGGCAGGTTTCAGAGGGCTGGGTGGACTCCGAATGATTGGTAGACAACAGGGAGATGAGGTCCAAGCTCGATGTTTTGGTATGGAGTGTGCGGAAAAACAGACAGCGAGACAGATATGGGGGAATCTTTTGCAAAAGTGATGAAAGAAACTTTTGACGCAAGGTCAGTCAAAGGAGATAGTCGATCAAATTCCGTGCTCAAACGACTAAATCTGACTAAACACTGGTCGCTTCTTCTGTTCCCCACCATAGACTGACAAGAACAGATCTCTATTACTCGCACCCACAGGTTGTCTAAAATGTTATTACGAGGTAATGAAGGAAACAGTTAACCATGGCGACCACCATTTAAAATAAAAACAAACCTCACTCGTTCATTTTCTATAACGATTATGCTGTACAGGGTCACAGGAGGACTTGAGCATATCCCAGGGGACTTGAGGTACTAGGTAGGGTACAATCTGAACGGCGCGCCAATCCATCCCAGGGCACAAGCACATACACACGCTCACTCATGCACTACAAGCAATTCGGAAATGCCAATTTGTCTAATCTGCATGTCTGTGGACTGTGGAGGGACACAGGAGCACCTGGAAGAAAACCAACCAAGCACGGGAGAACATGCAAACTCCACACACACAGACCAGAGGGGGCACTTGAACCACTGTGCTAACCACGATGCCATTGTTGCAGCACCAAAGGAAATCCAAGATCGAGTATATACTGTGCAATTATTAAGGTTAATATACAACAATTTAAAGTCTTTGAACAACAATTTAAAACAGGAAACCCAGCTTTTTACAAGTTTCCAAACGACACTCAACATCATTGTTTTTTTTGTTGTTGTTGTTATAACAGCTTTACTCATTGGCTGTAAATGAGTTATCATGTTTGATTGCTTAATTTTTTTTTTCACTTTCTGTATTACAATGAAAAGGGGTCCAATCTTTGAGTATTAGCATAACAGTGTGAGCTGTTAGCATAAGCATCAGAGTAAACATCTTAAACGTGTCTTAGCCGATGAGTCATAAAAACTGAGACGGACAAAAAGTGACAGAGAGAGGAAGATAGCCAGAGAGGGGAGAAAAAAAAGAAAAAAGAAAAAAGGAGTGTCATATTGAGCAGAAGTTAAAATCTGCCAGCGACTTAGTTACTTGGACGTTTTTTGAAAAGAATGAACAATAATGGCGGGGGAGGGCAGAACTTTGCTAATTCAGACAAGGAGCGAGGAACAATTTTTTTTTTTTCTTTTTTTTTTTTTACTCGAGACTGTGTGTATTGTTTAAATGGCATCTCTGACAGACAGCCATTCCTCGTCTGGCATTGTGCACTTCAACACAATAATTCCAACCTGCTAATGTCACCACGGCCATTATTTCTGTTCCTCACCTCTCTGCTAATCAATCTTTTGTGTTGCTAGCGCGCGAGAGACAAAGAAATGATAATGTTTACTTCTCGGCTAAGTTCTCCTCAGATGACAAGCTCTATTTGGTTCTGCCTCGTCCAAGTGTCAGCCGCAACAAAGGCAATTACGCCTGCCATTCTCCGTCTGATGCTACCTGTTACGTCTCGCCGGCTTTTCTCTCCTGCTTTTGATCTCGAGTAAATAAAAGGAACATCTCGCACTCGAATGGTACAGATAATTAAAATGACACCCTTAATTGCCCCAGTCTCAGTTAATGCTAGGCTTAGCGCTCCCCATCGTAACCTATTCACGGGCGCTCATA
Source organism: Channallabes apus (assembly GCA_030522415.1). Taxonomy (NCBI): domain Eukaryota; kingdom Metazoa; phylum Chordata; class Actinopteri; order Siluriformes; family Clariidae; genus Channallabes; species Channallabes apus. The sequence continues at coordinate 24,135,799 of CM060115.1, read as the reverse complement.
TTGGCCTGTCAGTTAGACGGTACACAGGGCAGACGCTAATGACATGTATTGTGCGTTTGGTATCGATTATGATGACTAGCGCCTCCACCAGCGGCTAGTGCCGCTTAAAGGTGAGGGAAAAGTAACAATAGTAATAAATAAATAAATAAACAAACAAACAGCATTGTTTAGTCTCTTTTGAGCAGACCTGTAGGGGGTTGGGGTTGGAGATTGTCGCAATTCAGCACCATTATTAGGGTTCATAAAATCATTTAAGGCTGCTAGTGGAGGGAATCGTGCCTTTTGTTCAAGTATTTGACTCTCAGAAGTGTGCCATTTCTCTCTTCTTTTCTCCGAATCAAGACACAGATTATGAATGGTTAAGAATACAATCCATACAATTCAGTCAAATAAAGCAATCTGGACCTAAAGCAAGTACAGGATATTGATTTTAAAAAACAAAGACTTGTCTGTTTCCTACCTGTTTGCCTTAATAAACCTGCCAAAACACCCAATTGCGAATATTTATTCATCGCCCGAGAAACTTTGTCATTATGGAAGATTATTTATTGCATACCGTTCACGCTGCTCTCCTCTGCAAGCATCTCATCCCAAACAATGCTCTTTTACACTCCTGTGTTGCACTTAATGTCTCCATCCCTACACTCTCCTTAACCGCAGTCCAACCTGGGGGCATGGTTCCTTTCAACCACACAGAGTAGATCCAGATCCAGGGGAAGGCCTGCACCCGTACCCAGACAACGGCCTCTGGTTATGGCAGAGCAGGAGATCAGAGCTCCCCTGAGGTGGATGGAGCTATTCCTGGATGTTTTGCCTCCTGGACCAGCTGCTGTGTGTCAGCAGGGGTAATAGGTGAGGATGGTAACCCTATTGGAGGATAACTATGCCCTCTCCTGCCTGTCTCATATACACAGATCACCTGAATGGCTCAAGGGTAGTTGTGGTAGTGGGGGGTCTCTGCATATGTGTGAGTTTGTGAGTTTGAGTGTGTGTGCCAATAGCAATGGGGGTGTAAAAGCATTAAGGATGGACGTTAATGTTGGGTATTGGGGTAGGCAATGAGAGTAAACTGTTGTCATTTCCTTTCACAACGGTTTCCAGCTGAATGGGGAGACTCATGAATATTCGTTTTGCTGTTAGTCTTAAAAAGTTTTTAACTAAAGACTTTTTATTTCAAGGCAATTCTTTTCCCAAATCTTGTATCTTATAACACCTTTTAAAGAAAAAAATGTTGGTGGCGGATTGTTGGTGAGAAAAGGGGGGGGGGGCGGGGTTAACGGTGTCCAAAAACCGAACAAAAGATCGAAGCTGCCCCATGGTCGGAGAAAAACGCAGCGAAGTGTAAAGCAAACCTAACCGACTCCGGAGTGCTTCAGAGCCCTTGCGTGTGTGTCAGCAAGGGGGTTGTTATGTTCAATCATTTCTACCGTGAGGCAGCCAGCCACGGTAGCCGGACCCTAATTGAATTAAAGTACCGTTTATTTGCCGAGGCTGAAGCAACAGGCTGGAAATGGAAAAAAAAAAAAGACAGAAAGCTCGGAGCTTTGCTCGGCTGCTCGGCTCGGTGGCCTGACTCTCCTCCTCTCGTCGTCCTGCCCGAGTTCGCCATCTGTACTCACTCACACACACACATGCTCCAGGCCCAGCGTCCCCCACCTCCCAGCCACGGGAGCCAAAAAAACACAGAGAGAGAAAGACAGAGAGACACACATACACACACACAAAAGCTCCCTTGGCTGCCCCCAGGACCAACAGCGGAAAAAAATAGAAGAGCAGAAACAAGAAAGAAAGGGGGGAAAAAAATTAAGAAAGAGTAAAACAGTTGCCCAGGTGAGCGTAGGTTTTTTTCCGGGTTTCCTCCTGTGCTGACATCCGTCAAGCAAAGGAAAGGTTAAAATTAGAAAATTTAATTTATTTGATAATTTCCCAGAATAATTAGAGTTAATATGGGTTAATTAATATGCAAATCTCTGAGCAGATGTTCGACAGAGGAGTCTTGCACAGGGAAGCAGTCTGCTCCCTCTCTCTCTCTCTCTCTCGCGTGCTTTTGGCTGTCACTTACTGGCCGTAATTGCTGTAACTAACCAAATACACACAAAACCTTTAGCAGGGTTTTAAAGAGGGAAAAAAAAAAAGAAGCTCTCAGTCTGAACTGTCGGAAAGCCGCTACTTTCATCGCACAAAGACACACACTTGTTATTTTCCCGTGTCTGAAAAGCTCTTTTATGCTTCAGCCATTTCGAAGCGAACGCTCAGGATACTTCATAATTTTCTTTCTTTCTTTTTTTTTTTCTTCTTCTTCCCGGGCCTTGTTTATTCCATAAACGTGTATAAATAGAAAAGATGCCGGGACCGAATCGAGCGACGAGTGCAGAGACACCTGGTCCCTGGTGTTCCTTGTATCTGGGTTGTTGATGTCTTCCCACCTAAATCTGTTCTCATTGTGGAGCGCGCGAGCAAGGCAGGCAGATCTGGCAGCACCGTGCATGAAAGGGAGTGTGAAATGGTGCTTGACTCGTCTGAATCAGGTCGCCCATCAAATATTTACAACTCCAAGGAGGAAAAAAAAAAGGGGGAAAAAAAAGTGCTCAGCTGCGATTAGGCCTGAGCCGCGATAAATCGTCACCGACTCCGGATCAGAGAGCGGCGAGTGCTAATGAACGTAGTGTGTTAGGCGTATGAAAAAGTTTAATCAAGGACACGAGGAGCGAGGTCAAAATAAAAAACCGCGAGGAAGAGAAATGAGCTTTGGTGGTGATTTCAGATTTCCAAATATAAAGGCGTATTAACCGGTAATTATATGGAAAGTGATTAAAGTGATATTAGGTTATGTAAGAGTGCTTGGAATAAAAGTGCATGTATGGAGGGGAGATGTGACAAAAAAAAATTTCTCAGTATTTTAATTTAAAATATTAAAATTTACGTAAGAAATGATTTTGCCAATTATTATTATTATTATTATTATTATTATCATCCACTTTTTAAAGCGATTAGCAGAACTGACAGATCAAACCGGTATGACCCAAAACTAAATATTATCGCACACACAAACAGTACTATGCAGTAAATAGTCATATTTGAATACTTTGTTTGTTAAAAGCAATCTAAGGATCTAATGGATTTTTTTATGAGTGTGCTTTCTGCCAATCTTGGTACCATCCAACGAACACAACCTCCCCATACCCCCCTTGCACTACCACCACCATCTAACAGAGCGATAGCAGAGCATGGCCAAGTGCCATGGGTCCACGCCTCTCGCACCTCCCCTACCAATGCTCTTTTACACACTGGCACAGAGACAATCTCTCTATTCCTATCCTCCTCACACACATACACAACCAGACACACACATACTCCCAGGTAGTGGAATGCGCTGACAGGGTCAGTGTGAGCTGTTGTTGGTTTGATGCGTGGTGCAGCGGGCGCCGGATTGATAAAGTACAGTCGGGTCTTATCAGCGAGCGGGCCTATTTAATAAGAGAGAGCTGATCTACTCAGACCTCTCTTTCTCTCTCCTATCTCCTTCACACACACTTTCAACAATGCACAAACCTAAAATCCAGCATGGATAGTTTTGTTTTTTGTTTTTTTAATCAGCCATAATTTTATTCATCACCCACTTTAAAAAAAACAAAAAAGAAAAATGAAAATCTTATCTCGCATAGGACAGAGTGGAACAATACGGAAAATTATGCTTTTTTTTATGTATCTTCTTATTCATGCCTATGTCTTTACCAATTAAGCATACCTCCTTTTTTTCCCAGTATCGTGGATGGAAAGAGTTTCACCCCATGCGACAAACAGGACCACAAAATCACCGCTTAACTACACCGCTTCTCACTGCGAAGACACATGCAAATATTCCCATCATAAATACAATAATACGTTCAGCACTAAAATGAGTAATAAGCTGACCTGTTAATACTTGGCAGGGCCTGAATATAAAACGGAGTTTTGCAGCAGCTTGTTCTGTCACTAAAATGAATGTGCTTTTTTGGCGCGCCACAGCGACGATGTTCCGAGTAGAAATAAGCATTTTAATTTTTTTGATAATTTTTTTTTTTTGCTCAAGGCCTGTATGCCCCATTTTAATAAAAATCTATCCATAAAAATAAATTAGGCACTAAACATATTCAAATTGTTGAAATGTAAGCAAATCAGTATGTAATTATGTTGTTTTTTCCCTCCCAAAGCTGATTAAAAGCGTTAATAAATCTATATACACTATTGCTCCGATCTGATATAAACGCCAGACAAAAGGAAGCGAGTGCGCTCGCGATAGGTGGTTTCAGCACTCGGGTATGAAAATGATATTCCTTTAATGTTGGAATCAAAAGCCCATTTGTTGTTTCCCACACAACTTTTGAGTACCTTTTTTTTTTTTAAACAAGCCGCCTAAACTATCGGGCAGACTCTGAGATAAGGGAGGGTGAAAATAACACGTCGAGCTGGTCAAGGTTGCGGCGCATTCCTCCGTGAACAGCTCAGAACAACCTTTTGAAAGGCTGCAACATTTATCTAAGGAACACTGAGCGAGCACCTGAAGATCAACGTTATCAGTCTGTCGCTGACTCCTGACCAATCAAAACACGGAGGTATGTAAAAACAAAATGTGTGTCCTCACGTATTTGTATTTCCCCCCCTCTATCTCTCTCGCCGAGCTCCACCGCCTAGCTGTGAAGTGGAAAACGAGAGTGTCGACGCGAACAAACGCAGAAAAGAAAAACAGACCCGGGAAAGACCATTAAATTTGCTTGGTGATAGTGATCAGATCATAAATAACCTCCCACCAACACGTGGCCCTAAAACACTTTCTGGCCGAACCAAATCTTTTTTTGTGCATATGAATGAACAAAGGATATTTGTTTTAAATGTGGCAGCCAAGAATTAATGTAAGAAATTGCACAGGGGTTGGCTGGTAACAATGGCATTTTGGACATCTTCCAAGTTCTAGTGAAACCAGGTCGTGGTCTAGGGGACTCGTTTGTCGAGCCGAATGTTCCCGATACGTTTTTGAGCACAATGAGAGGACGAAAATCGGTGTGAAGGCACATTTTCCAAATAGCATCTGTGCTCCAGGCTGACGAAGGTCGATTAGTGTCATAAAACTCTGCCAGTGCTGAAGCCGGGGGGTCAGGAGGGGCGGGGAATGGGGGTTTAAAGGGGGTCAGATCAGTGTGTGTGTGTGTGTGTGTGTGTGTGCAAGTGCTGGGGGAAAGCTCGATGTGAGGATGGGGGGCAGAAGTCCGCAGATGGTGTAAAGATCAGAGGGGGACTATCCAGGTGAGGGGCTCAGCCCCCCTGGCCAGTCCAATCTGAGCAACTCATTCAAATGCTAATGAGGGAGTAAAGCACATCTGTTCCCCCCCTACCAGGCTGGATCTTTGTCACCTGAATAGCTTCCCCACCAGGTATCAAACAAGCAGCAGGAAACGGGCCCTTTTCATCCTGCTACCTCCACTCTCCAATCAGCAAATGAGGCCCTGGTGAATCCAGGAGCCCCAGAGATCTCCCACTCCAAGCCAATCGCACCTGACACTGTAACACTCCCCAATGAGCCCATGCTATAGACATAAAGGTTATGCAGTCTTCAGCTTCGCCACCATAATGTGAATACTCTGAACCCTAACCTCTTTCGTGAAACATGGTAGCCCATTTATAATTATATTCACTAGTAGACCAGCATACACTTACCTAGCAACCTACAACTACCACAAACAATCCAACACACAATTTTTACCCTTGCTTGTCTTAGTTGTTACGTGAGCCCAGCTAAATTTTTTTTATCCTTCAACAATACCATCAACAAACGAGAGCACCAAATCCCTCACCTTGTACCCCATCGATGCTGTGATTATGTGCACAAAAGAACATTTATTCTAATCATCATAATCAGCTATTATACCTCTAACCAATACACCTTTACCCCAAGCATCTATTACATACATTACTAAACTCCAGTATAGTGTAATAATATCTATACCACTTACCTTGTCTTGGGTCTCAAAGGGTCTGGCTCCTATTCCAGAGAACTTACAGTAGGCCATAATGCAGGGTACACCTAATCACACACTACGGGCACTTTGAAAGCACCAATCAACCTACTGTGAATGTCTTTGGACAGTGGGATAAAACCTGGAGGAAATCTACCAAGCGTGATGATCGAATGTGCGACCAGAACAGAGTAGAAGCAAGATTTGACACATCAACCACAGTGGTGTTGGATAGATACTAACATGCATAACATATATCTAACCAAGCTGATGACTTACCTGAACTCAACCCAAATGGAAGTTCCAAACCCTGTATACCTCTGAAATGTTTACCCAAAATAAACCAAACTACCCAAAGAACTCACATCTGATGAGTGATGCCCTACTGCCTTACTTCTACCAAACATTTTTCTTAATTCGATCCATCACCAAATGTCACTTTGCTAACCTAAATTATGGTTGCACATATATATCCTACAATCCATCAAACCATTCCTTAACTTGAGCCCCATTTCTACACCTTGCTAATCTCAAACACCCAATCACAGCCTCTGGTTTCCTTCAAAAACGTCAAGCCATTCATACCAGCATCTTATCACACCACCTTCACACAAACACACACCCCGCTGACGCCTTGCCGACATACCAGAGAGAATCTTGTGAAGATGCGTGCTAAGAGAGCAAACCTCAGCGCACCAGGCAGACGCAAGTTCTTATAGAGTCTTATTACTAATGCATGAAGCAGGTGCGTGTAAACACAAACGGAGCAGTTTTGTCTGCATCATTTGTGCTTTTTTTCTCTTCCTCCCCCTTGTCTGTATCACCTACCTTTTCACTGCCTGCTTCACAAACACATACACGCACACCACATATTTAATTAGCCGCTGCTGCGAAGAGCCACCTCTCTCTCTCTCTCTCACGGAGAGGAGCTGCGGTTTCCAGCTCAGTGCTGACGACCTGAGACAGCGCCCCCCCTCCCCACCCTACACCCCAAAGACACGGCATACTAAGGGGGAACCTCCTGCTGGTCTTTCACATGCTAAACGCACCTTTCTAAAGCTTAATCTTCAGGCAGGCCAGTTAAACAAAACGGCCCCCTATACGTTTATTGCACAACAGACGCCGTTAGCATGACAAAGGCCCTCATATCCATCTCGCCATTCTGAAAGAGCGACTCCTCTCAAATTTACGGCACATTTGGGCCCTTTTTTTTCCACAGACAATGAAGTAATTTATGGAATCGGACCATTTTTGAAGCCTGGTTGAGACACATAAACTCATGAATTATACACATAAACCCATGAAATGTACGAACTTTCCAAGCACTCGCAAAGGCGTTGGCACAAAATTAACACGCCGATTTTCTTCTTGAGTACACAATCTATGATATTCATGCATGTCCCCTTACATAATTGAGTAGATTCCCTCCCTTCCACTTCGAGCTCTGGTGGGATTGCACACCGGATTTCAGGATGTAGAAAAGGAAATTTAGATCTAAGGTCTTTTTTTCTTACCTTCCCTCCACCAGCCCATGGGTTTACTTTCCCTATGTTTCTGTCAATCTGCTTCTTTTTTGATCAAGGGCATGAAAGCTGGAGCGTGTGTGTGCGCCGGGTACCTGGGGTATGGCTAGGTGCTAATTAGCGCAGCAGGATAATTGATGTGTAGATTACACTGTGAACAAATGCCTCGACTTGTTTGTTCTTCTCACTTTTCCTGTCCTCCTCCCGCTCCACTCACAGAATCCCCCACACACACCTCCTTACCTACACCCTAATGAACAATTTACCTGCCTTGTTAAGACCATGGTAATGCAGAATAAAAGTGGTCACGTGACCGGGAATTGATTAAGCAACGTGTGTGTGTGTGTGTGTGTCGCAGCAAGGTGAGGAGAGGTATTTCCCTTAGGTAATGATACCTTCCAGGGCGCTTGATTTACAAAAACACTCATTCTCCTGACATGGGTGAAATTTCTTCTGCTGAGTGAGAGGCTTTCCAAAAAAAAAAAAAAAAGAAGGGAAAGAAGAAGAAAAACCTGCAGTAGCTCAGAGGGGAAAAAAGGAAACAATTTCTAAATGAAAGGGCATGCCATTAGAGCTCCAATGGGCCTCCATTGTTATGCCCCTATAATGCCATTTCCTTCATCTTTTGTTTTTGGGAAGCTATTATTAGCCCACCTCTCACAGCTGTGAATACGTTCAATAGGGTTTGAATTTGGTCATTAACAAGTGAATATCAGCAACCACATTTTCGCTGAGCCCCTGCCACTGCTAATAAACTAATAATGAGTCCGACTCTAATTGGGAAATGCAATGAAGACTCGGTGAGAAGACGCCTGGGGTAGCGCACACGAGAGAGGGAGAGAAAGAACGAGAGACAGGAGAGAGGACAGGTCATTACGAGGACAGATGTTGAGGGAAAAAGGTGAACAGTTGAATCGTCGCCTCCGTGCACTTCTCGTGGACACCAGTAATCCGTCTCAGACTAGTTTACAAGTTAAACACATTATTGTCATTATGGGCTCCCTTATAGCAGAGCTCAGCAGGAGTACAAACACACACACACACACACACACACACACACACGCACGCTGAGGTATCTATGCCTGCGAGCCATCACACCGATTAGCAGCCAGAGAATTCCACGGGTCACCGTGTCTCCTGAGAGCTGGATGGCCCGATGGTCCTGACGGCACCAAACCTTTGCAGCGGGTGATCAAAAGCAAGAACGATTTGCGCCACATCTTTCTATTTAAACCTGAGGACGCCATGCTAACCTATTCTCAAGAGGCTGGCAGAAAATGTTTTTATTATTATTTCCTAAATGGAATCTAAGTTTTATCTGTAGCAGTTAGAACTCTGACTTCTTGCTATTGCGCTACAAGGGGCATTGCTTTTTAACACAAATAAAATTCACTGGAGGGGAAAGGACATGGGATGTGAACAATGTTCTTCTCACTGGTGAGCTTTGATGTGCATTTTCTCCAACATAATTGAGGTACTATGTTGTTTTAGGCCATTTTCACATTAGGACCTACTATCTTTTGCAAGAACGCTTGGCACCAAAGTCTGGGTCATTTTGATCAGTGAGAAAAAAATAGTTCCGTGCTTAAGAACCATGCTGGAACCCACTGGAAAAGGTGAGCTTGAGGATGGTTCCCGGCCATCGACCAAATCAACTATGGAAGCCAATCGTACCTGAACACAGAAGAAGATTGCTATTTGAACTCAACGTCATCGTCGATCTCCCCCAACACATCTGTGTGCATGTAGCATGCTTCAATCTCATCCTCTGACCTACACAGCCATAACTGATGAAATAGGAGGGTATGCAAGAGCAATACTCTTAACATTTTCCCCCGAAATATTGCTATTAGGCGTAGCCCGTAGGTTAAGATCCTCGTTCTCTTCTTCTTTTATGTTTTATAACAGCTCACAAACCAAGTAGCTGCATACTGCCAGTTGCTGTATTGCACAGTGAAAATACGCAAGCGTACCTGAGAATGGAGAGCAAAAATAATGTTAATTCTGGACAGCAAGGGAGTGGGGAGGGGGAGGAATTGTTCCTCGGCACGGTACTAAATCGTGCCTAATTTTTGTTTATGCTGTTAGCTTGGAGTCTTGAAGTCTTGTCCAACAAAATATCCTAGGTGGTGATAAAGACACTTCTGCAATGTTTTACAAATGTGGATCTGCATCCGATAATTTTTAAATTTTTTGGCAAAATAGGAAACTTTTAACAACCATGCTGCCTGGAAATAGAGGGCTAATCGTCAAATATACACCAGAACTTCAGGTCAAGCTATAAGTCCTTCTAGTAATTGCCTCGATCAGTAACCTAGCAGAGTTCTCCCATAATCCTCTACCACACTCTATAAGTGCAGCGAAATGCTCCCCCCACACACACTTCTCAATATTTTGGTTCTGGGACTGTAGCGTAATCATCTTACACGCTTCTCTTTGTTGGGGGATTTTCGTGTTTCTCCTTCCAGAAAAGATAAGCAAGACAATAATGAAAGCTTTTTCTCTTCCTTAATTACCAAACCAGTGCCCCTGCGAAAAGGACAGAAGACTGTGTCATCGCAGGAGGAAGAAGAACATTTGTGTGGGGCTGGGGGGGAGGGAGGAGGATGAGAGAAAGGGGAGAAGGAGGCTGTTTGGACTTTTTTTTTTTTTTTTTTGAGAAAGAGAAAGAAACTGGGAGTCACACAAACTGGCATTTTCCATCGCCAACCTGATAAAACTCCCAGCATCCCTCACCCTGACCGCCCTTTGTTTTTCTCTCCCGCCTTCTTCCTGTCGCCATCTCTCCATTTAATCTAGGCGGCTAGAAGGGTTTACTCCCCCCTCACCCCACCCCACCCGTGAAGAGAGGAGAGAGAGAGAAGAAGAGGAAGAGTGGACAACGTGGGTCGGGTACATTTAGGAACTGCAGTAGTCCACAGGAAACCTGCTCCGAGCCCAAGTTTTAACAAAAGTCTTTCATCTTGGCGCTGCTTTTCCTCGAGACGGCACGTTCCTAACGGCCCCTTTTAAGTGCATACCTGATATGGAAGCACGGCTTATTGTCTCCAGGGTCGGTGCAGAGGGAAACGCATATCTCCCTCTCCACGTCCACTATGCCCCTTCATCGCTTTGAAAGCGAGATACAGAAGGCTTTTTAATCCTGCCGAAACGCCCTTCCTCTGGCTATTAGCAAACTCAAAACAGATAATTACTGGAAGGCTAGAGAGGGAGACTGGGGCTCGGGTAGCCTCAGATTCAGAGATCTATTCGTGGATAGCACCTTTGGTTGAGCTTGGCTAAGGGGCCAGGATTATAAATAGCCATAAATAAAAAGGATCAGTTGCACAAGCATTGGAGAGGTGACATCACAGCTAATTTTATTATTAATTTAATTTTATTATTATATTATATATTTTTCTTCAAAAATGTAGCTAGGGAAAACATCACATTTCTTTCAGTAGTCTCCTGAAATAAATGAGTTTTAAAAAGCTGGCAAACATGAGGTAAACTATTTTAGCGTAAACAAATTTACTAGCATGCTAGCTAACATAATATAAACTTTTGTAAACTACTGCGTATTTCTAATAAGAGAATTGTATGCTAAGTAGCACTGTTTACACTTGCTAATCTCAGCTACTTATTCGGTCTAACATTATTATAATTATTACACATCTCTTGTTAACATGAGCACCTTTGCTGATGTTATATAACTAGCCATGTTTGCTAGTAAGCCATTAGCAAAGCATTGTTGAGCTACTACATAGCACAAAATACTGGGTTTAATGGCTCAGCATAATACTGTAGTTTAGCATAATTAACTATGCTAATTTTAGCAATAGCTATTTGTGAACATTTAAACAATTAAATCCAAGAAGCAAATTCATTAGCAAGAGACTAGCCTAAACTGAGCAAGATAAACAGTATTTAATGCTAAGCACTACTTAACTTGCTAGTCTTTTTAGTTGAGCATAAAAATGACACTGCTTTTATTTGCTTTCTGACTAACTTGTTTCAGTGTCTAAGTTTGCTAGCATGCTAGGATTACAATATTACACTATATGCTGAATCCAATTTTAAGCTAAACAACACAAGCTAAGCTAAACACCGAAGAAGGGATTTTGTTAGCTAAATGTTTACTTAGCTAAGTTTAATTGTGAAATACATTAGTTAACACAGGAAACATTTAATGGTGTCAGCAAATTTATTTAGCATGCCAACTTGGCAAGGTAAACATTTATGCTAGATAAGAATAATTTTAAAAAATGCTGTTTTTTTTTTTTTTTTGCGTTCTCCTGATTTTTCCTCTTTTTTTCCTGTCCTCCATCTGTCCATGTTGTCTCTCCTTCTCTCCTTCCCTCCCTCTTTGTGATTGTAAGTCACAGGGGAGACAGTAAACCAAATACAGGAGGTGAAATATTGGCGTGTCACCTATCTCATAATCTGGACAGGAAGTGGAAGGCATTTGGAGCTGCACCCTTCCCATCTCTCTCTCTCTCTCTCTCTCTCTCTCTCCTTCCTCCTTTTCCTTTCAGCTGTTTGTTGATTCGGTTAAACCAAACAGGCGCCGAGAGTCACAAAGACGGCGGGAGTACAACACTCGGATAAGAGGACGAGGAGGAAGAAGGGGCGCTTGGGCCTTGTCTTTTAAGAAAAGAAAAAGAGAGAAAAAAAGGTTTTGATTTAGACACAGGGGCAGAGGGCAGCGTCAGGATGCAAGACCTGAGCGGAATGAAAGACCTACCTGGGGAATATCAGAAAAGAGTAAAGAATAAAGCGAAGGAAACCTTTAGAAAGAGCGAGTATAAATAAAGAGAGAGATGTTGCTAAATGTGTTTATTCATTTAAAAAAAAAAACCTTTTCATCACTATGTGAGCCTCCATATTTTTCTGTCTATATATATGTGTGTGTGTGTGTGTTGTCCCAGCTTGTTTTTTTTATTGAGGTGCTTATCTCCGTCAGTGTGTTTAAGGTGTGTGTGGGGATGAAAGGCGCGTGGGTGTTTTTGTCTGGTGACATCCTCCCGGCCGCGGCGCCGCAGAGAGGAACTAATCAGGCTTTTACACCTTGAAGCGAACCAGTGTAGCTTTAGCGCTGCGCTAACCACACACACGCACACACTGTCACTGTTACAAATTGGCTTCTCCTGAACTCAAGGTGCCAAAGGACCATTAGACAGACAAAGGCAGACTTTTTCCCGTTGAATGTGTAAAAAGGTGCATACCTCTTCATTAGTAAAGCTTTAGATACTGAAATTCCTCTTGAATCTATTCGTTTAAACATATTCCCCCTTATCTTTCATTTGTTGATTAAAAACAACCCGGAGTCTTCCGCTAACCTGAAAGTGGAGAAAAACATCACACCTAAACAGGCACGGCTAGTAAAAAAGGTTAGCATTAGGGAGCGCCGTGTTCAATTAGCCTCCCTGCTAATCAGGTTGCCAGGACTACACCCAGTCCTGCGGGACACAGAGAGATTTCGTTTCCTGTGGACTCCACCTGACTCAGCTGTGGCTCAGCTCGAGTCGAATCCACACAGAGATAAGAGCTAATCATCCGTCAGAGAGGAAGAGAAGGAAGCGGAGGAAGCTCTCGCTGTCATAAGTCGGCCATACTGACGTTCTCGCTCGCGCAAGATACAGGACGTCAGAGTGGAACAAAAGCTGGGTCAGAGACCCGGAGTTCGTTGTCTCGTGTGCACATATGTCGTACACAAAAGGGGTGACGACGCACAGCTGCTGCGATGTTCTGCATGTTCCACCGTGTCACACCGTCCGCCTTCTTAATCAACACCGCGCACAGAGCCACATCTGTGTCGAGCTCAGGTCCTGCTTATTAATTCTGTCACACCTATAGTAGATAAACAAGTTCCTGACGTCTCTCTGAAGCTTCGCAGCTCCTGTCTTCCGAGTAAGAAAAGTGGGGTAAGGAAAAGGATCAAAATATATGAAATATCAGCGTGGGACAAATAGCTATGGGTGGAGCGCTTTATCCTTGAACTCAATTTTAGCAAGATTTTGGGCGGCAAGTCATTCCTTGTATGAATGCAGATTTAATAGCTGATTTGGACAAATTTCCAGAAGATCCACTAAGGAAAGACTTGCGCTCTCCCAGGAATCATGTGAAAACAGATATGGTAAGGAAACTGGCAACTGGAAAAAAAAAATGCAAGGAAGAGCCACTCTTGCTTGGTATTGAACAAACTTTCTCAAATAAAAAAATCTGTCATACTAGATTGGCTCTGTTTAATTCAATTAGGTGTGGTGCAAGGATGTTCATAGAGAGCTGAAGAGGGGGAAAAAAGGATGCAGGATATTGCCAAGTGGCTTTAACAAAGAGCAAATTTAGTGATTTGTTTAAAAGGCACTGCTTGATTTGATTAGGAATGGCATATTAGTGTGAGTTAAGGAGAAAGTGAGAAAGAGAGAGAGAGAGAGAGGGTGAGAGAGAGACGGACATACAGTTGTCAAAGCAGAAGCTGTATGTGAGAGATAAGGATGAGCCATAAACTACATGCCGTGCGTGTGTCTGTGTGTGTTTTTGTGCACGCGCATGCTTATTCCCTAGTGCAAAAGAAGTCAACAACCTCAGGTGCTTGAAATCACCTTTGCTTTTACCTAGTGTGTTTATGGTGAACACCAACCTCACAAGACATTTTCATATTTACATTAAGCAAGCGTTATTTCCCAGTTATCCCAAGCGAAGTCAAATCAACAAAGCGACACTTCTTCTTCAACACTGTAGAAACACTTTCCATGTCACACTGCCTAGCTGTAGCCAATACACAAGTAATAAAAAAGTCGTGACCTGCAAGAAGAAACTATACCAGCTATTTAACAATGCCGGTATCTTTTATTTATTTATTTATTTATTTATTTATGTTCCTCCTCTCCCGTGTGAGTTCAGGAGAAAATGTCCACACTTCTGAAATTCAAGCAGCATCCCACGCTGACGCAGAGTCCCAAGGAAAGGAGAAACCTGATTTTCTCAGGTTTAACTAAATAATGTATGCATACTTTTACTTTGGCATGATAAAGCCATTTCGGTCTTAACTGAAGAAGGGGGGCGACTAAAGCGGGGGTAGGTAGGATATAGCAGCGACTGTTTCTTGAATAATTGAGACAGTTCAACTGGAGATAAAAAGAGAAGAATGATTAAATCCTAACCGATCCCTCCTAAAAAAAGAGTTATTTTGTAGCCGTAAAGAAACTGTCAAGATTTCTTTTTTGTATTATTATTATTATTATTATTATTAATATAAAGATAAGTGTCTATGGTTGTATTGTATCCGTATGAAAAGAACATATTTCCTACTAGGAGTCATTAGAGTACATTAGAGAAGAAATATCTGTTTAAGGGTCCAAGAACCAAATGGTTAAGTAGATCTTCACTGATTTAATGTTCTCATAACAGAAGAACTCGTATACTCTAACCCAAGGTGCCCAAATGTCTTACTGTTCATAAAATGACCTCATGGACATTCAGTGTTTTCATTTGTGAAAAACACAAGAGGAACCTTTTGTTCCTTTGAAAAAAAAGCAAAACTTCCTTTTGATTTCTTGCTTCATGACTATACAAAAGTTGTTAAGTATTTAAAAAAAAAAAAATAATATGGACCGAAGCATTAAAATTTTAAAAGTCCTATTTAATTTTTTTGGCAAAACGTGTGATGAAAATGAAAGTAAGGGAAGAACCCTTTGTAAACTCTGTTGACCCGAGCCTCAGAGTCTACATCTTGTGCCAGAAGGATTATGACCACTCACATGCACGTGCGATTATTCAAGTTGTGACCCCTCTTCCCTCCTGTGCACCCAGGCATATAAAACATATTTTAAAAATCGTACATCGAGTTAATGATTTCTGATAAACCTCACAGAGAGCGTGCAAGACTTTAAGTGTAAATTAAGTCCTTCTTTCTTTACCTTATTTAAAAAAAAAAAAAAGGAGAAAGGAAAAATACCGCCTCGGTCAGAGCACCCAAAGCCACACAAAGCTATCAAAAAGCCATCCAAACCACCACTGCAGGAGCACCTGGCTCCAGTCCTCCATCTTCACTTTTATACTTGTGTGTGTGTGTGTGTTTGTGTGGATTTGTGAGTGCCGATTGTGTTTCCACAGCTCCTGCCTACGCCGAAGCAAATCGAAGCGAGGGAGCAAAGCCTGCTGGGATCTCGTCAGCCAAGCGGGCCCGGCCCACGGAGCTCACGCATGCCAGCAACGTTGCATCAGAGTCGCAACCTCGCGCACGCGTACGCACACACTCGAACCATGACCCTAGAGCCTCTGCTGCCTCCCACGCAGCCTGGCATGTCCTCCTAACTTCCTCCCAAAGTGTTAAAAAACTTCATGGCTCCCAAGGGAGGAGGTTTAGCAGGGGCCTCACAGCAGCGGGTACCTTTTTTACCAGGCCTTTGCTAATTCCAGCGTCACTCACACACTCTCAGTGTGGGCTTGAGATGTTTCTCGCCGTCTGGAAGGGTAAAAACATGTTAGCAGAAACACCTGGGGATTAGGGGTTACCCCTCGCAGGTGGAAGCTG
This sequence comes from Channallabes apus, assembly GCA_030522415.1. NCBI lineage: Eukaryota > Metazoa > Chordata > Actinopteri > Siluriformes > Clariidae > Channallabes > Channallabes apus. Next base: position 24,119,765 of record CM060115.1, on the reverse strand, counting down.
ACTTTTTTCAAAGGATCATTTATTTCTACCTCGTTCTCTTTGGTTTATATCTGGTACCACCTCCCCACCCTTTCTTTTCTTTTTTACCAATATGATATGTGCGCTAGTTTAGGAAACTGGTAAACTTTTTCAGCAACCTTCCCCGTTTTCACCGGTTCAGGACCCTAACCATTGCGTAATCAGACGTGGAAGTTTCCTAATACATAGCATAAAAATAATAACGACTATAGAGGAGCTGCAACACACGAAGTCAACTTAGCATCTAAAAACAGCGCCAAAGTTCTTCTCATAGGCAGCAATTACACAGGAGGTAGGACCTGAGATACATCTTTTTGAACTTTTTAACTTCGCTGTGCTGCTCGCATTTTATTTTAATACTGCGAACCATCATGGACTTGAAAGTTCACCAGGGGTCGGGTTCAAGGGTTGTACCTTTCCTTCTAAATTTCGATCTTGAAACTTGGACGAATTTTCGCGAATCGTGGTTCGTTTTCAGAAAAGGTTCAACCCCTAACCATACGATCAATGTCATGAAACGGCGCTTGTTACTCCCGGCTAGAACTTTACTCCTTACATAGCTCTCGATTCCAGATCTGCACTTTGCTGATATTCTTTGTCATAAACAAATGTGTAACAAATCCGGATGGAAAGTCGATATGAAAAGGTGTGTCACTGAGGCGGTCATGGTACTGTGGGTCTGTGTGTGTGTACTGGGTGACTGTAAATAGTGGTCACTGTGGGCTCTCTCTCTCTCTCTCTCTCTCTCGCTCTCTCTCTCTATCAGTTTCCTCTTTCCCATCATGTAGTCACTTGATCTGATTCCGCCTCCTGGCCACACAAGGTCGAGAGCCGTCATATTTATCCATACGTGATCGACGCTAGCCAGAAACCGCAATGCAGGACCTTACAAATGAAATTAGCGCAATTTGATAAACCTCCTTCTCAGCTCTGATGTCCTTTATAGCCTGTTTATTTCGTATTCTCAGGAATTCCTTTGACGCGTAATTGGGGACGAAGCAAATAAGCTCATGCAGTTGAGTGTTCGCATGAAGACGCCTGGGCCGATGGTGGCTTCCTTTCTCTTGCGCTTTGCATCCTATTCAAACCCGCATTCATTAAGACTAACTAGCTTTTTATCAGCTGTCGAGAACGACTGAGCGAGGGAGAGAGAGAAGGTGTGTGTGTGTGTGTGTGTGTTGGGGGTGAAGAGAGATTGGTGCATGATTTCTAATTACACTCCCATAACAAGAGCCTCCATTGCTTCTTCTTCCTCTTCTTTCTTGATCCTCTCTGGCTTTTTTATTCTCCAAAGGAAGGACAATGGCAGACATTTTTAAAAGCCACAAAAAAAAAGAAGAAGAAGAAGAAACTACACACTGAGACACAGAGCCTAGCGATGACACCCTGCTGAACACAATGGTTCGCTGGTTTATCAGCGCCGGAGACACCAAGATAGCCCTCGAGCACCACGCGAGAGGCTGTGTCTCAGATGCGGCGCTCTCTTGAACGCACTCCTCAAGTGCACCGCTCTCTCTTTCTCTCTCGAAACACTCCTAATCGCACGCGCTCGGTCGCTCGCAAGCGCGCACTAGAGAGAGAGATAGAGAGAGAGAGAGAACGTACCTCTTCATAGCTCTCCATGCACAAAGCGAACAGCGGAAAAGCCAACGTGAAACGTTAACCTTCTCGTCCTGCACAAAGACAGACGATCTACCCCTGAGGGACAGGGAAAGGAAGGGTGGGGGGGTCAATAGGGAAAGGTTGAGAGGGGGTAAGTAAGTCCACTGTTACAGTACAGGAGCAGAGCTCATAAATACAGTCAGCGTTATGAATATTTCAGCATAGCGGCTTGAAAATCTGGGTCTGTAATTAAAGATATCGTTGATAGATGCTCATCATCATCATCATCATCATTATCAGAGGTGGAAGGGGTACAGCATCAGACTTCATTATGAGAGATTTATTTATTTATTATTAATTTTCCCTCCCATGACTTGTATTCACAGTAGTTCTTGCTCATAGCATATCATAACTCAGCATAATTAACATAATTTTCCAAATTCTAGTAAAAGAAAAATAAAAAATTCCCCATGCTGAGATTTCAATACAGTATGAAGTACAGTAAGAAGGCTTTGAGGCATGATCACACATTTATCTCCTGAGGTCTTTATTATCAAAAAGAATACTCATACCAGGCTAAATCTGTTTTTTAAAGAAGAAGGTAAAATTAATAAATTAACTGGGGAAGCCCAGCGTTGCTGCCTGGTGCGATTTAGAAAGTGACCTGGTTTCCGTCATGTCTTATATATTTTTTATGAGATGCATGAAATGTGAGTGACGGAAAGAAACACACGAGAGACTTATAGCCCAAATTACACTTTATTTATTTAATTAATTGTGTGCTCATCATTTACTATCATCGTTATTCATTCATAAACTAGATCGATATTTATTCAGGAATTAGAATTTTTTTTATTTACTCAACATTTTAATATGTATCTATCTATCGGTTCATGTTCTGAGGTATCCAGTTATTTAATTTTTAGTCAGTTAGTTTGTTTTGCTTATTTAATTTTTCATAAATTTCATAGAATTAGTATTTTTATATTTTCTATCTGTCTGTAACTATACTGCCTTGTGGACCAACGGCTTCTTTCTTAAACCGTTCCCTCTTCTTATCAAACTTGGCTGTAGTGAAACCCAGCAAGAACTTAAGAGGTCGAAATTGCTCTACAGACTTGCTCTGCCAAAGCACTATTCAACCCCGATAAAGAACAGGACATTGTTAAAAAGCACACACACACACACACACACACACACACACACACACACAAAACCAGTCTATGAAGTCCCAACACGGCGCGCTACAGAAAAGGGAAGTGCAAGGGGCAAGGGCAGACACAGTAACCACTTGAGTAAGTAGCGATCGTCACCTTTTCCGTCCCTCTATTAGCGGATCAGTGGCCGTTAGCCTCGCGCTAACCCCGCTCTCATCCTGAGATTCTTTTTCTCAGTGTATGGGCTCGACTGACAGCGCTGACACCTCGCGATGGAGAGAAAGAGAGGAAACAAGGGCAGGACTTTTAAGGATTCAGAAAGCGATTTATAGGGCCGGCTGACAAATAAAAGGCTCAGGATTAATCCCGACCCCGGGGAGGAATCAAAGCTGGACTGAAACTATTTCATTCTTTCGAGTTTCCCTTGATTTAAAAGCCGACCTGGTGGGAGTCTCGAAGGCTTTTCTTTTAGGAGAGTTCAGAATACTGGGCGTTGGACTTGACTAACTGCAATATTACACAAAGTCTGTAATAGATTTTTATACATTTTGTGATTTTATTATCGAGGCAGTACAAAAACACCAAAATTCTACCAAAAAAGTTAAAGCTACAGAAAAATTATTTTCTTGCCAGAAAAGAAAGCAGAACATTATATAAGAGAACATGTTTTAGACCAAAAAAAAAGGTAAGATGCTAAATTTTGCATGCAATAAAGAAACAGGTGCAACAGTCAAAATCCTCAGACGAAGTGTGTGTGGCTCTACAGGATGCTGAGTAAAACTTAGTAGCTCATTTCCTTATGAAACTGTACAAATGGTACCTGGGACTAATAGGGTACTCAAAGCATCATCAAACGTCAAAACTGTGTTTACTGGATTTTATATATATATATATATATATATATATATATATATATATATATATATATATATATATATAAAAGCAAGCAAACAAACAAACAAAACAAAAAATATATAAATATAATTTTTAAGGCATCCTTTCCATTTATTAAATTACAATATAGATAGATAGATAGATAGATAGATAGATAGATAGATAAGTGAAAAAAGAAAAAGCTGAGAAGTTGCTTCATTATATCTCCATCTGATTCCTGCACTAAGTGGTTGATCGATGGAGATTAATAAGCGTAATTATTATTTTGGCCACAATCCACACCCACCTTCTAAGCACTGTGTGTGTGTGTGTGTGTGTGTGTGTGCACTACATGACTGAAAGATCTGTTAGCCTCGATTTGACAAATCACTTAACTAGCCTGCTACACACATTCAAAATGTTTCATTCCTCACTGAATACATGTAGCAAACAACTGAACTAGCCTGACTCAGCAAGAAAAATATATAAACATTATATATTTATTCTTCAATTCCAGTGTTTTATTTTATTTGGTATGAGGCTTTAGGACAACATTTTTCCCTTTCAGAGTATCTGACCTGACAAATATACAAGGCAGAGTTTTAGCCTTTTGGGGAGCTAGCTTAGCTGCTGGAACTTCTTGTGCTAACTTACTAACTTACTACTACTAACTTACTAACTTACTACCTAGTCATCTGTGTTACCTACAAAAGTAGACAAAAAAATAAAAAAGAACTATATTAGTACTGTAACATGTGTGTGTGTGTGTGTGTGTGTGTGTGTGTGTGTGTGTGTGTGTGTGTCTGTGTGCATTTTAGTAAAGACAACACCATGGGTCTCAAGAATGTTAGCAATGCTGCTAGCAAGAAGAAAAGGGAGGCGCTTTAAGTTGGGGTTTTAAAGCAGCCGATGCCAAGACGAATCATAAATTAAGGTTTAGTGAAGTTTAACGTCTGTTCATTTCATAGTTTACTTCATTTAACATGCCTTTTCTAAATGTTTAGATTTTTTTGATATGCGAAAACATGATTACAGTGTGTGAAATTGGTAATATTGGTAATATTTTTGTGTAGCTGGAACGGATTATCTGCATTTACATGATTTCTGACGGGAAAATGCGTCTCGCAATACGAAATTTCACCTCTGGAACGGATTAAATCCGTACGCCGTGGTGCCGCTGTAGCTGCTAATTCAGGACGTATCCTGAAGGTAAGCTAAAACAAACCAAACTAGCAACTGCTAGCATACAAACACCTCTCAGGAGGTTGAAAGGGGAGTTCACGGAGATGATGCGTCCCCCCACGGAAAGGTCCGTCCGCTGTTAAAACGCTGCCCAATTAAACAGGAAAGAAGCAGCTTGCCTGCAGCTCTGACGCGAACTCCGAAACCCTTGTGAGGTAAAATTAAGCCGGGTTCTGCTTGGCTTCTCTCTGTGTAAACACTGCCTGGAAAGTTGCCCCTAATGAGCCTGTTGCAGTGTTTACCTTAGATAAGGTGAGTGGAGCTGCGCAGATACAGCTCCGATAATGATGTGTTTGCACAGAAAACGGATATGTAGCCATCCTGACACGTGAAGGAAAAAAAGAAAAACTGCTGCATAAGCCTACATAAGCCTTTAATTAAATAAGCTAACACGGTGTAATACAACATAGCTACACAAGAAATCGCTGCTATCACGGTTCAGAATCGAGGTTAGCATGAATTTCTATGGTCTTTCTTTTCTTTCCTTTTTTTTTTTACTTTCAGACCATGGATAAATGCTTTCAATGTAGTTCATCCATTAAGTAGCCACCGGGGAAGAAAAAAGGTCACGGAGGAGTCTTTTATTCCATCGCTCCATCCGTGTGTCTGAACCCCTTCTGCCATGTAGATTTAGAGCATCTCTCTATCACTGAGTATCTACCTATTGACTGCCTGTTCAGCCCGTGGTCATAAATACACCCCCACATATACGGACACACACACACACACACACACACACAGGCTAAGCAGCTCCTTTGAGAAACCAAGAGTACAATTGCTTAAAAAAAAAAGAGCAGAAAGAGAAACAGAATTAACGAGAAAAAAAAAGGTATCAACCGTTGTCAATTTCACATATTTACACTTTAGTGGTTCCATTGTTTTTGTCCTGCGGTGGCACCTATAGTGGGCCAGATGTGTGAGCAGGGCTGTGTGACCTGAGCGCTGCCCCAGGGGCCACTGGGTAATGCGCGATGATGTCAGGAGCCCAGCCGAGGTGAGAGGAAGTGACAGGAAGAAGGGGACTGCGGGGCACATCATCTCTCCACTCGGCTGGAGCGGCAAGGGAGGGCTGAGAACCGCTTATGAATAGTCATTAGGGCTTCGTTAGATAGACCCCCCCACACTCACACACACACACTCTTCCCCCACGCGACACCCAAACGTCTTTTGTCATCCTCGAAAGGTGCAGCGTTTAATTGCCAATTGATTTTTTTTTCTTCCCTTCTTCCCTGTCGGTGTGTCTCTGCCTCCTGATATGACAGCACGTCAGGCAGGAAAACAGGATAGAGCTTTAAAAAAAGATGGGGATTAATATGGTACAAATCTGGCAATCTAGACAAGGTCTCGGTCCGGACTGTTCCATTTATAATTAATGCACAGTTAGTGCAAAAAAAAAAAGGTTAGAATGAGGCCCGTAAGCTGGGAAGACTGTGCGTATGTGTGTGTGTGTGTGTGTGTGTGTGTGTAAGAGAGAGAGGGCAGACATTTAAACCTACAAGCATGTCGGCTCAGTGAGCTCCGTACGCAGCAACTGTCAATTACATGAACAGCTGTAAGAGTCGAGTGGACGAGTGAAGCCATCAAACGAAGCCCTGTTCTGACAGGTGAGGCTGACGCCCTTCTTTTTCTCCTGTCTCACACATCCTCATCCCTCCCTCCCTCCATCTCTCCCTCCCTTCATCCATCCTTCCTTGCCTCGGCGGTTTGTTCAACTTGAGAAAGCCCCCGAGGTGTATAAGGAAGGAAAAAACACACATGACGGCAAGCGAAAAATGTCAAATTCTGCACTCAAGTGACACGTGTGTCTCTGGCTGCTCTTTTTCCCCCCTTCGCTAGTTCTCTCCTCTGTTGTGAAAAAAAACAAGAGAGTGTTGCCTATTGTAAAGACTGATCTAAACATGCCAGGCTATCAGGTAGGTACATGTGCATCCTTGTGTATGTGTGTGTGTGAGAGAGAGTAGATTCAGCCTGGCTAAATAGAGCCCCATCCATCCATATTACAAAATCAATTTCTCCTAGCTGTGCAGATTTGTGTGTGTGTGTGTGTGTGTGTGTTGCTTGGATGTCAAACATCAGCGTCCTCCTTTGACATGCAGTGTGGTGTGATTACCTAGTCATTGCCGTATTAATACTGTGAATAATGAGAGAGACGCGGCGCTGCCATTCTAAGCTAACAATACGTGCAGAGCGGGAGCGTGCACTAGCAAGAGAGCGTGTGTGTGTGTGTGTGTGTGTGTGTGTGTGTGTGTAGGGCAGAAGGTATGAGCTGCTATAATAGGAGCACTGTTGGGGTAATGTAGTCCCTATTGTGCGGCTGCGTAAATGCCCATTTCAGCGCACAGAGCCTGCATTAAGCCCTAAAGAAATGTTTCGAAGAATGGCTCTTCTTCTCCTCCCGTCCTCTCCCCTCCCCTCATCACCCCGTTACTTCTCTCTCTCTAATTCTCCCCCTCTCTCTCTCTCTCTATCACTCGCTCTCTGTCTCTCAGTCTGACAGGCACCATGCGTGTGTCTTTTACGCCGTCGCACTGATGCAGGTGTGCCAGTCTGCCTAACGGCCACTAATTACACATCTTCCTGCCCGGCAACAATTAAGGTCAGCGCAGTAATTGCAGGTTGTGAGGCAGTTTTAACTGGCACTGCCAGCGCATGGGGAGGAGTGGGGAGGAGGTGGGGGCATCTTAATGCCATGTATTCGTGTCTTGTTGGGGTTGACCTTAGCTGTGAATTAACACAAACCACAATATTGAAGTACTACAACAATGCCGCGAAGGTTTCGCCCGAACGCTACGTAGCGCGGAGAGATGCCGTTGCGGGTTGTCACGTCCTGCGCATAATGTAAGATGATAAATTTACGCTTTATGAGGACCTGATGTAAAATCTGAGGTCTTACAACAAACTTTTCTTTAAAAGGTCCCACGTTGTACTATTTCTTCAACCTCTGTTTCTCTCCTCTTGCGTTACGGAGAGTATGTTAATGAGCTACTGTGAGCCACACGCCAAAAGAGAACAGCACAACCGAGATACAAGCCTGTACTAGGCATAGGTATATGAATAGTTTTGCTTCGTCCTATGTAGAAATCATTAGCAAACTGTAACTTCACAAGTCCTTTCTTGGCCCCCTGTGGTGATATTTCTCTCACTTTCCTGACACCAAGGAATGAAGTAATTTGGCTTAAAACGCGTCCGTCCAGGCAGAGCCAGTTTCCGAACTGCCACATACATCAAACCAAGCGCCAAATAATTGTCCTGTCTTTATTATTAAAATCAAAACACGGCCAAGGCCGGAAGAACAGAAGCGCCTCGTTCGACAGTTACGAAATATCGCAGGTGCCTTTTTTTTCTTTCTTTCTTTTTTTTTTTTTTACGACACCTCGGAGACCCGAAGCCCCTGAGACCCATACTGTATGTGCATGCGTGTGTACGCTATCCTCAGAGACACTCGCATCCGGGACGCTGGTACACAAACACGCACAGGTGGATCACTCTTTAAAAAGTGCGTCTGTTTAAAAGCAGTTAAAGGATGACTGAACTTCCAGCTACAAAGAACGCCAAAAACAACACTTTGCACCAACCAACGACGCGGCTGCGCTTCAACTTTACTATCTCTCGGGCTAATCTTTGCAGTTCTTCTTCTTTTTTTTCTTCCCAAGCTGTTAATATTGATTAGTGCAGAGGACAGTGCAGAATCCAATCACAATAACAGGGTTTCATTAGCGGTGTATGTGGGGGTGGTGGGGGTTGTTGGGTGTGTGCAGAGGGCGGGGAGGGGGGGATGGAGGGGGGGGGGATCTGTTTGTCGGAATATGATCGAATTGGTAGTGACACGCATCGATTTCTATAATGACGTGCTGCACCTTGAAGAATAACGACCACTTATTGTAATTACCGTCACAATTATCAAGGTCAATGAAGAGAGGGACAGCTGCCATTTTTACGTCACGTAAACACACACGTGGACGTGTACTGTATATGAACCGTGGACCGTTAAAGTCTACATCCATGGAGTGTAAACAAACCGATTGCTAAAGTACTCTAGGTTATATGATGAAGCAGAGCGCTGTCCTCCGATCTCTGCTCCGGTTGGTCGAAAAGTTCTAATTAGTTTTTTCTACAGCAGCAGCTCTCGATGACTTCTGTTGACATCGTTTCTATAGCAACATTATAGTAATATAACCCGACTGGGTCTCACTTGAGATTGTTCTCACTATATCTATCCAAATCGCACGGTTATAAAACCAGACGTGTTGTGGCTGATCGATGATGTTTGTTCGAAGGAAAAATTTGCTTTAGCCAAAATATTCCTTCAACACCGACACACACACACACGCACAGTGCTCGAACAGGCCTCGGTGGAATGGAGGATAGTGTACTTGCTCAAGTGTGTGTGTTGGTGCAAACCAGACTCAAAAGGTTCATATGATGGTTCGAGTAATCAAGTGTGCAGTACAGATCTAGGAAAGCTCACTGCACAGCTGGATTACAGATGTAGCATCTATTTAGTTTGTTGGATGTGGACAGCTGGAAATCCCTTTTTTCTGCGATAGATGGGTTTTAGTGTGTGTGCGTGTGTGTGGACAGTGTTGGTCATATGAGAGTGACGGAAAGGGAGGGCTGTACAAGTATGTGCTGAGTGAGACAAAGAGGTAGCAGTCTAATTGTGTCTACATGGCTCTGTGTGTGTGTGTGTGTGTGTGTGTGTGTGAGAGTGTGTATATGGCTGAAAACAGGATTAGATATTGGACCAGTGTGCTGATCTAGGATCAGTCCTCTCGCCCTGTTAATACGACAGCTGGGACAGAGGAGGACACGGACACGGGACAATGGCAGAAGGACAGATGCGGCTTTTGTCATGCAGAACTCCTGGGTTCTCCTCCGTCTCACACACACAAACACACACACACACACAAACACACAGAGCTAATAAAGAGAGAGCTGTGAAATCAAAAGGAGTGTAATGCTGTAGGATTGTCATAGTGTGTGTGTGTGTATGTGTGTGTGTGTGTGTGATCTCTGACTCAGACTTTTGGTGGACATGTGATAAGAATTGACTCAGTCAGGATTAGCTGAGTGTGTGTGACCCGTGCTAAAGGTGAGCGAGAATGCGCCTGCATGTTGTTACAGCTGTAACAGAGACCGAGCGTCGAGTCCCGCTGATGAGGACCACGCCAGGGTGTCCATGCGAACGCCTTGATCTATAGTATTCTAGAGAATAGTAGATCTTAACGAAAACTATTTGTTCGTGATCATTTTTTTCATTGTAAATCCTCCTGATTCCAGAATTTGTGAAAATACTTCATCTTACATCTGGACTGTACAGCCTGGACTGTTTTGAGGGCGTGGCAGGTTTGCGTTTGAGTTTATAATCATCAAACCCGCTGCCAAAAAACCTCAGTCGAAATCTCTTCCCGCTTCTTCTTTAATGTTGTTTCGTTTTTTTTTTGTTTTTCTGTACTTTTTCTGTACACAATGATGACCTACTGCTGGTACTGTTTGTGGAAAAATGAACCCACGCATACTAGAACACTACGGTTATACTCTCTCTCTCTCTCACACACACACACACACACACACACACACACACACACACACACACACACACACACTCTAACCCAGTCAAGGGCAAAAGAAAGCCTTATCTCAAAGGGTTCATCTTCAGATAGGTGCTGGCGGCTAATAGTGCTGTGCCTGCTTATGTGTGTGTGTGTGTGTGTGTGTGTGTGTGTGTGGTGGACACTTGTGTGGGATTCCTTCATGACAGGACTGCTGTTGTCAGTTGTCTGAGTCTTAAATTAGATATGAGTTTTATCTAATAGGTGAATGACATCTGGGCCAAATCCCCCTCCGTCTAGACCGCATTCTCTACAGTCCACTCCAGTTTCAGCAACACACACAGACACACACACACACACACACACGCACACACAACGGGATGATTTAGCATAAAGCTGACAGATCGAGCTGTGATATATTAGGAACTTTTAGGATATAATCAGTGTGTGTAGTGTGGCTTAAAGATAGGCGGAAAATAAAAATCAAGCAGGACGATCAAAGTAAAAACATGTTAGGACGTCGCGAGTGAAATAGGACAAAACAAGACACATTGGACATTGCAATGAGACACTGAATTAGCAGGGCATAAATAGACAAACTTGATTACAAGCTGAACTCAGAACAGGGTGTCACCCTGTTAAGAGAGCAGACCAATGACAAGACAAAGAGTGACGTGATGACATTTCATCAGTTTTAATAAAAAAATTAAATAAAATTAAAGTAAAAACTCTGGTTTCTGTGGAGTTTGGCGCAAGCTAGTAATGTCGAACCCGAACAAACAGGAGACGTAGAAGCATCTTTAATTGCACGTAAAAAGAATAAGAATATAAAAAGGCTAAGCTTTGTTTATTGCAATTTGAAGGTTTTATAATGGGGCTGAGAGTGAATAAGAATTATGGCAGAATCTCTCAGGTTGGATCAGACCTCCAGCCAGCCTCCTCCTGCCCTGTGTCGGTGCGTGAAGTTTTATTTCTTGTCTGCTCAGTGGCCTTAAACTGTTACCTTCTCGTTATAAATCTTCTCAGGTTTCACCTTGGTGTCCAAGTGTGTGTGTGTGTAACCAGAGGCCCCTGTGCGTATTACACCCCACAGGGCAGGAATGAGCTCCAGGCTGTTGCCCTTGCCGTGTCAGAGTGTCTCTCACATGAGCGATCTCTTTTCAAAGACCAGAGGAGCGCAGACACACACCACCCTGCCCCTTTCAGCGCACTAAGCTAACAGGCTAAAGCGCTACAGAAAGTAACGCTCTCTGTCTCTCGCACCTTCACATGAAGAGGAACAGCTGCTGGATTTCAATCAGTCGGGGTAAAGAGGATGGAGGAAAAAAAGTTAAAGTGGAGCCTTTCGGAAGTGTTGACGTGAGGGAACGCTCAGTGAAGTCATTGTCGGTTTGAGAGAGGGATCGTGATGATAAAGTCATGCCAGGGATAACGTATCGCGCTAAGGATCGAGTTATACGCTATTTCTGGCTTTGATAAGTCGAAAGATCGACTTTTATTGTCGATCTGTAAAATGTTTCATCAAATCACAGATTCAATGTTTTGCTGACTGTAACCCGGTCATAAAAAAAAAAAAAAAAAAAAAGACTTTAAGTTGTTGAGTTGTTGTCATAGCAATCACTGTCCCTCACCCATGACATGACTGGTTCTAGGTTCTAGGTTCATTCATTCACTCATCGTCTATACTGCTTATTTTGTGTGTGCGAAGTCACGGGTTCTCAAGCTTATCCCAGATGAATTAGGACGCCAATTATGTTGGATCCCAAACTCCACTCTCACAGACCCGAGACAGGAATCGAACCCTGAATCATTGGGGTGCGAGGACACAGTGCCTCAGTGCCAAAACCATTGAAAATTTTTATCAACTTATTAATTTTATTGTTAAACTTTTGACATATAGGTAGTTTCGCTAACATTGACATTGGCAGTGTTGCTCTTGTCTAGACTGCAGCAATTGGCAATACAATCAATTAATTGATTCACACTACTTTATTTCCAAACCCCAAGCAAATAACCTGGACTGTTGTCACGTTGTCACACCACCCTGGCTTGACCTGACCTCCATTCTAGAACCAAATTTTGGGGTTTGGAAAATGATGGTGGAAAGCGGTCCGATGTTGAGCCCGATTACATTGTTTCACGAATGCACACACACACACACACACATATATATACACGAACACATACCCTGCCTCCCATGGCTACTGACTCTCCAGCAGCACATAAACAAATGGAGGAAGAGGAAATGAGCATCACTCATATTTATACGGTTCAATTTGCCCACGCAAGCTAGCAATTCATTTTCATGATCAATTAGGACGGCTGCGGGCGTCCGCAATGCGTTTTCTTTTGACGGCACCCAGACCTACGATATCTCTCCTGCAAAGATCGCTCCACAGGGGTGCTCCTCGCTCGATTTTTCATGTCTGGTCCTCGAGTGAGTGAGTGACTGAACGAGTGAGTGTGTGTCTGGAAGGGGCGCGTCATAAACACCTGTTCGAAAGGGTGCAGACGGATGTCATTACGGTGCACGAGAACGAGGAGCCGTTCCCAGGAACGAGCTTTATATACGAACCTTAAGCCTCCTGTTGCTTTTCAAAGCTGTTTCTTAGATAAGAGCAAGAAAATACAGCAAGAAAACGCTATATATATATATATATAGAGATTATATAGATTTTTTTTGCAAATCATTACACTCGTCTCAAGAGAGAAAAAGTTCAGTGGGTAAAAAATAAATAAGTGAAAAAGAAAGGGAAAAGCATCCTCTGGCCTGAACTATTCTTTCCTCATGGACAGAGACATTCATTTCAATATATTTACCTCTATGAATTTGTTTTTTTTTTCTTCTTTTTTTATATTTCGATTGTGTGTATATGTGTGGAAGGAAATGATAAAGAACGCGAGTGTGTGTGTTTTCCGAGAGCCGCCGCTGCCGTAGACTGGAAGCCTCACGGGCGCATTAGAAAGGGAAATTACGCTCAGCGGGGAGAAAAATCATTGTGTTACCCCAGGTGAAAAATATTGTTGCTTTGCTTAAAAGTGCATGCAAGGCAGCCTGCATTATTAGAATGTTTAAATATTAATTCTTCCACCGGGTAGTAAAGATGATCGAGCCGCAGTGTCAACTACTTTATTTTATTTATTTTTTCCTCCTCCTCCTCCTCCTCCTCCTCCTTCTTCTCCTGCTTCGTTTTCTTACAGCCTGAAAAGCTGCTTCCTCAAACGGAAAATATTTCTTTCGAAGAGGTTTCGCACCTTGGCCATCATTTGCAGTACAAAAAAAAAAAAAAAACAATAATATATTTTTTAAATGAACAATTTTCTGATTAATTATATTCTAATGATTTTTATTTTACTTCTACAGCGTTTTAAAAGCGAAGCAAATGAAAAAAGAAGATAAACATCAAGCAGTACTACAGTGTCTGTGTCAAAAAGATGTTCATTATGAACAGATCGTGTGTAATTGTGAATCCTAGTATGAGCACAAGGCAGTCTTCACAATAACAGATACAAATCATCACTATTAGTCCCAAATTGATTTATTTCTTGGATTTATTTATTTATTGAATGTATGAATGCACATTAGTGCGAAGATAAAAAAAAAATCCCCATCAGCAGGTCAAAATTATAAGAAAAGCGTCTCACCTTAATTAATAGAAATAGATTACGATATACATATCTCTATATTACCATGTGACCATACCTAACTGTTATCTCTCCACTTCTGTTCTATCTCCCCCTCTCTCTCTTTCCCTCTCTCTGTCGAACTACACATGTCGTTCCTGAGTTGCCAGTGATCCAGACTCCCTCTGGCCTCTGAACCTGTCCATCCTGGTGTCCCGCTTCTGGTTGGAGATCTCGTCACATGTGTCTCTTTGGGATGTGTCCGGTGTCTGGGGACGCTTTCACTCTACCATGAAGGCGGTTCTGGCCTCAACTGATGTTGACAGCTGTTTCTCTGAGGACTTGACTTGGCTGCAGTCGCTCGATAGTTCAGGACTGGAATTTCCTACAAGTCTACCTGAGTCTCCAATAAACTACCTGGACTCCATATTAACATCAATTAACATCAACTGTTATGCTGAACTGGCTGCCACCTAACACACTGTATAAATGCAGATCAATTCCTGCTTTCTGTTTCACCCAGATGAGGATGAGTTCCCTGTTGAGTCTGGTTCCTCTCAAGGTTTCTTCCTATTACCATCTCAGGGAGTTTTTCCTTGCCACTGGCGCCCTCAGCTTGCCCACCAGGGGCAATCTGACTATTTTGATTCATACACATTTACATTCCATACAAACTTAAATAATTCTTTTGATTGTGTAAAGCTGCTTCGCAACAATGACAATTGCTAAAAGCACTATACAAATAAAATTTAATTTAATTGAATTTAATATTATGCTTACGATCCACTTCATCCTCCGCTACCTTAATTTTAACCATGAGATTTTATGCATTTTACCTCCATCAGCTGTGTTGTTTCTTTGTAACTATAAGAATTTAACTGTTATAGACAGGGAGTGTTCGATGTGATGCTCGCTCGACCGTTTAACAATCTTCGTGCTGCGAAGTGCCTGGGAACGCTCTGTTTTTTTCCGAAGGTATTGTGGCGTAAATACTTAAAAAATGTTAACGCCACAACGTTTTAAGCATCCGCTTCATCACAGTTTAGCCAAAAGTCGGTTTTAATCTCACTCTCACTAATGGCTCATCTCCAGATCAGACAACTGAAACCCAAAGCAAATTAAAATTGATCCTAAATGTCAATGCGTATAGGTGGCAGTCAATAATTTGAGAGCACTTGGATACAGACAACATACTTGCAGTGACAATCCATGTAGAGCAATTAAAAAGAAAGCTCTCTCTCTGTCTGTCTCTGTCGCCCGCTGTCTCTCTCTCTCTCTCTCTCTCTCTCTCACTTTGCCGACATTCAGGCCTTCGCTGTCCCAAAAGAAATAGAAGAAGATGCAGATTTATCTGTGATATCACTTATTCCTGGGGAGCGCTGCATTTTTTGGCTTTCGGGCACAAACAGGAAGTTCATGAGTTGAATTAAGGAACTGAGATCCAAAGAGATGAGTGAGACGTCCCGGGCATAATGTATCGTCAGGATAAGCGAAGATGACTAAAAGGGATAAAGGAGCGTGTGAGACATGGTGAGCTACAAAGAGAGAGCGAGGGAGGAGAGAAAAGAGGCCTCGTCTCGAGCTCTTTCGCTGTCATTCAGTCATGCGCTCTGCCAGAATTCGCCACCTGAGACGGATTGGCGCGCATGTCGGAGTCGCTCATGCAGGAGAAGCAATACACAAGTCGAGTGTAAAGCCACTTTAAAAGCTCATCAGGCGCTGCCCGCGCTTGTAGGAAATACCTTATTCATGACAGAGCGGCCCGGGCCTAGGTAATTACTCGAATCAAGGTGGCCTCGGAAATGTTTAAATCTACCAGGAGCGCTGAGGGCATGAATAATGTAGGATAATTTGCATCTAAATTTTTTAAATGTTTTATTTTTTTTCAAAACGAGAAAAAAAAAAAAAAAAACTAAAAAGCGGGCTCCGTTTAAAGTTTGATGGCTGAAACGCTGAGAGGCTCTTGCACATACAGGCTGAAAAGCTTCTTATTCGCAGACATTATTTAGTGCTAACAGATAAAGGAGAGGAAGTACAGGAGGCTAGAAAGAAGCTCTGATAAATAGCAATTAACCGAGCGTTATTAGCGTGCACTGAAATCGAGCGCAATGTCTGACGGTAAATTCCTATTTCAGAAATATTTGATTATATTCGCATGAGGTAGTGGTCAGAGTGTGATAGAGCATCAGTTAAAAAGCAGTAAACGGGGGAAAATGAGCAAAAATAGCTAAACAAGACAAATGTTTTTTGTATCATCGTATCATTCAGTTAAACAATATACCGTAACTACAAGGCTAATGTAGCTAACAAGTTTCTGAATGTATCTAAAAATTACGCTACTCTGTCATTTTCTCTCAAGATTTTCAGACATTAATTACAAAATGAGTGAAAACCCAAAGAAGAAGCTATTACTTGTTAGCTATGTTAGCATCATAGCAACTATGCTTTTTTTTTATTTGGTTTTACTTAATATTTGTGAAAAATCTTTACTTTCTCCTAACTGAGCGCTAATACAATCACTGTAATCAAAACAAAATTTGTATAGTTATTAGCATGCTAGCTAACATGTGAGAGAATTGAAAGATTAGCTGCTGTGATTTATCTGTAAATAAATAATGTTTTTTTTTTTTTTAAATATGTAATTAATAAATAATTTAGCTTTGCTAAATAAAAACATTGAGAAGTTTAATGCTATCCATCACAGGTTAAACCCTGACAGGTTTTCTCTCATAACGCTACCTGAGGTAAATTTAAGAGTCTATACTTTTCTACTCCAACCTGAGTGAAGAATTTGTAGCCTCCATAGCTACAAAGCTAATGTAGATAACGAGTGGTTGAATGTCTGAGAACTTCTTCACTGTACCATCTTTATTTAATTATGTTTTTTATTTGAGCTTTGTTTCACTTAATATTTATAAAAAAATAAAAAAATAAAAATCTAGACATTCTCCTCAACATACTGATGTTATAGCAGATGGAGCGCTAAAACCCAGCACTGTAATCACATTTGTAATTTGTATAGTCCGAGTTATTAGCATGCTAGCTAACGCGTGAGAGAATTGAAAGACTAGCCGTAAGGTTGTAGTCTAACATCCGTATAAATGCTAAAGGCAGGTTAGCATCAGGTAAGAATGGCCGCCGCAAGGTCAATTGCACATGATTTGAGGCAAAGATCAGCAATACATACAATATTGTTTAGCTTCTTCTTTCTTCTACGTGTTGTGTTTTGCTGTTTCTTCTCCACTGACGCTTTAAACGTGAGCTAACTTTGGCGCTCAGCGTGTGGCTTAAGTGCTAGGTTCACTGTAAAGTCTGTGTGTAGTCACTTTGACATGCGATAAGTGTGTGTGTGTGTGTGTGTGTGTGTGTGTATGCTGCTATATTCGGACTGATAATATCAGACTGGGCTTACCTGCTTCGAGACGCAACAGCAACAGCGCAGAGACATGAAGCACAGCCACGCAGCACCACAGACAGAGAGAGAGAGAGAGAGAGAGAGAGAGATGGTATTGATTAATTTTGTGTCCAGTGTTATCTTTCAAAATCCTTTGTTAAAGCTTCTAGAGGAAGATATCACCCAAAGATGACATTTGCAAGATACACAATTCTATCAGAGAGCTAGAAGAAAAAAAAACACAAAACACCGTGACAAAAGGTTACCTAAAGGCGAGATTTATGTTTTATTTTTTTTCCTACTATTTTTAAATCGGCTTCGACTGAGGAGTAGCCAAACACGCCAATACCACTGATTCCTAAAATGCCATATTGAATCCAAACAGTAATTAGTGTAGTTGTGTAGTGGAGAGAGAGCGCAGAAATCTCTCAGTCGCTAGCTTCTGCTCCGCCGCGCAGATGGAAGATGGTAATTATCGCTGTCTGCTACTCAACCTCTCCATTTGCATTTAACCCAGATTTGAGGTCAACAGGAATCTCCACCCTGAGCCCTGTACAACGCGCACACACACACACACACACACACACACACACACACACACACACACACACACACAAGATACGCATCTCAAATTTCACCTTCTTTACTCTTTCCGCTTTCCTCTGATCCCCCTGAAACATATATACCAGTTACTCCGAGTCCATGTGTTTAGTTGCGATTTGATCGTTCAGCGGTCGTGTGTCGTATCGAACAAGACGTTACTGTAGCGCTATGGGTCAAATACTACATTTGGGGGTTCTTAGTAACTAAGATATGTGATGTAGAAGAAGAAGAAAACAGATTTTTTTTAAAGAAAAAAATAAGCCTTTATTAACCGTAATAACCAAGACAGAGGGTGAATAGAAAGAGAAAAAAAGAGAGACAGAGAGAAGGAAAAACTACCTATGTGAACAGTAAAAGGAATTCAACAAAAAATAAGACTAATAAAAGACTAAACAGCAAAACGAGTAAAGAAGTAAAAAGCAAAAGTGAGACTATAGAGAGACCAAAAAGAGAGACAACAGAAACTGAAAAAGAGACCAAAAGAGAGACTTTAGGAGTGAAATATAAACGAGGCCTAGTAAGTAAAAACATGGCAATACCTCAGAAAGATAAAACTAATGTAAGTGTGTGTGTGTGTGTGTGTGTGTGTGTGTGTGTGTTGTGCGTGCTTGAGTTCGAGTTCTCTCCCTTTTCCTTTCCGTGTTCTCTAATCAGACGCCAGATTACGTCCTCCCTTTCAGATACACAGTAATTACACCACTATTTGAAACACACACACACACACACACACACACACACACACACACACACACACACACACACACACACACACACACACACCTTCCTACAGCCTTGGCCTCACTCATCACACATGGCAGAAACATTCTTTTTCGAATAAACACGATGTTTGTGTTCTGCTCCTGCACAAGAGAAAAAGCAGAAGTTGGTAACCGTCAGCGTCGAACCTGAGAGGTTATCAAAAGGTGTCCCGTACCACCCCCTCTTAACCCCCCCCCCCTCTCGCCCAGAAACAACCGAACACCCCACCTCCCCTACTCTACCCCACCACCACCACCACCACCACCACCACCTGGGACTTCTCAGTTGTTCAAGACTTCATAGTCCACCGGGAGGAAAGTGCAAAAGAGACACATAAGCATCAAGAAGATGAAGACGACGAAGCCGTACACTAAGAATAACTGCTCTTTCAGTCGGGTGTTTATCAGCAACAGCTCGAGTCGAGACTATAGACGTCCACTCTGGCAGCGTTACAGCATGTTGTGTGTGTCCTATTCTGGAGATTGGCTAGTGATAAGATCTCAGCGGAGTGACGGGGTCTGATAGACATCTCACAGATAGCGAGAGAGAGAGAGAGGGGAACTAGCACAAAAGGTGGTTTGAAGAATGAAAGAAAGAAAGAAAAATATATCATCCTGTTTATTTTTATGTTTATATAAGAACAAAAAGATGAATTATGACACAAATCTATTTGTAAGATAATATTAATTCATTGTTTTAAATGTGCCTATCATTATTACCTTATTATAATATAACGTTATTAAGTAATATAACGTTATTATTAAGTTGTTTTAGTATAAAACACTGTAAAATTCATTACTAAGAAGTCTACAACAAAACTATTTCTCTACGTTTTAATAAAACTAAAACATTGTATGTATTTATTTATTTGCTCTTTTAATTTTTTACTCATGGTAACTACTTAATTAATTAGAACTACGTATAATACTACGTTCTACGATTATACGTATAGAACTACGTATAATCCAGGGCCACATAATCGAGGCCCCGGATCCTATAAAGCAGTCCTGCTGCTCCACACGCACACGCGCGCACACACACGCACACACACACAGGGTGTCTCATTATCAGGCAGTGTGCCATCACACTGTCAAAGGAGTTTTGACAGGAGCGAGTGACCGTTTCGCTCGGCCTCTCCATGTGTCCGGAGTGTGAGACCTCCGACGGTGTGAAAGTGTGTGAACGAGTGTGAAAGAGTGAGACAGTAACCGAGCTCCTCATTGTTGAAATCTTGAGGCTTATCAACACACACACACACACACACACACACACACACACACACACACACACACACACACACACACACACCTTCAGTTGCTTGGTTTCAGTTGTGAATGAGAGAAAGAGGTTATTACTTGTGCAGCGTTGCTACTGATCCATGTGTGTTTGTGTGTCTGGGTACATGTGTCTCTGCGTGTGCGTGTGTGTGTATGTGTGTGTGAAGAGACTTTGTGTGCTGATGTAATTGCGTTCTAGCCGAGCAGTCATCCGTTCTCTGTGTAAAACAGCTACAGGCTCCTTAATCAGCCTGCCGGGTGTGTGTGTGTGTGTGTGTGTGTGTGTGTGTGTGTGTGTGTGTGTGTGTGTGTGTGTGTGTGAGAGAGAGGAGCCCGGGCCGGAACAAAAACAACCCTGCACGCCACACACACAAACACCTGTTCGGCATTGATAGCAGATGCCATTCAGTGAGCAGGACAAAACCGCGAGCGGAATTAAAAAACGCAAGCATCACCAACTTCTTATTATTTACTGCCAGATGAACCAGTATAATACTGAGCTCTGTTTGACAACCTCGTAATTACACTGTATTTTTCTCTTCATTTTTGCATCCTTTTCTCCGTCTATCTCTCACTCTTTCTTTCTCCCGCTCCGTATCACGCCAGGCCGCATACCATACCTGCTCAGTTTTTCCGCGATAGGATTCGGTTTCTTCCCATTTCCGTTTTAATTCCTCTGATTGAAAAAAAAAAACAACAACCCTGAGTGTTATACGTCTCATCATTTGTGTCCGTTTTTTTTTTTTCCTTCTTGCATAATTGATTTGCATTAGAGTGCAGCCCAGGTAATTAAACAGAACTTGGGTTAGAGCTGCGGTTTGAAATAAAAACGTGAGTTGCTTTGTTTCCGCGAGATTCTTTATTGTCTCTGGAGTTCAATAAACATCAAATTTCTTTCTTAAAAAAAACTAAATAAAAATGTTAAATGCGTAACCAAATGAAACCATGAAATGTTTCATGTCAGGTGTTCTTTTGTTTTGTTTAGTTTTTTTCTCCTACTGTGTCAGAATTCCCTACTGGTAGTAAAAACGTACAGTTATATCAATCTGTGCTACTTTATCAACATTTCCTGACTATAGTTCAGATTGGTTGTAGCACTGCAAAAAAAATACAATCCAGTTTTAACATGATAACATTTTCTGACATACTTTGTGACTTGGTTATTTTTGTTGTTACTAAGACCAGAATGTAATATTTATGACTCTAACAGTGGTAGCGCGTTCTGACACATTTTAACATTATGTCAATTCGCAATGCTAAACTGACCGTGCGCATCAAATAAAATGTACAATACAATCACACAAATGATAAAAAAAAAAAAAAGCTTTCAATCCTAAGCATCAACCTACAAGTCCACGGCAGTAGTAGCACAGATTTATAGGCGGGGCACTAATGCGGACAAACTGACATATTTTGGTATGCATACGGTAAGTCCAAAAAGTTGACTTGAAACAGAATTAACGCGTACGTTCATAGCGGAAATTCATGAAAACGTTTTTCCTGATGATAAAGCAATTTGCAGAAGTTTATCTGTTTGCCTGCAACAACTAGATTCTATTTATACCACGCATCTGTTATCCAATATTAATACTCATCAGAATGTTCCATCTTTTTAGATCTTATTGTATGTAATAAGTACAATGATATATTCTTAAAAATCTACTTGTAATTAATTAAATAAATTAAATATTTATTGTTAGCGAGCATATTGCTGTGCATATTGTTGAAATATTAGATGTGAGATGAAATATTACATGACTTCAAGAGTATGAGAAACGATGAAGAACAATAGTGAAATAAAGAAAATACAAAGTAAAAAATTTTATGGAAAAAAAAACATTTGTAATTTACTGAAAAAAAGGTTTCATATCCAACCATCTTAGTTGTACTGTCCAACCATTTTAGTAAAAAAAAAAAAAATAAAGTTTAAAAAATACAATTTAAAAAAGAATTATACATAGAACTTTACATTAGAATATTTTTATTTTTTTATTATGATTATTATTATTAATAATAATATATATATATATATATATATATATATATATATATATATATAATTTTATTTTTTAATTCAAAAGAGCTATTTCATTCATCTGGGTTATTCTTTATTATTAACACAATAAACGTGGTTAGTATTTTTAAAAATACTAATTTATGACAATATTAGTATAATACGGTTTAACGATTTGTTCTGCCTTAGATAATTTTTTTCCTCAGGAACCAATAAAGTCCCTCTGTCTGTCTCTCTTTCTCTCCACCTTTAAATAGTTCTATATCTCCAAACACCACAGTGTCAAGGCCAAAGGATCTCCTTCACATAATCAGATGATGACATCAAACAAAATGGCCACCTAGGACCTTTTGTCTAAGAGAGAGCATAAACATGCAGCCACTTACACACACGTATACACACGTGGGCACTCACAGAGACGCCCGTGTGCTCGCTCTGACTGATAGTGCTCCTCTAAAACCCATCTGGCCTGGAGATGTAATAAAATTGACATATTGATTTGGTAGAATTTACGAACGCCTGTTTTATAAAGTCCATCTCGAAAGCCGAGGCCTCTCCGCGCCGCAGCCATTTTTCCCACAAATGGATCAATTACGTGCCCACGTAATCTGGTTACCTGTGAAATCCGCACATACTTCGCCCATTCCCACCGCTCCGCAGCCTCTCACACACACACACACACACACACGCGCGCGCACTCACTCACTCACTCGCACACTCTGCGGAGCTGAAGTGATGTCAGCGGGGTTGTCGCTCGATCCCTCACGCTAACGAGTTTGACTCCGGAGAAAGGATTGAGCATTATATCTATGTGTACGTTTTTACGCAGAATACTCTACTGTAGATCGAGCGATTTCAGGAAAGTTTCAGATTACACAGGAACACACCTGTAGCTAACATTTCACGTTAAGACACTCAACTGAAGTATGCTAGGTTACATGTACAAGCCTTACGATTCACAAAGCTGATTGGCCGGCAGCCTTGGCTAGCGTTTCCATGGTAACAGCTTGACACGAATGATTAAAGAGATGTCTAATAGTTGATACATTTTCTGCGAAGAAACATTTTTTTTTGGAAGGAGTCTCCAGTTCCATTGCCTTGGAAAACTTCGCAGTAACCACCTCTTGTTCTTTCACTGGCAGTAACTGTAATTGTCTCAACAGGATTAAAAAGTGTAGCTAATAAATAAAAAAAAACATACTGACAAATATTGCTTTGAAGTCTCCATGGCGTTTAACCTTGACGCGGGTTGGATCTTAATATACCTCCGATTTACTCTTCAACAGGTTTTTACCGATGTAGCGGCTAGCTGAAACAGACTGAAGAGAGAGATCGCTTCTGGTTCGGATATGAAGATTTAAAAAAAAAAAGAGAAAAAAGGAAAAGAAAACCGCTCTCAATCTTATTCTCTACACTCGACTGGGCAACACGCAGTTCAGTTACAGTGTACATTACTCTCTTTCTTTCAGCCCGTGTGTGTGTGTGTGTGTGTGTGTGTAACAGTTTCGAGACACACTCACAGTGAACAATCTGTGTGTGAACCTCTTGTCAGGTAGAGCATGACCCGGGCAGTCGAGTGACTCCAAAAAGGACTGAAGTTCAATCATAATAGAGCAAGATAAAGAGTGTGTGTGTGTGTGTGTGTGTTTGAGTCTCACGTCATTCTGCTAGACAAAAAAAAAAAACACCTTCTTTTGAACGGGGCAGTTTCAGACCCCTACGCAAATATCCAAAGAAATAATAATAATAATAAAGAAAAACAAGGACGTTTCATCACCCAAGCTGAGCTCAATTTATCAGCCGTGCTCGTGTTTACAAATGAAACAAATCTCCCCCCCATTGTTTTATTTATTTATTAATTTTTTTGAAGGTTTAATTCAGCCGTCCAGCAGTTACTAGCGCCACGTTATAATAAGATTAGCAAAAGCACCTCTGCTGTTTCATAGTCAATGACAGCTAATGTATAACTAGCCTGGCGAAACCCTGCCGCTAGCAATAATGATCACTGCAAGTGACTCTCTCTCTCTCTCTCTCTCTCACACACACATGCACACACACACACACACACGCACACACACCCTTGCTCTCCTGTAATCAGTCTGAGCTGATGATGAGCACTTGTGTAATTAAGATGGTGAATGTTGGGAGGAAGAGCCATCAGTGTGTCTCTCTCTCTCTCTCTCTCTCTCGCTCGCTCGCTCGCTCTCTCACTCCTCGTTTTATGATCAGCTTTTTCAGCCTCTTAACCGGAGCGAAGACAAAAGGTGCAAGAACACACACTTCCAGACCAGGTAAGAACGAAAACACACTAATCCTTTTCCGACAATAATCTATTGATCCTGAAGTCGTGATACCGTAATCATACATTCCCAGGGGTTGCCAAGTTTCGCAGAATGCCCCGGATATGAGTGTCAGCTGCACGATTCGGTCTATTTTTAGGTTCCGGATGGCGGTAAATCTCATGGGTCATGTGACCATAGCAATACACGTATTACAATAAACGATGAGTAATGTGGTTGTTGCGTTTCCCTGCAACAAAGTTTCCCTGCAGGCCGCCGACTACATCACGTCTTCGTCCCACTTTGTTTATCTTTCCTTCCTCTTTTTCTTTAAATAGTCGACGGTTTGTTGCATGTTGTGATGCTGCTGTTCACGGCCGTTCAGAGCTAAATATTCTGATGTAATATAATGTCATATTTCGTCCATGTCACCCATGTCTAGTACACGGATTCGAATGCATCAAGGGGGTGAGAGTGCAGGGAGGCGGACCGGGGGTCTGATACCAAGGTTGGGGTTTAAGTCTGGTAACATGCTCAGATTTCGGTACTGTGACTTATTATCACACACACACAAAATGGTAAAATAAACCAATAAGTAAATTAATTACATAAACAATAAGCAAATAAATACGAGTGTAAATAATGATAAAAAAAATATATACAATATAAAGAAATCAAATATAAAATAAGAAATAAATTATTAATTCATATTCAAGCAAGTAAGCAAGCAAATAAAAAATGTCTATTTATTTATTTACTAAAAAAGTAAAATATATAAATATTATCAAATAAAAAAAGACAATAAAGGCATCATTTAATATAAAAAACAATAAAAGGACAAGCAAACAAATAATTATAACAATTAATATAAATAAATATAATTAACAAAAAATATAAATAATATGTTTTAAAAAATAACTGACAAGGGATCATATAAAAGGAAGCAAATAAATGTAAAATAAAAATAAGTGTGTGAGTAATTAAATCTAAAACATAATATGAAGAAAAAAGAAAATAAAAAAATAAATATAACAAATAAATCAAATGATTTATTATTATTATTATTATTATTATTATTTATTATTAATGAAGTTTTTTTTGGTCTATTAATGATATGTATAACAATCTCTCTCTATCTCTCTCTCTCACCAACACACACTTACCAATCTCTCTATTTCCACTAAGTGGGACGTATACTTTCCACTTTACATAAAAAATTTGAAATTCTTCTCGAGCACATAAAAAAGTTCCGGACCTACAAAAGAAAAAAGAAACACCCCAAATATCTCTTCTGCATGTTTTTTTTCCTTTTTCAATCGTCAAAGTGAGCAGCGCCGAGCTCTAGGACAGCTTGAGTATTTTGCAAACACTTTGTGCGTGCCTGCTGAGGGAAGGGGCGTCGCGTCCGGATGGCAAACCGAGCGTTCTCGGAGCCTCGACGGTGGCGCGTTTTATAAATTACCTCATCAGAGGCTGAAATTAACACTGATTCTTGCAGGCAATTTCTCCATTTCCAATGCTAATTACGTTTTTCTCTCGCTCTCGCTTTACTTTTAAATTCCGTACCACCTGTTTAGGAGAAGACATCTTAGGCAGCGCAGACGCATTTAATCACAATTTTAATTAACCGGCGTGTAGATGTGAAAAAGAAGTAATTATAATGCAGATGAAGGACGGCGTTTTTTTTTTTTTTTCGTCGTCTTTTTTTTCCCCCCACATTAAATTGTTTTGTTTCTTCGTTATGTTGATTGCATAAATAGTGACAGAGAACAGTTTTTATCTACTGTAATTTCGTAATTGTTTTGTAAAAAAAAAAAAAAAAGAAAAGAAAAAAAAAAGGATTGACTGACTTCATCTGTTTGCAAATTGTTTAATTCGGTTAACGCTGTAATTGCCGTGGTGCTCCGGAGATGCTGTGGAATTCCAGCTCGAGCAGCGAGGTTTTTCCGGTTAAATAAACAGAACCAGGGGGGACGATCGAATGGGTTGAGGTTTCTGGTCATACGAACGACCTCGGATTGTGTTTAGCTGTAAATGGCCCTGCGTTTTATTCCTCTTGTACCACCTCTTTTTTTTATACATATCAAAATATGATGCTTTCTATCCTTTTAATGTTCCCGAAAGTTAGTTCCTCATATCAGTCACATTATATCAGCTGTAACGTTTCAAGCGGAAGCTGAAATCATTTTCACAAACAGTATAAGCGTCCTCATTCTCCAGCGGTGTCCTCCTGCTCACAGCTTTCTCCGCTGCCGCACCTTTGGAACCGGACAAAGACGACGAGGGACGTAATACAGTGTCTGAATGCGAGGATGGAAGATCTTCAGAGTATTTGAGCGGACTTTTTCCGATGTTTGTTCGAGAGAAAGAGCAGAGAAGAGAGGCGGTTCGAGTGCCGGGGTTAATGAAACCCCCGAGTTAAGCAGCTTCGCTCTCCTCCGCTCTGCTCTTAAAGGATTTCCGAACGCTTCACAATGAACTGGATGAATGCTCGCCAGACAGAATTGGAGCAGCCCGGAAAAGTTTCGGCACTTTAAGCTACGGTAAGCTTCGCCCAGAGTGGAATATTTTACAGAAATGCTTCTCTGATGTTACGGCATCTAATAAGAGAAAAAAAAAAGGTAGTCAATTTTCCCTCTACAGCAAATGTAGCGGGTCAATTAGGTGGGGACGTGTTTTGATGTCCATCGTGTTCGGTTCAGGAGCTCGGAATATGGAACATGGTATTCCGTTAATAATGGGAATAATCAGAACATTCAGACCCGAGCCGGCCCGATTGGAATGAATTTTCGATCATGGTGATGTAAACACACGCGTAAACACATTCAGTAGGAAAATATTAACCGTCTAAACACTCGATCTGACGGTTTCGGGATTGTTAGAATAAATAACTTCTTTCTGATCACGTCTGCTTAGTTGTTAAGATGAGTTTCCAGTTTCCAAACTCACGTCAGAACAACTCTCCCAACCTTCATCCACTGAGGAAAGAACACTGATTGGCTCGCTTTTTCACACATAGAAAAGTCTCCAACCTATCATAGATGAGAATGAATTCTTGGAACCAGTCATAACACAGAAGGCGGGATTTATCGGAAAAGCGTTAGAATTCAGATTCTTCAAGTTCACAACCGAGATATATCCTGGTTAAACGCAAGTAAACAGTCGATCTCTAATCGGAATTACTTCAATCAGAACAAAGATATATTCTCCGTGTCCGCTCTCCTCTCCGCGGCGCTCCACGCCTTGATCGGTATGAAAATCCCACGACATCAGCACT
This sequence comes from Channallabes apus, assembly GCA_030522415.1. Lineage (NCBI taxonomy): Eukaryota > Metazoa > Chordata > Actinopteri > Siluriformes > Clariidae > Channallabes > Channallabes apus. The sequence continues at coordinate 24,092,094 of CM060115.1, read as the reverse complement.
TTCTAAAACACTCGGACTACCCCGACGCCGCCCGCGACGTCCGCTCCGAAGTCCCTGATTCTACCACAAGGACAACTTGACTCTGACACGACTAGACACTTGAGTGACTCTTTTCCCGTCTACACAACATATACGCATCTCATTACCTCACGTCGCGTAGAAACAAACACGTATACGTGGCCTACTGACTAACTTACTCACCTACACCGACGCTTTTCTGTTTAAGCTTACAACCTCCACAGGAGCTCACACACACACACACACACACAGTGCGCCTTAATAACTACGAGCAGGAATGAAAGGCTATTTCAAGTGAGAGAAAGATGAAAGAACTGTCCTAACGTCACGCCTATTAGCCCTGTGACCCGGCTCTCTCTCTAGAATCTCACACGCTCTCTCTCTCTCTCTCTCGTTCTGTTTCGCCCCTCTACACATGCTCTCTGAGTGTCCTCCCCACCCCTTTTCTCTCTCGCTCTCTCTCTCTTTCATTCTCTCCCGCTCTGTCTTTCTCTCCTGTCAGGTTTTGGCCTGCCAATTCTGGCTTGAAGCTTGACTGCGTTGATTTGATGCAAATACCTCGGGGGAAGAGTCCCCAGACTGATGAACAGTTATGTCAAGTCGATTTTGCACCGCCGGGAAAAGGTAACCTCGTCGGAGGCGGCGCGAGCACACACATACACACAAGCAGACACTCTTAGAAGCATGCAGAAGGTTAAAGAGACAGGGAGGTTGTGATGTGTGATGGTCGGGGTCCCCTCTCGCTGCGTGTCTCGCTATAGCGACTCTGTCAGCGCGTCTGGGCTAATTGCAGACGAGCCCGGCTGCCATTACAATAAAAACGCAGAGCGTGGCACACATTAACGCCGCCTGCCTCATTTGTGCCACTGCTGGAAAAGGTAGAAATGAATATTTCATTACTTTAATTACTCCGACATAGTCTTTTTTTCTTCCCCTCCTTCCTGCACTCACACCGAGAGAAAGAGAATGAGAGAGAGAGAGAGAGAAGGAGGAGGAGGAGGAGGAGGCAGAGAGGCATCACTAATTACGAACAGTAATAACATTTAAGATTCAGTGATTGCCAGTTTACCGCCGATCGCTAGATGTTGTGGCAAGAAATTACAAAGGTAAAAGAAACAATCAGCGGCAGCCGAGACAGAGAGAGTGAGAGAGAGAAAGAGAGAGAAAACAGGCGGGAGGGAAACAGGGGGCTCGTTTTCGGAGCGAACGCAAGACTCACACCTGCCACACGGAGCAAAGTGAGAGGGAGAGACATCTGTCTCACTTCTGCAGGGGAGCTTTTTAAAGCCGTGGATTCGGAAAAACAACCAAAAAAAAAAAACCTCAAGGTTCTGAATCAAGTGCCGCTCCGAGCAAGTCGAGAAATGCGATCATCATCACGGCGATGACGGTAAACGTGTTTGAATCGTCGTGACAGCGAGGAATGATGTTGTTCTTTTATTAAACCATTACAGCCCCGTAGTGTAGAAGGAATAGAGGTGCGTACGCACACTTCGACTTACATAGTTACATAGTTTGTCTCTAGTGCTCCGCCTTTAACAGGAACACCTGTACACCTTCTCAGCCAATCACGTGCTGGTAGGACGAAGCGTGACATCCTATAGAGGACAGCTCGAGAGTTGGAGACATCATCTCTAATGGTTGTTAGTGCCAGACAGGATGGTTGGGGTATTTTGGAGAGTGTTACTCTTGTGGGATTTCCGGGTTCACTTACAACAGAATGGTGCCAAAAAAAAAAAAAAAGGACACATCCACTTCTGCGTGTCCTGTTTGTGAGTGAGATCAAAGGACAAATCAAAGGTTAAGGTGACACAGGAACACGTCAAACCTTCAGAACTGAAATTAGGCACGAAAAGGTGAGAGGTATGGACATCTGAGCGAGACGTGAGACAGATCCTGAGAAAGTACGCCGCCTCCTCTCTGACAGAGCGAGAGACGTTAAACAGACTGAAGGACTGAAGACACACGCCTTTTCACACCCGCACTCTGTACATACAGTTGTTATATACTCATGGTGTGTTTACTGATGTGTGTGTCTGGGAAAGGCTAAGGACAGGCTGTCGGTGTGATTAGGCCGGCGCTACCTGAGGCCGCGTTTGTTTGACATTTGCGCGTGACAGCGGTGTGATGTGTCGGGGTGACGGGGACGACGGCGTGTAGTCACAAGACGTTACCGCAACATATGAGGGCGACGCACACGAAACACACGCTAGATGTTGTTCTCTTTTGGTTAGGTCTTCTTTAAGGCACATCATTTCCACAATATTTTGCCTTGAGGATGAGCTGAGCAGAGCAGCGTCTGGTCAAAACTTCCAAAGCAGTGTCCCAAGCAATGTCTATACTTTTTGAAAAGTTTCATTGGGCACCTTCAGAAATAGACATATTAGGGACATCTTCTTAGGGACATCTTCAGGACTCCAGACCAAATGTAGATGTCCTCAGGACCACAGGCCTATCGGGGATGTCTTCCAACCTAGACATCTTTTGGGAATGTCTTCAAGATAGAGACCTATCAGGGATGTCTTCAGGATTGACTGGGCACATGGCATCTTCGGAATTAGACATATTAGGGACGTCTCCAGGACTCCAGACCAAATGTAGATGTCGCTTGGGACATCTTCAGATTAGAGACCGATCAGGGATGTCTTCAACACTAGAAACCCATTGGGGATGTCTTTGGGACTGGAGACCTAATTGGGATGTCCTCAGACCTATTGGGGACAGCATCAAAAGTACAACTTTTGGGGACAGCTTTAAAATAATACCAACTGGGGATGTCTTTAAGACTAAAGATCTTATTGGGAGGTTTTTAGGTACAGGATGAAATTCTAAAAATGCTCAACAAATTTCCTAAATTCTTCATAAGACAACCGAAAGACCTTCAACAAGAAAGAACTTCAACAGAAGACCCAAGGTTTAATCTGCAAACATGATGTGGTGATAGTTTTACACAATTTCCAATCCCTGACCCTAAATATAATTTCTCAAGCCAACCATTGATTGGATCGTATATGAATAGGCGGAGCTGCTCGTGCTGTAGCGGGATCGCGTTTAGGATGTGAAGCTCCACGTTGGTCATCATGAAGCCCAATCTTCTGATCTGTTATTGATGGTTCTGTGTGACTTTGCCAGTATTCCTCAAGCTGACAATCAAAGTCACATCGAATCTAGCTCGGTGTCTGCACCGCATGCTCGTGAGTGTGTGTGTGTGTGTGTGTGTGTGTGTGTGTGTGTTCTGGACTTGCTAAAATGTGCTCAGCGGAGCAAACCGAGAACTGCTTTCAACACTCTTTTTTTTTCTAAATACGGGTGACATCTTTGCACATGCAGTGCAAGAACGATGGAGAGAGAGAGAAAGAGAGAGAGAGAGAGAGAGAGAGCGAAAGAGGGAAAGCAGCTTAAGCATGGACGGAGAAATAATATTTCTCAGTGTTTAACACCGCAATTAGTACCAAAAGCCACCTGAGCCGAGTTCACGTCTAAATCTAAAAGGTTCCTGTTACTAATACTAGCGCACAGAAACATGCGCGCACACACACACACACACACACACAGTGATTATATTAACCAGAAGGGGTGCAGAATAATGCTGAGAAATGAATATTAAAAATTACTCAGACCATTTGAGAGAGCGAAATAATTCTATTGCACGTTTATCGGTTTTAAATCACGCTATAATCCGACATTCCTTCGCGTTTTTACGCAAAAAATAAATAAACCTGGCTTAAGTCGTTCTTAATCAGTCAGGGTGTATAAAAAATAATCACCCTCAAGTCTGTCGAATTAATTCATCAAGCCCTAATAATTACGATCACGTTTAAGACAGAATTAATCACACAGCTGTATTTGCAGTAGAAGTAAATGCCGTGTTCCAAAATCAGATCTTGTGCCCTATTTACTGTTCCCAAAAACGCCCAAGTGCATTGTGGGTATTCTGCGTTTTTGGTATACCTGCGGCCTGATCTGATGATGTCGTTTGTGGGATTTCAAGAATGCGGATTTCGCGTATTGTACTCAAATACAAACTCTGGTAAAGTAGTCCACTAGGTAGGGAACTAAGTGGTTTAGGACACTCTTTCTCATCTTCTCTATTTATTCATCTATCTATCTATCTATCTATCTGTTTATTGATTGGTCTGTCTTTTTCTTTTTACTCTTCTCCTTCTTACTTTTTCTTTCTTCACCATTTCTTTCTCTGTCAAACACTATCTATCCATCTATCCATCTATCTATTGGTCTCTCTTTCTTTCACAATCCCTTCTTTCATTTCTTTCTCCCTTATTCTCTCTCTCTCTCTATCTATTGATTAATCAATTGATCTGTCTGTCTCTCTTCCTCTCTTTCTTTCTCTCTTTGTCTCCCCCTCTCTCTCTCTCTCCCTCTCTCTCTCTCTCTCTCTCATCCTTTCTATTATATATCCCTCTATTTCTCTGTCTCTCAGACTCTCTCTGTCTGCCTCATGCACTTTCTCTCTGTCCTCTTTCTGTCACTGCATACCTGGTAAAGGATGCTTAAAATAAACAAATGACGTACTTATTTCCTGAACGAATCACTCCCTCTCTCTCTCTCTCTCTTTTCTCTCACTCTCTCATCAGTTCAGCATTTTCCACACAGCGCTGTCAGCTGCAATTGAGAGACTCCGCCCAGGGAGAACATGACCATCAGCGTGCTCCGGCGTTCATGCTAATTTATACATCACAAACCTGAGAAACACCTCTGCGCGTACGAATTAAGACTCAAGTGTTTTTACACCTGAGAAACGCACACACACACACGAACTGTCACACACCAGCCTTCCCGCAAATGGGAAAGCTGACACTTGAGAATGCGTTTGTTTTATTTTTATTTATTTATTTTTTCTTTCTTTCTTTCTTTCTTTCTTTCCTCCCGTCTTACAATCCGATCCTGGGCTAGACGTCACAATGCCCATGAGTAGACACCAACAAGAACGAACGGACGAGATACCTGGTTTTCCAGCGAAGAGGCACTGAAATGAGGCGTGAGATTTGGAAATGTGCTTTCTCCCTTTTTTCTTTCTCAATTTTTTTTTTTCCTCCCTCGCCCGAATGCATAAAACATGTCGGCTTAGCGTCGTACGGTACGCACGTAAATGAAAGTGCCAAAACGCATGCAATTATTTGCCAGTCCAGTGACGTTTCAATTCGGTATGTGTGTAAGAGAGAGAGGGAGAGAGAGCGACTCTAATAGCGTGTGATGTGGTTCAGGCAAACATCATCGTACCACAGGGTTGATATGAAGTGTCAAATCTCAAGAGCTAGGCGACGGTGGGACACAACACAGCGCGCGCACACACATACACACGAACACAAACACTTGTCACTTCCTCTCTGACACTCACTCATTCGGCACCCGTTTAAAGTACCGCTCTCAAACCTGACCACACACTTGCATGCTCTCTCACACACACACACACACACACACACACACACACACGTGCACTATTTTTCAATCATTTATATTTACTCACTAACTATTGCAGCCATGTTGGGTTGCAAGGTGACAAATCAAATATATAATATGCAATGTGTGCGTGTGTGTATATATATATACATATACACTACTGTTCAAAAGTTTTAGAACGCTTTCTAACTCCATGATGGTTCCTGATTTTTATTTCATTCTACATTGTGAATGCTGAAGGCGTCCACATAATGCATTAATCTCCTGCGATGGATTGGCACCCTGTCCAGGATGTACCCTGCATCGTGCACAAAAGTCTCTTAGGATAGGATCCCAGGCCACCCGTGTGGCCCTGTAGAGGATAAACATGATAGAAAATGAATGAGTATATATGTCTGTATGCGAGAAGAGCCCCAGGTCTTCTTCAAACGTCTGACCCACTCAGTTATTTACTGGAGCTTCTACTAGGACCTTCCACCAACAGGTTCAACGTATCGGACTTGCTCTTGAATCTACGTAGGACTCTCTCGGAGAAATTACACCGTGACCCGACTGACACTTGCGTCTCGCCATGACCACAGATCTAAGACTTCTAAGAGATCTAATGCTTTCATGTTGTGCGTCCTGAAGGACGATACCGGAAAAAAGTTCCGAGCATGGAATTCAGGCATTGCTCCTGTAGTACTTGCGAAAAAGAAATAAACCCCCATAGTTTTAGGATGAATATACATATTTTAGTTTTCACATTGGACCCATCATTAAGGCTTTTTTGGCTATTCGGATGGTGGACTGTACTGTCTCAGAGTACAGATTAATCCAAGTGTTTAACATGGCACAGGTTTTGTCCTCGCTGCACCCATCACATTTTTGTCCAAGCTATAAACCCGCAGTAAGGATGTGATGCATCCAGTGGATTTTGTCTTTGAGAGTCAAACCCAAGCCATCAGATCCCAATTATAGTTCAATTTAAAGAGAAGATTCAAATATCTACGGCCTTTTGAAAGATACCTTGGTAGATCACATTATATAACTCTATTGCTAGCTGAAACCTTGGCGCTGGTGGCTCAGGGGAAGGTCGCTTGCTTGCCTGTCATGTGGAAGACCTGGGTTCGATGCAGTGCTGGTCGCAAGCCCGACTAAAATCGGAGAGTTGCGTCAGGAAGGGCATCTGGTGGAAGACCTGTGCCAAGTTGGTCTGTTGTGGTAACACCTTGTTTTTTTTTTTTTTTATCTTTCCAACAGCTGTAGATATGAAACGTCACATTCAAACTTTTTTTTTTTCTTCTTCAAATCTGATATGGTGCTGGTGTTCACCTCGATGATCTAATTCTGGTATTTCTGATATGACTCAAAAGCAGCATGAGACTTGACCTACAAGACTAAAAAGACTCAGAAGATCTTTCTGGCCCGGAGTGGGAACGCAGGTCTTAAAGGACCAGCAAATCATTATAAAAATTTAAGATTTCTTCTTATAGGCCTATAAGCCGAAAACAAACGTCGAACCGACGCTCTGGATGTATCACGGAGGTGCCAATACTTATGCTTTCGCCCTAGCACTGAGGATTTTCACTATATGAGCGCGAATGCTTATGCTTAGGGTTTTGTTTTAAACTGACCTCTGATGTTACGAGTCAATAAAGGTCGAGTGGGCGGAGCTAAAGTCTAAAGTTCTTTGGTTAAGGATGGTATAAATGGATGACTTGCTTTTGATTAGGTACCGAACTTTTGCTTTAGTCTTTTATTTTCGTCCTTTTTTTGGGCAGATTTTAGGTGAAAATGATGAAACGCATTTCGTTTTTCCTTATATGAATGAGAGAGATTCTGAATGGAGGAGAAATTCTAGGAATATACAAAGCAGGATTCGATTCTGTAATCATCCACAAATCCAGCAGAAAGCTCGAGTCTGATCCCTCTCTCTCTCTCTCTCTTCATCAGAGAATATATATAAAACCACCTCCATGGTCTGATACCGGAGAAGAACAAGCAGAGAGAAGGAACTCCTCCGTATTTCTGTGTGTGTGTGTGTGTGTGTGTGTGTGTGTTAACATCCCTCTACCTAGTAAACCCTTCAGCTTTGTACATCGAACAAAGGCTCCTTCAGCAAACTCTCTTTCTCCTTGACATTCCCTCTCGGTGTCCGAAGGTGTTCGGCGAAATAAAGCCGCTGAAATCCCGACCGGGAGGAGGGGGAGTTTAGGTGTGATGCTAAGCCCCCTTTTTTTTCCTCGTTTATCCAAAAAACACTTCTGACGGATGGAATTCATGTCATGTGATTGAAAGTAATTAAAGCATATAAATATATATATATACTTTGAATAACTTTGTCACCTGTGGAGAGACACAATCTCAGACACACACACACATACACACACATATACACACACATGTAGAACTCTAGGCGCGAGTGGCCATGAATAGTAAAAGCATGGCATCTTGTAACACTATCAGTGTGTGTGTGTGTGTGTGTGTGTGTGTGTGTGTGTGTGTGTGTGTGTGTGTGTGTGTGTAAAGTAAGGCCTATATAAGGCTGGTAACCAGGGGAGGCCCCGCAAACACACACAAACACCTTAGTTATTTTGCTCTCACCGCCCACCCTTACTTCTTTCTCTCTGTGTCTTACAGACTTTTTTTTTTATTCTTCCTCTGCTCTTCTTCTCCCCCCCTCTCGCTTTTCATGTGGGCCTTCTCCTTCTCTCTCCTTTTTTTTTTTTGAATGTAAATTCAGAGCGCCGGCGCTGAGAGGCCGCGTTGTGATTAAGAAGAAGAGAGGCTGCTTTTCTTTGTTCCGCCCCCGGGGGATGTTTACCGGCAGAGACGCGGCGGATCAGATATGAAAGGCATTCGGGTCACGACTGATGTGAGCGAAAGTGAAATCATACCTAAGGCGTTGCACGAGTCCAGGGCTAGCTGACACTGCCTGCTCTGTGTGTCCACCACCGCTAACACACACACACACACACACACACACACACACACACAAACACACTGCCAGGACTGAACATGAATAAAATATTTTCTGATGAATAAAAAATTTTTTTTTTAATAAATAAGTAAAAAGGTTACATGAACGAGTGCTTTCGTTTGTTTCAGTTCACGTGAAGGCGTCAAACATTGTCACGTCCCATTACAGTAAGACTGACACCTCACTTCCTCGAAACCTGTGGATTTTCCTTCTGTATTTTTTTAAGTTTCCTGTTTATCTTTTCTCTTTTTCAGCTCGGAATGTCTGAGAGATTTCGATAATTTTCAATTTTAAAAATTTATAATAATAATAATAATAATAATAAGATCTGATTTCCTTAGAAAACACAATCAGGAATCTTTGGACTGCTTCTTATTTTTCACGACTTGTTAATGAAAATGAAAAAAATCTGATTGAGAACAAATGAATTTACGTTTGCGTGTGTGTGTTTTTGTCAATACAATTAAACGTTTCATGTTGATGTCAAAAAATTATTAATTCACTTCAAATTAATGAAAATACCAATAATAATTGTATTAATAACCATATTTTTATTAGTATTATAATTATATAATAAAATTAGTTTTTTTTCCTTAGAATTACTCTCATATTTCATACAATTTCTTTTTCATTGAATCCCATTATTGTTTTGTCAGTCAATTGTTTCATTCTTTAAAAAAAAAAAACAATTAATGCAAAAATAAATGAAATTAAAAATATAAAAAATAATAATAAAATACATGAAGATTGGTTTGCGGGTTGCTCTAAAAAAAAAAAAAAAAGAAATTATTAAAAAAAATCATTTGACCCGTATGTCATGCTACGAGCTCCGAGTTACGAGCCCCGGTATGTTATCCTGCGCTCTTTGCGTGATTATTCCTCCTTGGCACGTTCGATCTGCTGTAATTATTTCACTCGCTTAAACAAAATAATCCGCCTCTAAACGTCGATGCGCAGTGCCGAGCTCCTGCACTGTGTGAGGGATGCATAGCAAATGAAAAAAGAATAAATAAATAAATAATGTTTAAAAAGACCGAGAGTGATAAAGAGAGAGAGAGAGAGAGAGAGAGAGAGAGAGGGTGTGTAGGAGTGTAGTGAGACAGTGGTGTGAGCAGTTTCTGAGCAGGAGCGTCCGCGTCGTCCCTGCCGCCGCTGTGTTATAAACATGTAAATGAAACGCATTGGCTCTGACAGTCAGCTGTGTGGGAGTGCGGCAGACCTCCGCCCTCCGTCCCGGATGGAGAGATGTGAGAATGAGTGCAGAGGTGATGGGAAAAGAGAAAGCACCTTTAAAGAGGATAATAGAGACTGTTTAGGCTGGGGACGAGGATGGGGACAGGAGAGGATGGGACGTGCTATTGTTCGGGCTGGAGGAAAGAATCGCTCAAAAAAATAGGGAAAAAAAAAAAAAAAGAACAAAAAAAAAACCCAAAACAGAACCCCGCCTTCAATCTCGATTTCCATTTACTTTAGGACTCCGACCCTGGAGACGCTGCCACTTTGGGTTTTTTTTTTGTTTTTGTTTTCTCCTCTCCTTATAAAACGATAGTATCTAGAATCGATACATCTTAGCAGGAGTGTGTTCTGTTCATCGACTGATAATGAATAGGGCTTTGTGTTACAGGAAACGGACCGGGACGTGTTCAAGTCCACGGAGGGAAGTTGAGCGCACGGACCGTTTCCGTCGCCGCGTCTGCTTTTCCGCGTTCCCCCCGTTTCCGTCGCATTACCAGGGTTTCCCTGACGCGCGCGATTGAAATCGCGTCCAATCTCATAACTTGTAATATCCACACACGGTTCCAAAGTGGATTTACGCTGTCACTGTGCATTTAGGTTATTTGTCTGGAGGAGACGCTTGAAATCTGCGAAAGCGACGAAGGCGGCGTTCCGAATGCCGCTCCAGGACGGAGATAGAAATGACTAAACACGTGCATGCGTATACAAAGCAAAGCAAATGAATGCTCACAGCTGGCTTGGAACAGCTGGAGAGAGAGAGAGAGAGAGAGAGAGAGAGAGAGAGAGAGATGTATGGCAGCTGTGATCTGACACCACAGTCCTGACTCTGACCCGAGACGGTCTTCCTCATCAGACTGGACACTTCCTCACCAGCAGGCTACAAAATGTACAAATCGAGCGTGTTACTGTCCGGGAAATCAGATTTCCCGTCCACTGTCCATCCCTGGGAATGTTGTGCAAACCAAGAAAACTTGAAATCATCTCAACAAGCCTTTAAAACTGGGACAAATTTCAGATAGAACGATATGAGGACGTTCTTATAAAACAACGCTGTGTCCCCGTCCCGTCCCTTCAGCAGTGGCCAAACACACGCCGTCGAAATGCACGAACCATTTCCGCTCATGTTTTCGTTTACCACTGTCTCCAGTTCTGGGCTCGCACACACACACACACACACACACACACACACACACACACACACACACACACACACACACACACACACACACACACACACACATCTGCCAGCACTCTACCCTGCACGATAAAAAAAAAAGTGTTGGATTAGATTAACTCTTGATGTTTATTTGTGTCCAGCTGGAGTTGGCCTCGTAAAACTGTTTGTGTTAATTCAGGGCTGGGAATTTTTTTTTTTTTATTCTTTTCACTCTGATGACTTCCATCAGACCAAAGTGGAGATGTTTCTACGTTCCGGTGAAGCAAAGAAATTCCCAACGGAGGCCGTCGTTTCAACACACACACACACACTTAACAAGCGTCTTGTGAAAATGCTACACTAACGTATCACGTCTCATAAGCCGTAACATAGCTTTAAAGCATGAAATCTCAATAGGGAATTGTGTGTTTGTGTGTGTGTGTGTGTGTGTGTGTGTGTGTGTGTTTTCTTTTGCTTTAACATGAGGCTGCATGGATGATTTAACTGTCACGCCTTCATTTACGCCAAAATGACACTGTGTGTGTGTGTGTGTGTGTGTGTGTGTGTGTGTGTGTGTGTGTGTGTGTGTGTGTGTGTGCGTGTGTGTGTGTGTCTTTATCGTGCATCTTCTTCAAGCAAAGGGCAGTCAACGATATAAACCTGGATCTTCTCCACGGTTGCTTGCTTCTGTCCAAAGCGTTGACAGAAATAAAAGAAAACTTGTTTCGAGTGTATTACAGCATGCGTTAAACATTATGGAAAGAGTGATATCAGCGAAAGCACGCTCATGGACTTTTGTTTCTGCTCAGGGCATCCTTACGGATCTCGACACAACACAAGCCTTCGACACAACACAAGTCTCCAATGCAAGCTTTTAAAAACACTAATGTGTAGCTCTCTATTCTGAGGTGCTGGAATTATAATCCCAAAACACAATAGCTACAATATCCAGGAATGCCATTGGAATTTTGTCTCATGTCTCCGTAGTGTGTGTGTGTGTGGATGTGTATTTGCATAAGTGCACAGTTTAAGCAGTTTAGATATAAAAATGTTTTTAAAAGAGATGCACAGGACTTCTCTCTCTCTCACACACACAAACACACACTCTCTCTCACACACGCATGCACGCACCAAAACACTCTTCAACACTCAGCAAATGAGTGTATCTCTGTCTAAACACCTTAACACACACATATGCATATGCACACATGCACGTGCTAAATTGAAACTGCAAAAAAAAAAAAAAAATTGCACTTTGAAATCCTGCAAACGTCAAACGTCCCAGAACGATACGTGCATCTGCGTGTTTTTGTGTGTATGCACGCGTGTGTCCGTTTTTCACGCAAACCAAACCAGAGAGAGAGAGAGATCCAGTCCCAGCCATTCCGCCCGCGCACGCACTACACTACAAAAGGGCACTAACATTATACCCTACCCTCCAAACACATGCACTAACACTGACAACGGAGCAAAGATCATGAAGTCATCTAACACACACAAGACAAGTCAATTTCGGAATAGATTTGTTTATTGATCCTGAGCTAAATAATAATAATAATAATAATAATAATAATAAAAAATGCAAAGTGCACTATGAATAGGCCTGTACAGGATGCAAAAGTGTGCACGGGGTGTCAGGGGTGTTTTCGGATCAAACACGCGTTTGATCTCGAGTGCGTTGTGACTGAAACCTGGAGCGCGCGCGTAAGGAGTAAGGCGAATAACGGTGCTTTTTTAGTCTAAAGGGAAATAAAGCGAGAGACGTGAAGAGTGCCAAAGTTTCCTCGTGAACTGAGTACACTCCCACAGACACGCATCAACCTCACACACTGAAACACCAACACAACGAACCGCGCGTGCACTTCTCCGAAACAAACGGATACAAATAGAAACATTTTGGGGAAATTCGAAACATTGTACAATTAATAACAATAACAACAACAACGCACTCATTCTCTCCCGGACTTCTTTCTTTCTCTCTTCTTGTACACAACCCTGAGTCATTTCACACTCAACTTGCCCAGCTTTTTGTTTTTTTCTCCTCTTACCGTTTTTCCTCCTCGGGTTGGCTTGCTTCCGTCGCTTGCACCGGGGGCCATCCGCCATGATCTGCTGCTCCTGCTGCTGCCTCATCGGCGGGCGTGTGTGTGTGTATGTGTGTGTGGGAGAGTGCGTGTGTGAGTGTGTGTGGATCAGACAGCGGATCGCATGGACGCGACTCTCCTTCCTTCCCTTCAATGCGCACGGGCGGCAGGCAGGCTGGTGGATCTAAAGCGAGCAAACACACACACAGAGAAACAGTGCGTGTGTGTGTGAGAGTGTGTGCTGGCGTTTTTTTTTTTTTTTTGTATATGCATATATTAAAAAATGCACGGACGTTTTATTCTGCGTCGGATTAAAAATGCGGGAGAAAAAAAGAAAGAAACGTGGACCGGGACGTTGGAGAGAGAGAGAGAGAGAGAGAGAGAGAGAGAGACGTGGGAAACAGCAACAACAACAATGTAAGTCCCGGTGTGAAAGAAAAAAGAGTTACAACAGAAAGAGACGCTCAAAAAAAAAGGCATGATATAATAACCATAATGACTTGTTTGGCTCCAAAAAGCGGCTGTGTTTCAAATATCCTCACTAACTGTTGCACTTTATCCTGTAGGGGGGTCAAAGGAGAGCGCGTTCCCACATGCAGCACAACCACAGATCATTAGGATTAAAAATAATAGGCGCTTTTCCTAAACACGGAATGGAATTACTATAAATTTTTAAAAAGAATAAGAAAAAAGAATTTCATATAAGAAGCAAGATAAAAAATAAGTATAGAGTTTGGGGATGATCTTGAATTTATTTTAATTGCATGCAAATATTTAAAATTAAATCTTTTTTAAGTATTTCATAGTGTCACAAGGTTCATTAATCGAAATTGCGCAGTTGTGCGCAAATTAATTTAATTCATTTTAAGTGCGTTATTTGCAAAATGTATTATTATTATTATTACTGTTATAATTATCACTATAATAATAAAACAATATTATTATTTGTGCGCATCTGTTCAACTCTTAGGTTTGTATGCTTTCAGTGAATGATGTAAATATATAAAACATCATCTTGTCTTGGATTAATCAGGAGTTATTGTCTATCAGTCTATCAATTTGTTTGCACTCGAGTTTCAAATATATTATAAATACATGTACAACAAATAAAAGAAAAAGAGATGACACTATGGCCAAAACTAGCCACGCATGGCATGAGAAAACAAGACACCAGGATTGTGTTGTCACTGGTGTAATATTGCTACTCTGTGCGCCTGTTGTTTAATGATTATTTTTTAATAACAATCCCTGAATAAAATAAGTGCAACCCAGGAAATTATTCAAATATTCAATCCAACCAAACAAATTGTAATACTTAGCTACTTAATGAATAATAAGCATTGATTTAAATTTGTACTTTTCTGTTAAATAAACATAACATTCCCACATGAAAGAGGAATACATATATATTTACAAAAACAAAAAAGCATAAGAAATATAGATATATCAGAGTGATATAAATATAAGAATGTCCTAAAGAAGGTGTTCAGTTTTTTTGTTTGTTTTTTTACCTGTGCAGGTGAGTTTAAAGGTAAAGTGTCCCGTAGAAATAATAATAATAAAAAAGATGGAATTAGACGCGATAAAATTTATAGAAAAAAAATTTGTGTAACAGAAAGTGATTAAAACCAAACATACGCGCAGTACATAAATAAGTAAGTAAGTAAGAAAGGATGGATAGAGAGATGTATAAGAAGTGTCACCTACCTTCCGCGTCTTAAGGTTTGTATGGTGTCCGTGCCGGTTTGTGGAATCGAAGCGGATCCTTAAGCGAACCGATAGCAACGGGGGAAAAAAGAGGGGGGAGTAAAGAAAAAAAAGTGCTCGGGAAGGAAGGACCGTTATTCCTGGCGCTCAGGTTTGGGACTGATCCCTTTCAGCCACTCCAGGAAAGCAACCTGCGCACGGACTGACGCGTTCCGCCTCTTCTAATGCCATTTCTCTCTCTCTCTCTCTCTCTCTCTCTCTCTCTCGCTCTCTCTCTCTCTCTCTCTCTTGTCTTTTCTGCACTACTACAGCGGAGAGAGGGGGAGAGAGGCTGAAAGAGGCTGAGACACACGCCACACGCCACCTATCTTCACACGGAGGGATAATGGAGGAGTGCGCATCTATCTCATGGGAAGCGTCACAAGTTTGGTGCTTTTTATTTCCCCCTCTTCTCCCTTGTTCTTTTTTTTAGTCACATTTCTCAAACGTGACTTAGTGTTAAATCGGAACTTTTATAATGGCTTATAATGTCTCATGACTTGTTTGGTTTCTTAACCTTTTTTCTTTTCTTTTCTTTTTTTTATGATCAGGATTAAACGACTAGTTGGATGTTGTTTTTTGGTCTTGGTCGGGTGAGTAAATTTGGCCACGTCCCAAATTGCACTTAAAGTTTACTGAAGATTAGATTTTTTGTTCCCCCCAGTGACTGGGTTTAAAGCTGTTTAGAAGGGTAGATTAGGATGCGGTTTGGGACGGAGCCTGTTAGTCTTGTGCTGCCTTCATGCGCGACAGGATTTGTGGTTAATCTGCGTTTCCGACTTGCGCGTCGCAATAAAAAAAGCAACAATTTTATTATTATTAATATTATTTAAACAGACCTACATAATAATTCAATGTGATATTTAAGTTTTTTTGTCCTAAAGCGTGATTTGCACCATGACACAGGAATGCAGTGGATTGTGGTAGGTCATTCTTTGTTATAGCTATAACAATATTATTATTATTAGGTAGAATTCTAAAAGTTTTATGAACAGGACTTCTTAGTTTTTCTTCTTTAACTGTTAAAAGCAGTATGAAGTTTTATTTTTTTAAACACTGCGTCTAATATAGAAATAACTACAACCTTTGACGTGCACTTAGTGTTTTTTTTTTTTTTTACTGAATGACCTATTTCTTTTCTTTTTTTAAAATTACGCGCAGGTACATTCCAGGTGTGACTAAGTAAGGTGTGATTACTTTTTTACATTTTATTGCACTTTATATTTGCAACTCTTCAGTCATTTCCTCTAACAAGAAACTTTCATGCACTGATTTTTATTAGTGCTTACTTAAATGTTTATTTTATTTATAATGTACTTAAGTAAAAAAAAAAAAAAAAAAAAAAAAGCGTCCTGTCCTCCTGTGCGCGTGAGCCAGGGGCGTGGAGAGGGGGTAAAAGGAGGAGGAGGAGAGGAAGAAGGAGTATGTGGTGATGGTTGGATGGAGTGGAGAAGGGGAAAGGCGAGGGGGGGGGTGTAAAAAGGGGCAAGGGTGTGTGTGTGGACGAGGGGGGGGGGCGTTGCCCCACCTTGAGAGGGACGTGATTGGCTATACCTACCGATCCGGTTTATGGATAATTAAATCATCAATCAGGGCGGCGGGAGCGCGCGATCGGGTTCGCGCTTCCTTTCGAAGCCAATCAGAGCGGAGCCGAGCGCGCGCGCACGGCACGGCACAGCACGTGGAGTTAAGGAAAAGCGACACTGCGCGCGACGAGGCATGTGACCTGGGTGTGTATTAGTTTATTATTATTATTATTATTATTATTATTATGAGTGTTTTGTTTATTAAGGCTACTAACTAACTCCAGGTGTTTAAGGCCTACACTTATGAAGCTTGCAGAGTTTAGAGAGGAATTGCATGATGCGTGCATAACAACAATACTGTGCTCTCTTTTTTTCTTTTCAGTAAATCTATCAAGTTAATCTGTCTCATGCTTTGTGTGTGTGTGTGTGAGAGAGAGAGAGAGCGCGCGCTCAGAGTCCAAGCGGCCAGCTCGTGCTGCAACCTCCGGGTTAATGCATCCGTTAATGTCACTGCGAAAACAGGACGCCCCCTCATCTGTGTGTGTGTATATGTGTGTGTGTTTGCGCGCGCGCGTGTGTGTGTGCATGCTTTCATAACGCGTTTAGACATAAGGTGCAATTCATGCATTCATGTGGGTGCACTGTATGTAAAGTAATGCAAAAAAGAGACTAATAATAGAAATTTAGCTAATTATTCAAAAATATTTACACAAATTCAAATGATTAAGACATCAAAAGACATCAAACGATGTAAAAGCTTATATATATATATATACTGAAATATATAAAACTACTTTTAAGAGTGTATGCAATAAAAGTTCCTTAATTAAACAAAGAAATATAAGTATGTTATATAAAATAAAAACATAATTCAATCCCTGTTATGTTAGATGGTATTATTATCCAGAATGCTTTAATCATGCTTTAGCCATGCCTAAGCGATGAGTGTTCCATAAATACCTATACTTATAGAATATATATTTTATGAGCATCACAGTGAGGAGATGAATTCTAATCTTTATTTATGAATGAAATTATTTTGTTATCATTTTTAACTGCAGTAAAAACAACTCTAAAATAACAAAATAAAATTGACATATGACGTAACCTCTCCAAATTTAAGCAGAGATTTTCGGCACATCTTTTACCTGAAAACCTTTCAAAAGAATCGCAGACGTGTAACCGGACCTCAAGGACCGCTGATTTAAGGTACGCTATGAAATTCCGCTCATAATGTACAAAGAGTTTCTTCTTGATGGAAAAGGAATGCACTACTTTTAAGAGTAAATTAAACAAGAGAAAATAAGTGTAAGTTATATAAAATGAAAGCACAATTTAATCCCAGTTCTGTTAGATTATATTATACAGAAGCTTTAGTCATGCTTTAGCTGTGCCTAATGGTGCAGGGTTCCATAAATACTCTCACAACGACTTGAAGATTAAAAAAACAAAACAAAACAAAAAAAAAAACACAAGTGCGTATGTGAGGCTCAAAAGGAGCAGCAAAGAGTACAGTGATGAGCCGGCATGTTTGTGTGGAGTGTTTTACAAGACAAAGGTTGAACCGTGTGTGTGTGTGTGTGTATATGTGTGTGTGTGGCTCCAGGAGCTGAGAGCGATGAGAAAGTTCCAGAAAATCTCACATCTGCAGCAGGGATGGAGCCGAGCACACAGGTGGTAGGGGGAGAGAGAGAGAGTTATTTCCTGTCTATGAGAACATCCTTTGAGTGTTTTCTCTCCTCTTTCTGTCACACACCCCCATGGAACACACCCTCTCTCTGACACACACACACACAGACACATACACACACATTCTTCATAGTCTGACTCATGTGAACTCCTCCTTCCAGGTGTTTACGAGTCACTCAGCCACATTACTGATTATTATTATCAGACATTTTTAGCTAAAATGCTGGAGTCATATGAGAGTCGATATGTTTCTTGGTGCAGTATGGAGATAAACCCAATGCGTGGCACAGAACGTCAGTATAGCTTGAATTACACATTAAATATTTCCACCACGCAATATTCTTGAAGCATGATGTAAAATAATAAATATTTCTTTATTATTATTATTATTATTATTATTATTATTATTATTATTATTTTACAGTCAATCAGAAAAAAAGAAATTTAAATAAGTTTAATAAAATAATAATTATAAAATATTATCCAAATATCTTTATTTATTTAAACATAAAAAAACTGAGAAAGTGAAATATATGTAGTCTGTCTTTGCCTGGTAGCATTTTTGGGAATACAGTATTTAAATAAATAAATAAATAAATAAAAAGGAAAGAAAGTCCCAAAACATTTTATGGTCCTGCTGAAAGAAAAGTAGAAAAACATCAGAATTGATGTCAAAAAGAATAAAGTAAATTATGTTTATAAATTACTGACTAAATAAATAAAGGGTACATCAAGAAAACCTCCAGATAGATAGATAGATTGATTGATTGATTGATTGATTGATTTAAGAAAACAATCCTAAAGATTTGTTTCATGTTATTGGTTTTCAAGCTAAAAAATAATCCCAAAAATTCAGAAACATTTTCATGTTTCAATTTGATTACAAAAAGAGGAATCAATATTAAAAAGAAAAGAAAATAGAAAATAGACACAATTTACATATTATAAATGTACACATTTAAACACATACTGTATGTAAGCAAGGAAAATTTCTGGGGAAAAAAATGATAGGAAGAACTTAAAGAAAAAATGCTTTTTAGAAAAAAATGAGTGAAGCAGAAACAAAAAAGAGAGAATATATTTGTTTGTTTGAAGAAATATAGTTATTTTAGATAAAAATGTATAAACAAAATAATCTTTATTTATTTATTAATTTATTACCATATATAGATTTTTGTTTATATTTAATGATTTGTATTTAACTATAAAAAAGGATAATGTCTCCCTGAACCATGTTTAATCTTAAACCATTTATGTGCAAAACATCAAAAAAAAAAAAAAGAATGTAAATATGCAAATGTGACGTCAAGCATCACGGGACCATCACGCCCTCGCCGTGTTGTACTAAGAATTAAAAATGCAGCTCGTAAAAGCATTAAGGAACAATCCCACGTGATCAGCTCGACTCGACCCTTTCAGGTTTGATTCTTTTTTTTTTTTTTTTTTTGTCGTCCTCAGTCTGTTTCCTCGCAGCGTGGGCAGCTAATGTGAGGTATCATTACATAGCGCCTGGTCCAGAACAGCACGAGGACTATAAGTGCCGATTCCATTTGCATAATTATCACCTGTGCGTGTGCATTTACATCGCCGCTTACATGCCAAAAAAAAAAAAAAAAAAAAAACACCAGGGCCTCGTTCACGTCTCGGAGACGTGCGCCGTCGTGTGTCGCGTGTAGTAAGGCCGGATCCGTTAAAGCATCACTGATGTCATGAATGACACGCTGGATCGTTTTAATGAGGAGATCCATGAGGAGGTTTCTGTGTGTGTGTGTGTGTGTGTGTGTTCTGAGGCTCAGCACGGAATGTGCTATTCTCACCACAACCAAGTCTGTCATGTTTAGCTTGCCAGGATTTGTGCGCGCACCCACACACACATACACAAACACACAACAAATGGAAAGGAAAGACGCGACGGACGATTAGAGAACGCGGCGCACGTCTGATCTCAAAGAGTGTGTGAGCTCTGTCAAGGCTCTCTCAAACGTTTAACGTCGGACACACTCGGCTTCTGCCGCGCCCAAGGAATCTAAACCACGTCAGACATTGCTTGGGAGTGTGCAGTTAATGCATTCAAAACACACACACACACTCACACACACACACACATGTATAAATGTAGCCATTTTATCAGGTCAGTAATGTCAGGAGGAAGGACCTGCTTGTTATTGAAAGGAAACAACTTCTAATATGTGCTCTCTCTCTCGCTCTCTCTCTCTCTCGCTCTCTGTTTAAAGTGGACAAATCCTCTGAGATGCAGAAGCACGACATCCAAAAGTGGTGTTTTAGTTTTTGGTTGATCATGTGTTTGTATTTTATGTATTTTAATGTTCCAGATTTTTGAAGCAAATTCACACAAATAGCAACACAAAACCCAATTAATTCTGACTGAATCTCTCTCTCTCTCTCCCTGTTATTATCTCTATATCTCTCTCTCTCATCAAGTGTCATCACATTTAGATGACTTTTTTTTTTTTTTTTTTCAGATTTTGAAATTAATTTTGATGAATAATTAGTCAAGCCGTGGAATATTTGTTGTCCTTCTAAACTTCTCTCTCTCTCTCACACACACACACACACAGAAATGAATGAAAAGTAATAAATTAATTGAATTACTTTTTAAATAAAACATATACTTAAACCTGGTGCAGAATTATTTCCATTTTCTGGAAATAATTTATTTGTCATATAAAGATGTTTGCAGGGGAAAATAATACATTTGGTGAGGAACAATGCTGGAACATGATGGTTTTTTTTTATGTAAGTTGCAATAAAATCACAAATTGCTCCAAGTGTCTTGTTTGTTTAATCTGACTTTTTATTTGTGTCACAGATTATTCATTCTTTGATTTATTTATATATTTATAAGAATGTTATTCATTCATTCATCTTCTATACCGCTTTATCCTGTATTCAGGGTTGCGGGGACCTGGAGTCTATCCCAGGAGACTTCGGGCACTAGGTGGGGTACACCCTGGACAGGATGCCACAGGGCACACACACATACACACACACTATGGGGAATTTTGGGAACGCCAATTAGCCTAACCTGCATATCTTTGGACTGTGGGAGGAAACCGGAGTACCCAGAGGAAACCCACCAAGCACAGGGAGAACATGCAAACTCCATACACACAGAGACGGGAATCAAGCCTGGCCGGGGAATCGAACCCAGAACCTGGGGGTGGAAGGCGACTGTGCTAACCACTACACCACCTCTAAGAATGTTATATATATATTTTTTTTATTATTATTTAGCTCTTTTTTGACTTTCTTTTTTTGATTTTGTGGGCTTCTAGGCACACCGGCCTTCCAGGAACTCCTTTAACGGCCCAAGTGTACAGATGGCTTGGAGGTCAGGACTGTACATGAGATGTGGCAGTAACTCTCAGCCAGGTTCCTGTAATGTGCAAGTGGTGTTAATGAATGATTGTGTGTACAGTTCCCACACATAGATGCGTCTCTTCCGCAAGTTGGCGACAAGACATATGTTGATTTTCAAGGATCAGGTGTTCCACTTGCTAAATGTTCACAGGAAGGTCTGCAGTAGACTCAGAATCACCTCGGCCGAGATCGTCGATCACGGATGTATGGCCTAATTTACGATATTTACACATTAAAATGTTTTTCTGCGGCTACGATTCTCATCATTCTGTTCTGATAAAAACATAAAAAATGTATCCACAATATTCATATCGTAAATTCATTTCCCCCTTTTTTTTGGTTCGTGCTGCTTCTCACATACTTGCGCACACAGGACGTCTTCTGTAGTGAACGTTTGTACAATGTGCTAGCGTTCTATTCGAGAGGAATGCAGATTTTCACCATCACTGGAATCACGTCTCCTGGATGTTTCTATTTTAAGACGACAAGCGGATCCGGTTCATAGTGTCAACCGCTAAAACACTGCTACAGCTCTGTAACTGCTGTATTACAAATAGAATAAACACTAACGCAAGTACGCTGAAGTCTAATGAACCAGCTCTCAGAGTTTCAGGCAATAAAAAAAGCAGAACAGAACGCAGCATGAACAGGATTGTTGGATGATGTTGTGATGTAGTTGTAAATCCATTTTAGGGCACTCATGCATACATAGTCATTTACATACTAACGTTGAGTTGGGTTATGCCAGTTAACCTCATGTGCATGTTTTTGGACTGTGGAAGGAAACCAGAATACCTGGAGGAAACCCTCCAAGCATGTGGATAACAGGCAAACTACACACACACACACACACACACACTCTCTATAGGCCAGAGGTAGGGACTCAAACCCTTAACCTGGAGGGGTGAGGCTACAGTGCTAACCACAGTGGCGCCTGATTTTTGCTCCTACAACCATTGCTATGATGTATTACAATGATGAGATAAAAATATCAATGGTTTTGAAAGGCCTTGTGAAGGATGGGCAGCCTGTCCAGTGTGTACCCCACTCTGTGCCCAAAGTCTCATAGGATCGACTCCAGGCCTCTGTGACACTGTAACAGGATAAGTGGTATAGAAGATGAAGATGAATTGCTTCTAAGGTGTTTTTCCCCCAGCTGCGGTAGTTTGTTTAACCTTAGCCCAATGCCATGTAGTCAACATTAGTCCAATGTCATTTTATTGAAGTCAGTCTACTCCCTCACTCGTCGTCTATACCGCTTTATCCTGTATCCAGGGTCGTGGGGGTTCTGGAGCCTATCCCAGGAGACTTAGGGCATGAGGCGGGGTACACCCTGGACAGGGTGTCAATACATACATACACACACTCATCAACACACTACAGGCAATTTGGGGAGGTCAATTTGCCTAAACTGCATATCTTTGGACTGTGGGAGGAAACCGGAGTACCTGGAGGAAACCCACCAAGCACGGGGAGAACATGCAAACTCCATGCACGCAGAGGCGGGAATTGAACCTGACTGGGAATCGAACCCGGACCCTGAAGGTGCAATGCGACAGAGTTAACCACTACTAAAGTCGTTCTAACTTACCCCTTAACCAATGGCGTGCCAATGTCTCTAACGTTGCCCAGTTATCGTTGCTGCAAAGTTCTGACAATCCAAAGTTCCTGCTCGGGAGTTCATGTTACCACTCTGAAGTCATCATTGTGTTTTATTCCACTTTTCCAAGATCAATTAAAATGATTTTATTATTACGAGACTGACATGTGGAATGGGCTTTTTGTCCGTTTTTTGGTTACAGCTAACTTGTGGAACGTTGGTGAAACAGCAGCTTGTCAATGTTCTTAAATTTAAAAAAAAACAGCGAAAAAACCCATTAAAATTGATGTTACTTGTCCTGAATGCGTTAATAGTCCGTTTGACATACAGATCCCTGTGTATAAATAGAAATGATGACATGTTAGAACGAGAGCATTAATGTTACTAATCAGATTCAGATCCCAATCCTGGTTCAGACAGCAATTTGGAATAAAATATACGGAATCAAGAGCAGCAACATCTGTTTTGTAGTTTGACAAGAAAAAAGAGAGAGAGAGAGAGAGAGAGAGCAACATACATCATTTCGAAATAAACGTAGAACAACAACTTCCGTCATCACGTCAGCATCCCTCCCTACCTCTCTGTCTCTCTCTCTCTTCATGTGGCTCGTTCTTAAACAGTCCGAATTGAAGCGAGCTGATTCCTCCTTTGATCGCGATACTTGTTGTAAGAGAGAAGGGGCTTGAAGAGAGCGTTTGGCTACAATTGACTGCTACAATTAAGGGATGATCAGAGGCCTGGCAAACTGCACTTAGCGCTGCATCTACATGTCAGTGTTCTTTAAAAAGAGAGAGAGAGATGGAGAAAGAGAGATAGAGATATGCAGCAGTTGATTTTTTTTTTCTCTTTATTTCCTATGTGGCTGGTAAACTGTAATTTGTGGGGAGTTAAGAAAGCACATGGAGAGGAGCAGAGATGTGCATTACCATGTGAAAGGAAGCAATCAGGGGACCACTGCTGAGTCTATTGTCCAGAGAGACTGCTGATCCTCGGGGAGAGAGAGAGAGATGGAAAGATGGAGAGATCTAAAAAGGATGATGGGCGTGACCAAACTGGAGAGTGCATATGCATTTGTTCAAGTCATTAGTGCATATGCATTTGTCTGGACAACACAATTTATACACAATCAAAACACAGACAGACAACAAGAAACCAGGACAATCCATAAACACATCCATGAACACGAATGCAAACACAGGGTCAAAAACCAGGAAGTAACCTGAAAACACAGGAAGCAGGAAATGCACAAAAATTCGGATACTTCACAGCTGGAGCATAAACACACTGCTGAACAAGTAGTAAGCATCAGAGAATGGACCAATGAATCAATAGACAGGGGCGGAGTCAAGAAGCAAAAAAAAAAAAAAACCTGCACATGGTAAACAATCAGCTTTCACTGCTTTACACCTTCAAAGATCAAGGACTACTATAAAACAGTTATTTAAGAATGCTTCATTAACAGCCAATCAGCTTTCAGTATTTTCTAAATCCAGCAATCAAAGACCAAGATTGTTGTTATCTTAGGAATGTACAGTGCATTCGGAAAGTATTCACAGCGCATCACTTTACATTAATTTTTCACCCTCTGAATTCTACACACAAAACCTCATAATGACAACATGAAAAAAAAAAGTTATTTGTGCTTTCTCAATTTTTTTATTTTTAATAAATTTGCAAAAAGCTCAAGTAAACCTTTTTCATGTTGTCATTATGGGGTGTTGTGTGTAGAATTCAGAGGGGAAAAATTTAATTTAATCCATTTTAGAATAAGGCTGTGACATAAAATGTGGAAAAAGTGATGGCCTGTGAGTACGTTCCGGATGCACTGTATAAGACGTTCAAGTCAAACTTTTGACTGTGCAGAATACCAGAATGCAGTAAAAACAAAAAAAACGTAATTTCTCTATATAATCCCCTGCTACAGTGGCCTCCCAGGAACTCCTTTAATGGCAAAAACATGTGGAAATTGGATGTGGCAATAACTCTCAGCCAAGTTTCTGTAATGTGCAAGTGGCATGAAGTGTGAATCATTATGTAGATTAATAGATAGATAGATAGATAGATAGATAGACAGACAGACAGACAGATAGATAGATAGATAGATAGATCTCTCTATCCATTAACCATTTTTTTCCATTTTTACAGCTGTGGTACGACCTCCGTTCAACATTCAGATGGATAGATAATTTCTAACATCCACTAGTTTTTTAAATTAGCATGTAGTTGCAATTGCAAACGTAATCTTGCAGTGCATACTGGTTAGAAAAATAGTACACATGTGGGAAATGGCCCATGCAACATAAGTAAGTTAATGTTACACAAACATAAACAAAGTAAA
>CM060115.1:24044437-24061937 GCA_030522415.1 Channallabes apus | reverse complement strand
CCGGGTCGCCTTTGTGGCTCCTCCGGCCGACTAGAAGTCATTAAATCAGCTGCAAGAGTGTAAGAGCACCTTAAGTAATGCGTGTCACGGTTCTTTGAGTGTGGAGGGGCAAAGCGCAAGGGCCGCACCACTGAACAGAAGCTGATCGCATTAAGGTCGCGTCAGAGGTATCCGAACGTGTCACACAAGGGCACAGCATTCATTTACCGAAGCAGTGCTTTGGAACAAAGTAATGCAGAGGACGGGATAGGTAGAAATGTCTTTCGTCTTTGCTTCTGTGATGTCACGCTTCATGTCCATTTCCATGGCCCTTATTTTGACCAATTCCCTTGACTGAGCCCTGACTTGGGAATTTGTTTGCACGGAGATCGCCTCGAGCGCCCAGGGGAGCGATGTTGCTTCTTTATGGAAGTCAGTGGCATGATAGCTGACTTAATACATGGCCACTGGGTTGTCCTTTGCCTAATTCTTCCTTCGATGTTCTGGAAGTGTACTAGATGTATGGTAATGCTGGTCTCGCCAAGAAACAACTCCGCTCATCACCATCTTCTTCTTTAGTGTTTTTGAGGTGAGTCTTACCCTAAGGTTTTCCCACTTATTTAGTATTGAGAATTGAACCCTCAGCTGCTCTCTTGGAAAATCCTGAACATAGCAGTCACACTCTAGGGCAGAGAAAGAGAGATGGTCTGAGACCATTGGATTTGATTTGATAGGTTGCCTAAACAGATCTGGAAGACTTACAAAAGAATTCAATCATTTCTGTCCCTTTGACGATGTTGTCCATGCTCAAATGATGTCCACATTAGGTCTTCTTGTTAGTTCACCTTTTCTGTCCTTTTTGTTTTATGATTCTTTTTATGTTTCTCGCCGACACACATCACATTTTGTTTTGTCTGGTCTCGCTAAAGTTGACAGTGAAAATGTTCAAGTCAGCGCCGGTAACCATGGTGAACTCAATTTCCCATCAACCTCAGCAGTCACATGACTCTGCCATGTGCCTTCATGATCACTCGCACCTGTGTTGCATTTCCCCTGATTAGCACCACTTTTTAAGTTAATCATTTTGCCCATTTCATGGATTTGCTTATATCGGCGTGTGGGTCATGCCATGTTGTGCTAGCACTTTTTTTTTTGCGGGGTTGATTTTTCTCTTTTAGACTTTATGTTCATCTGTTCATGAAAAAAAAAATCCACCGGACAACGATGCAACTCCAATGATCTGATGAAATTTAGAAAAAAATCTGGAAAAAGACAAAAGTACCAATTTCACAAAGTATGACATTGAGCTATACAGTACAAGTCAGAAAGTTCTTGGTTGTGATTTGGGTTTTAATCTTGGGCTGATCGTGGTGTTTGGTCACACTGCTGCATACGATCTTGATGAGCTCATTTGCAAGCATGCACCATAAACCTGAGAAAAGCTGAGCACAGGCTTGCTGAGTTTTGTCTTTATTCCCAAATGCAGTCCATATGGATACACAATGTCACTAGCTCAGATGGCAACAGTGCGGATGGATTGAGGGGGAGAGAGAGAAATTGTGCTGTTTGCATTTTCCTTCTTTTGCCATCTTGAATTTTTAGATATCAGTGACTGAAAAATAGAGAGGGCTGCAAATGACAGAACAGATTACAGTGGACAACTTAAGGTAGTTGATGGACATCAGTTGATTGGTAACAATTGGGTCAGCATTTGACAATGGCACAGGTTTCTTCTCCATCTTGTAGTTCTCATTCCATCAACCGATCCTTTCTTTAATTAATTTATTTATTTTTTAATGTAAGGGCCTGGAGCCTATCCCAGGGAACTCACTGCACAAGGCAGGGGACCACAACCCATCACAGGGAAACAAGCCCTAACCACTTACACACCCAATGGTACACTATGGCAATATGGAAATGCCAATCAGCATACACCACATGTCTTTGGATTGTTGAGGAAACCCACCAAGCACCGCAAGAAAACGCAAACTCCATGCACACCGATCAGTGGGGAGATTCGACCCTGCAACCCTGGAGGTGCAAGCCAACAGTGCTAAGCTGCCATTACCATATGCTCTGAAATATCAGCATAATTCTGGATCAAGATCAGAACCCTTAAGGTCATGTAATTTCCTCTGCTCATACCAACAGATCTGCAAACCTCTGCTCCCGGGGAGCCCCAGATTTGAACATCCAATTTCAATTTGCTGGAAAGGGGCAAATCAGGGGAATAATGTTGTATTGTAGCCCCAAAGCTCTACTGAAACTAAACTGCTGTAAAAGTTGATTGATTTTGATTGAATTTAGTTCATGTAAGGCTGGTAAAGTCAGAGAGGTCTCTGAGAGAGCTATAGTACAAGTGAAATACCTGCTGGAACAAAAAAAAACATATATACTGTATATATACATACATTGGTATGAATGTGGTATTTTAAGTATGTATGAACGATAAAGTTCTTATGGCCTGTGCTCACACCTAGTGCCTAATAAAGACAAAAGTTTTTAGATAACAAAAATTGTATGCATTTTATACTTAACATGAGGCGATGCTCTCACAGGCACTCCCATCCAAGCAAGCTGTACTACTCTCTTTAAGCAAAAGAAGCTTATACTGAGCATCTTTGCAGTTCCTGTTTAAGCAAAGGCCCTTTATCTGTGCTCAACTTTTGCCCAGTTTAACCCACACAAAAGCACTGGCTTGCCATTAAAAAGTAATCTTCTGATAGCATTCTTCTACCGGTATTACTCACAACATTTTAAAAATTGTATTTTTTGCAGGAGATATCATAGACACATTTATTTCTAACTGATCGTCTTATGAAAGAGAATCAAAATGGTGGATTTGGGCTTTGTTAACAGTTAGCAGAGAGAGGGCTGCAGGGAGGGAGTGAGGGAGGGAGAAAGGGAGGGGATCAGAGTTAGAAAGAAAGCGACAGGATCAGGGCTGATCCTACAGCAGAAGGAGGGGACCTCCTGCCAGGCACACAACAGAATTAAACCCCGGGATTAACAACACCTGAGCAGACCTGTCAGACACATGCACACACGGAGTGATAAGACTGAAAAGGGAGGAGAAGGGATGAAAAATCTAAGGAAGCATGATGGGAGGTATCCCATCAGTGTCGGATGAGTTTCGTTTTTTTGGAGCTTCCTGACTTGCGTTCTTTCCATCTCTCTGTTGGTGGTATTTGAGTCTGATTGGGGTCACC
This sequence comes from Channallabes apus, assembly GCA_030522415.1. Classification (NCBI taxonomy): domain Eukaryota; kingdom Metazoa; phylum Chordata; class Actinopteri; order Siluriformes; family Clariidae; genus Channallabes; species Channallabes apus. Next base: position 24,058,749 of record CM060115.1, on the reverse strand, counting down.
GTTTTCTATAATGTAATTTCACTGTTTAACATAGATCACGGTTTAGCAACCTATCCAAGTACTCATATAATAATGCATATAGAATTGAACATTGAAACGTCATGGCTAAAAGGATAACTTAAATTCTAGATGAATTTTCCGCCAACAATGTCAAATTTTAATGCCAACATTATTTCACCCATAACTATGATATAGTGGCACGGTGGCCACCTTTACCTTTCATGGTCGCACGATTGATATTGAGCATAGTTTACTGTTTGAGCGTAGTTTTGCATTTTCTGCCTGTGTCTCTGAGGGTTTCAATTCAATTCAATTCAATTTTATTTATATAGCGCTTTTAACAATGGTCATTGTCTCAAAGCAGCTTCACAAAAATGAAAGAAAATGTTTTTTGAAAAGAAAATAATTGGAAGTGTGTATGTGTGAGAAAAATGTTTCTAGATAATAATGAGATGAATGAATGATGAATGAAATGTCTCTGATGAGCAAGCCAAGGGTGACACCGACGGTGCCAAAGAAAAACTCCCTGAGATGGCATTAGGAAGAAACCTTGAGAGGAACCAGACTCAACAGGGAACCCATCCTCATTTGGATGATAACATATAGAAATTATATGACATCATGTGTGTTGTGCAGGTGAAAGTTCAATATGACAGAAATTCTTTAAGTTGTCATGAAGACCAGTTCAGCATAGGGACGAGTCAGTAGGTGCAGAGGGCAGATGAGGTCTGGATCACTGGAAGCACAGGAGCAGCATGTGTAGCTCCAACCATCATAAAGCTGAATCCAGCTGGAGCTGGTCCTTCTCTGGACGCCTCAGGAACCTCGCAGGGTCGGCCTTTGTCTACTGAAGCTGGCACAATCTCCCGATGCCTCGGGATGGGTAGAGAAATACAGAACAGATGGGGAGAATTAGCGTAGTTGCCATTCAGTATAGATGTACTGGAGTATGAGGTTATGGGATGAGTTATGTGAATGCCAGATTAAAGAGATGCGTCTTGAGTCTACTTTTGAACTGGGAAACCGTGTCTGCTCCCCGAACACCCTGCCCTACCCCCTTTTGTAGATTTGTGAAATTCTGGGAACTACCAGAAGTCCAGAGTTTTGTGATCTTAAGGCGCGTGGTGGATTGTAGCGTATAAGAAGACTGGTTAGGTATGTGGGAGCTAAACCATTTAAGGCCTTGTATGTAAGTAATACTATTTTGTAATTAATTCTAAACTGAACAGGTTTCCTTTATGGTCTCCACCAAACATATCTATAGATGGACTAATTGCACCAGAGTGTGTTTGCAATGGATTGACTTCCCATTGCACAGCTATAAGGACATTAATTAACTGTGTGTATGAAGTTTGTGGCACATACACAGTTACTTTTGTTGTTTTTTAGTTTCCTCCTGTGCCACGGGGGTGGTTTTGACCCCTTAGGGCATGACACCACAAGACCTCAAGGGGTATGCTATGGTGTTCAGATTGGTATCTGGTATCTGATAAGCCCTGTGCATGGCAGGCTGTGTTGCACTGGGTGTTCTGATGCCTTTCTGTTAAGGCCAGCATTGACCTTTTTGGCAGTTTGTGCTGCACTGGCTTTTCTTCAAGCTCGGTCCATGTGGGTTGTCCCTGCAGGCATTGAGATGGGTCACAAGAAAGAGTTTTGCTTTCCTTGACAGAGCATGTTAAGCTCATGAAAATCTACATCAAGTGCATATTTAAAGCTATAACCTACTAGAGTGGCTAGTACTATAGTGAACTTAAAGCTATCACACAATATTTTAGGCTGAATTTGAATCAAAGCAACAACAGTGGACAACACCGAGAACAAGCTTAAATACAAGTTAGCCGGCTTACATTGATGAAAGCTCTAATGTTGATGAATAGAATGGTAAATGTTGACTAGTATGGCCAGGGGTACGACTAGAGATTCTCGATAGAGAGAGACCCCTCGATAACCTAACATACTGGGCCCCAACCTTGACAAAACCAGCCCTTTTCAATCGTTTTTAAGGCTTTTGGAATTTCCTCTATACCGCACCCCAGAGTACGGCTAATTTTATAGATTTAACCAAGTACATGATCTTTAATTCATCTAAAAACAATAAACTACGCATTAGTTTGAGCAAGGACCAAAAACCTTCCAACTGGAACTTTTTATGCTTGGCCACAATGCATAAAAATCTTTATTTTTAAAGCCCGAAGTCACACTAACATGTGTATTGGAAAAGGCCAAAAGAGTGGCAACAGTGTACATACCGTCTTCTCGCTCCATCTCTCTCACCAAGGTTTGATTTATACATGATGTGGACTTCCTGTGTTTACGAAAACTGAAAGAAAGAGAAAGGGAGGAAGACAAAAAGAAAGAGATGTCTGGATAGAGTTCAACAGCTGCTGTTCTCTACTAGGATAAAAACAATGTGTGTGTGTGTGTGTTACAGCTTAAGTAAAAATGTCCTTCAAATACACACCTCCACACATGGGAGGGAGTTTCTCCCAACATGCAATTTCCTGCATCTAAACTCAGTGCATGTATGTATCATACTTCTCATGCAGAATTAGCTTATCTTTTCCTTTTTAATGAACATCACTACATTATAGCTGTTTAAGTGATTCCATCCTTGCTTTATATTCATTCATTCATTCATTTTCTATACCGCTTAATCCTGAGTTCAGGGTCGCGGGGGACCTGGAGCCTATCCCAGGAGACTTCGGGCACTAGGCGGGGTACACCCTGGACAGGGTGCCAATCCATCGCAGGGCACACACACATACACACACTCACACACCCAATCACACACTACGGGCAATTTAAGAATGCCAATTAGCCTAACCTGCATATCTTTGGACTGTGGGAGGAAACCGGAGTACCCGGAGGAAACCCACCAAGCACGGGGAGAACATGCAAACTCCATGCACACAGAGACGGGAATCGAGCCTGGCCGGGGAATCGAACCCAGACCCTGGAGGTGCAAGGCGACAGTGCTAACCACTACTGCTTTATATTTACTACACTAAATTTCTCAAATAGTACAAATAATATCTTCTCTATTCATTGGCAATAAATAGCTTTATTCCTGAACTTTCCACCACCAGACCACATTAGGTCCATGATACTTGTTTTTAAAACCTGGACATTTGAACTGAACCCATTTGATTCAAGTTACAAATCAAACCTAAGAACTCAAAAAGAAATTCATCTTGGACCCTCTTGGTTATGCCTTAAGAATCCCCGACAACCATTTGAAAGGCACCGTTTGACATAATTTTGTGTATTCTAACAGTGGTTCCCAACCCTGATCCTACAATGGTTACATTGACACAACAACATCCTTGTATTTATCTTCAGTTAGAATTAGAGTCCTAATGCAAGAGTACATCAGAACCTTGGTATGTAGCAAACTATACTTCCTCCTTCCATCCTGAAAATGATTCCTCAGGGGATCTTTTTTTTGTACACTTAACATTGTTGGAGTGGATGTGGAGCATTTTAAAGTTTAAAAGGTGTGCTCACGCTTGCAGGTTTTGGTAAAGAAAGGCTTCTCCAGAAAGTGTTGTTTTAATTTTTTTTGTGTATCCCCTTTATAAACATAAAGGTGAAAATTAAGACTATAAAGGTGAAAATTAAGACACTACCACATTTTTCAACTTTGAAAATTTGATTACCCTCATTTTCTGAAAGAAAAGGATCCAACATTCAACCTTCTCTAAGGCGAATCAAAGAACCATTTGGTGTGCTTGGTGGTGGAACCTTTTCTAAAAGTGTAGTGCAAATTCAGGCTTTCCAATTAAACTCCAACTTGCCATCGCATGCCATAGTATAGTCCAACTTGTCCTTTCCCCACCAGTTTCTGTGACTGCCCTACATTCCTGCATGTTGGTTTAAGAACTGCTTTGGTTTCTTGAATCCCACCTCTTCATATTCCACATGCTTGGCCTTGTAAACTGTCCTCCCTCATATAACACCTGAGTAACGGCCTGCTGACAACTCATTAGGGTTTCTTTGCCGTACTTTAGAAGGGCCTCATGCTTGTTTTAGACTGCTGAGGATGGGAGGCCCCAGTCCTAATTGAAAACATCAGTTTGCAACATGTTAGATGTGCGCCGTAAAGAGTATTCCCATGTGCCATGTTATAGCTGTCACTCTAGAGCATACCTAATTCTAAAAAAGGTGGGGATATGGGAAAGAAGGCAGTGAATATGTAGCAATATACTTTTCTAGTTAGTTTGGCATTTAGGTGTAAATCTGAGTCATGTGTACTCAATTTCATGTTTATCTCAGGAAGATCTTTTCAATTGACTCTCAAAACTAGGCCATAAGAAATGTTAGCTAACCTGCCATAACCTGTTGAATCCAAATTCATACAATTCCATAGTCTCCAGTAAATGTTTAACCGCATCAGCTAAGCCATATCACCAAGCGAGCTACTGTCTTAGCTACACTATACTAACACTGCTGCTTGTAACAGGTGGGAAGGTTTACATTACAAAGCTCAGGTGGCTAAAATTCAAATCAGGCTCAGAGTCCAACATAAACCTCAGACTGTTCTTCAGTTACGGTTAAAAACACAAGTAGGCTAGTAGAGTTTGTCTGGGAAAAGATGCTAATAGGTATTTTGATTCCTCTGAAAGCTGGAAAAGGTCCATCAAGAATTAAAAGGTATGCTGTGAAAAAAAAAAACATACTGTGTGTTAATATTAAGACTAATTTTCTAAGTATATATATATAAGTATATTTCTGAGTATATACAGGTATACTGGCATTCCCCATAATCATGACTTCGTGTGCTCTTACCTACCATTCCCCACACTAGAGAAAACGGCCACTGCTATAAAATGCATCAAAGTCCACCCTTCCTCCCTTAGCGCAGTAATAGATAATGTTTACATATGTTCCCAATGCATAAAACTGCTGTACCGCATGGCTGCAAAAGCCCTGACTAAATCTGTTTCCCTTGGACAGAATTAAGCTCCACAGAGGTAGCCCAGGCCAGGAAGCTGACGGCTATGGCTCAACGCACCCACCCACACACACACATACTTGCACATATATATGTATATATACTCCTGGCTGTTGACATGGTGGGACACTGTTTAAAGTGAAGGCATAGCTTAATTGGGTGGGAGGAGTACTCAGGTTTGATTTGTGGTGGTTGGGGAAAAAGGTTAAAACATAGTAAAACAAATGGAAAATATCCATCATTGTGCAGATGTTCCATATAACCACATCAGACCAGTGACTGTGTGTAGTACACAATAAGCATAATGAAGATATGCTTGACCCTGCAATGGATTGGCACCCTGCCTCGTGCCCCAAGTCTACTGGGATAAGGTCCAGGCACTAAAGCAGTATAGATGTCAAGTGAGTGAGGGACTATAAAGATATAGTCATCAATTTGTCTGGATGAAGTTATTATTCTGTGTAGAACTCCACAAAATAAATCTGTTCCTTCAATAAGTAAATTTTTTAAAACCACTTGAAACACTTGTACCTATTCATCCATCTGCCTATCCTATGTATGATCACTGATGGGTTTGTACCGTATCCCAGGGAACTCAGGGGACACTCTGGATGGGGTGCCAACCCACTGCAGGACACAAGCACACACTTAAACAATACCATTTGGGAAAGACAATCAGTCTACAACCTACATCTTTAGACTGTGGAGGGAAACCCACCACTTTCAAGAAGAAGAACATGCAAACCCCATGTCTACAGGTCAGAATAAGATTTAAACCCTGGAGATACAAGATGACATTGCTAACCAATGTTTTTTTCTTTTCTTTTCTGGAAGCGAAGCTCCTTCACCATCCAGATAACCCGAGGGTTCCTTTTCCCAATAAATGAATTATAAAGACCCCTATAACAAAGGGCAACATTTTCAGGAAAGGTTGGCATTCGAGCAACCCTTGAGGAAGCCCATGTACAGTACAGTTAATTTTTTATGTAGAAGCCTACAACAGGGCTTGACCATTACAGGAAATCTATCCTCAAGAAGCTAAAAATTCTCAACCATCCAAAGAAGAACTCCCAAGGAATCCTTTTGGCCCTTAAATATTTCATGTAAACCCTACAACTGAGGGTTACCCATTCTGGAAAATCTACTTCAAGAAAGTTACAAATCTCAACCATCAAAAGAACCATTTTTCCCTGTAAATGTTTTATGTATAAACTTACAAAGGATTATTCTAGGGTTATTCTTCTAGGAAAGGGTTTGTCGCAAAGCAGCTCTACACAATCAAAATAATTATTTAAGTTTGTATGGAATGTGAATGTGTATGAATCAAAATGGTCAGATAGTCCCTGATGAGCAAGCCAAGGGCAACAGTGGCAAGGAAAAACTCCCTGAGATCGTAATTGGTAGAAACCTTGAGAGGAACCAGACTCAACAGGGAACCCATCCTCATCTGGGTGAAACAGAAAGCAGGAATTGTTAGGTGGCAGGCAGTTCAACATAACAGTTGATATTAATTGATGTTAATATGGAGTCCAGGTAGTTATTGGAGGCTCAGGTAGACTTGTAGGAAATTCCAGTTCTGAACTATTGAGCGACTGCAGCCAAGTCAAGTCCTCAGAGAAACAGCTGTCGAGGCCAGAACCGTCTTCATGGTAGAGTGAAACCGTCCCCAGACACCAGATGCACGACATGTAGTGGCAGTCACTGAATCCGTTCAAACTACCACAAATACAGCATGCTGGGTTAACTAATGAGGTTGAACAGCCTGACACAAGAGGTTGGCTGGGGTATTCAAATACAAAGAAAATTCCCCTGGTGGCAAAATAAACTTATTGAAAGAGAAAGTTTGCCAGTGGTGAATGATACACATTTGCTCCTGGTTGCCATCAGTTTGGCTTTGTGGGTGAATAGAAACCAAGAGAATGTGCTACGTTAGGATTTTGTAGAATTTGATTTTGTTCCTTTTGCCACCAGGGCTTTCATGTTAGCGATGTTGGCAAAGACAAATCTGCTTTTGGAATCCTGGCTCTGGATTCCTGTAGCACGATCAAAACTTAAATTCCCAATGATCTCAGTGTTTATGTACTAGTTAAAATGGGTGTGTTAGCATAGAGACACACTAAAATGTGCAGAGCAAAGGGTACTCCAGGACCAGTGTTAGGAACCCGTGTTTAAACCATTGCATGAGTTCTAAAATTGGGGTTCTTCTAACTTCCTGTCCGTAATGTAAATTAATTAAGGGCAAAAAGCAGAACAGAGAATCTAAATGTATTTCCCAAAATCTAGCAAATGCTTTTCTCTTCATTTTCAGGTAGGAGCTCCTGACTAAACTGAACGCAATACGATTCCCCTACAGGCACAATTATGTGTCAGGGAGAACAAAATGGCACGGGAGCCGACATGACAGCCCGAATCCTGCACCGTGGAAAGGGGAGGAGGACCGGAACATGACAGCCGGGCAGGAAAAGCGTGTTTAAGTGTGAGTGAGAAAGATGAGATGAAAGGGAAGAAGCTCTTCTTCTCCACCTATACACCCGCAGACACCTTGTAAATGATTACATAACAGAGAAAGAGGGAGCGCGAGAGGTATATCATCAGCAGTCGGCTGTATGAAAGAGCGCAGAAGCTAAAGAGCTCTCGTGAAGAGCTGCGTTTCTGAAAGGCCTTTGAAATGCAGATTACGAGTCTATAAACTGTCACCTGTTCTCCGCTCTCCAGTAAAAAGCCTGCCTGCGTTTCTCCGCAGCTCGGTTTGATCACTATCGCTGCTGTCGAGGCAAATGGCCCCTGATGTCTCTATTGTTCTGAAAATGCCGATGTGAAGTGTTTATCTCCTGTTTGATTCTGATGTAAGAGGTACGAACGCTAAAAGTTCATCATAGGAAGAAAAGATTTTTTAAAATAAAAAAAATAGAATCTTTGTCCTCCACTTTTCCGGCTCATGCTTTTCAGGGGTGTTAAGGACCTTTCATTTACATCAGATTTCCTCAATGTTAAAACGTCTGCCTGATTAATCTCCATTAGTTATACGAGGTAAAACGGCATAATTTATTAAAAGCTCACCAAAAGTTTGGAGCACCTTCTTATTTATTTCAGATTTCAGAAATGTAGGTTTGCTTAACAGCTTGGTACTTTTCACCTAGCCTGAAAGCTGTTTTAAAACCCAGGTGTTAACCCCAGAGCTTATGAGGGCTTATGTTTCTATTTATTTATTAAGTACCTCTAAAAAAGTGATCTAAGGTTCTTTAAATGAACACCATTTATGCAATTCTCACTTCTGATTGGCCGGGTGTTATATTAGTGCCTAGTTACTGTTTTGATATTAATATCAAAATTTTATATATTACAATAGTACCTAGGGCTGTGGTTAGCACCTGCACCTCCAGGGTCCGGGTTTGATTCCCTGCCAGGCTCGATTGCCGGCTCTGTGTGCATGTTCTCCCCGTGCTTGGTGGGTTTCCTCCGGGTACTCCGGTTTCCTCCCACAGTTCAAAGATATGCAGGTTAGGCTAATTGGCGTTACTAAATTGCCTGTAGTGTGTGAATGGTGTGTGAGTGCGTTTGTATGTGTGTGTGACCCTCGTTGCATTGGCACCCTGTCCAGGGTGTACCCTGCCTGGTGCCCTAAGCCTCCTGAGATAGGCTCCAGGTCCCCGCGACCCTGAATACAGGATAAAGCGGTATAGAAGATGAGTGATTGAGTGACAATAGTACCTAGGGATATAAATGCCCAGATTTATATAAAAACATTTTTGCCTCGGCTTAAAAGCGCCCGAACCGAAAAGTTGCACGTATGTTCAGGAGCGGTTCACACACTGTTGTTTGCATCAGTGGAAAGCGAGTTGAGTTGAGCGAGTTTACATGTTTTTTTGCAGATTTAGTGAAAACATACCACCATGGATCCCAAGAATGTTAGCAAACACAGCAGCAAGAAGAAAAGGGAGTCACTTTCAGTTTTAAAGCAGGTTTTAACCATAAATTAAGGTTAATTAAGGTTAAAGGTCCATGTATTTCTTAGTTGATTTACATGTCTTTTCTGAAAGTTTTGATTGTTTTTAATTGCAAAAATATGACTAGTGTTGGAAATTGGTAATATTGGTAATATATTTGGGTGGCTGGAATTGATTATTGTCATTTACGGCATTTCCTATGAGATGATGCGTTTCACAATACAAGATTTTGCCTTAAGAACCTTAAGAGGTATATATAATAATACATTTATATATAGAAATTTATGATTTATTTATTTACAATAGAAGGAGGTTCCAGTTTGTGACTTTTAAGTGACTTCAATACACGAGAAAGGCTTGGTGTTTTTCACAAACACGCGGAGCTACATTACTTTTTTTTGATGTAATTATAACCAGATCAAAACTTTGGCACCAAGCTGGAATCTTTGGTAGTTTCCCGTGTTGCATAAGGAATAAAACCGTTCAGGACATGCCTGCAGAGGAAAATAAACAACTTTGTTAAATTGTATAAATAGTGTACCATGTGTAAATTATCCATAATTTACACACACTTGATGTACACACACACAAACACACACACACACACACACTCGTTCAAGTTCAGATCATTAATGAGTTTAAATTCTCAGTTTATAGACATTTAAACACATTATACTGTACAGCTTGTATGATTTAAATCAACCAAATTATGTGCAGGACTGTCTTTTCTGTCATGAGATGCGTGAATTTATCTTTAATTTCTCAAGTGTACAAATAAAGCTGGACAGTCAGAAGGCTGTTGTTGGTTTCACTTGAGCCGTAGTAATTAAGCTTTAGTCATGTATTGAGTAGATGTGAGCAGTACTACAAATTCAAGTCAAAACGCAGTGTACCTGCCTATCTGGGCTACAATCCAAAACACTTTTTTCCCAGAAACCTCTTTTCCTCTTGCACTGGCCCTGAGGCCATAAAGCTGTCGGCATGCATGTAGGCGCCACCAACTTTGCCATGGTCACACACACCGGTTAAGAAACCAAGCTTACACACATACATATACGGTCAGCTCCCAGGACCCCTGTCTTGTAAAGGAAGCAGAGGTGGCTTGTAGGATCAGCTCGAGGAATCTGCTATAATGAGAACCAGTTTGTCATGATGTACTATGTTCTCAGGATTAGTTAAAAAGTTTCTACCAGATTTTGAAAATTACATTCATGACAAAAAAAAACTATTTATATTGTCAGCGCATTGCACTGTATTATAAGGTCCCAAAGCCTTTTTTTTTTCCTTTGAGGAATCAATAACTGATGAAAAATGTTAAGTGACCGATCCTTCAAATCGGTGTTTTGTTAATTAATTACATTATATTCAGTACGTTGAGGGTTGATGGCTCGAGGTCTTTGTGTGTGTGGAGATTGCATGTTCTCCCAGTGCGTGGTGTGTTTCCTCTGGGTACTCGGCTTTCCTCCCACATTCCAAAGACATGAGAAATATTCTCAGCGGCGTTCCCAAATTGCAAGTAGTGTGTAAGTGTGTGTGCTTATGTGACCTGCGACGGATTGGCACCCTGTCTACGGTGTACCCCGTCTTGTCCCCTGGGATAGGATCCAGGCCTCTCGCAACCCTGTGTGGAGAATAAGAAATTAGTGAGAGGAATTATAATTTTTATTATTATTATTATTATTATTATTATTATTATTATTATTAGCAGTAGTAATGAATATTTTGATTCAGATATTGTTTGCTGAATGCAAATGCATTTTTCATAAATTATAAAATAAAACCACTCAATTAATTTTTTTTTATTGTCTTTGAATATAATATTATATTTTGCACCCTGAAATCATCTGCTAAAACTATTTAAGGAACATCAACATAAACTACAATGAAAAATTGAAATCGAGTTGGCATGAATTTTATAGACACACACTGAGACATTGGTCAGGTGCTATAACACCAAAGAAACTACTTTGCGGTATCATAGTTAAGCAGCCTACTGCTCTGTTATCATGTTCCAGATTTTCCCCTCCACTTACTTTATTAGTCTTCTTCATTTGAGCATGACTTATAGTGTTGTTTGGAGTTTTGCTTTGGAGACCGTGATATAATGCAACCAGATACTCCCTCATGTCCTACTGAGAGATCAGCGCGGGCACATATATCAGAAAACGACGCCTATTGCTGCAAAGTGCAACGCAGCGTGCCGTTTCCAACATAAATGAGCAGAAGAGCGCTGGAGACGGGAATATTTGGATTCGGTTGGGTGCACGGCAAGGAAGCGTGTCATGGCGCTGCTCGTTCCCCTGCCTGGGATTTGTGCAAGTTTCTGTTTCACGTTGGCAAAAGCTGGAGACTCGCTGGCAAACCAATGGACCCTTTAACACCCTCATCAACCCAAAATAAACACTGCGCTTCTGGAATTTCGCACGATGCCTCATGATACACGGCATATATGAACCTGGCATGCTCTGATATGATCGGGGTTTATGGTATTATTCGGATACTATATTTAAAAACACTGAGCGTTTACTGCTGTAAATGGAGCTTCGGTATTTTTATTTTTATAAATTTTTTGCATTTCATACCCGTTCAGATGAATCCAGGATTTTTTTTTTATGTATACACTTGCATAAATAAAAACACACCAAATCTATTTCTAAGTAATTCCTGAAAACTCTATTTTTAATTGTACATAGTAACAAGGATTTATGTGTGAAAGGGAACCTATTATGAAAAGTTCATCATTTTAGACATTTCGATGGGTCTCCAGTGTGCGTGCACAAAAAAAAAAAAAAACCCTGGGAAAAAAAACATGCCTAACTTTTATTTTCTTTTTTCCCTTTTTTTGTATTCATTAGGGCTTCAACAATCCAATTCTGTTCTTCCCCTACTGTGACCTCATAAGAGAACAACCACCTCTGTTTTTTTACTGAGCTCTGATATGCTCTAGAGGGGCGTGGCTTAGAATGAGCTCATTTGCATAGACACTAAAATGGCACATTTGGAGGGGGAGTGAAACAGGAGTGTGTTAAGTGTTAAGCAAAATGTTCTAGTGTTTAGGAATTAGGTTTTATATGGTTGTTAGAGTTTAGTATTGACTTTGGGTTTATGGCTTTGGATGTTTAGAGTTTATAGTGATAAGGTTCATGGTTATGGCCAAGATTTAGGGATAAGAGTTAAAGTTTTAGTGCTAATGTTTGTTTTTGGGTTTAAGGATAGAGGTAGGGATCAGAGATATACAATTAGGGGTTTGAGTGAAGTTTAGGATAAAGGTTGGGTAAGGGATTATCTGCAAATGTCTTCGTTGAAAAGAAACAAAGCTAAAATGAATTTCCGTACAATATTCATGAGAAGGAATGCAAGGTAGAAGGTGTAAAAACCCTTTCAGCAGTTTCAGCTGATGCAGGTATTTATGCACCGACGGGAGCCGTCATGCAACGCCTTTGTCGAACGTTTGGGTGAAATGTTGGTGAAAATGAATGCATTTTATTCTCCTGCTGAATAATCTGCCCTTTATTCCTATTCCTGTGTGGTATTGACAGCCGTGTTGGCAGCAGGCTGATATAAAATACGACACAGACAAGGACTCCTGCAGAGGGATAATGTTCTTTCTCTCTCTTTCTCGCTTACTCTCTCTCTATTCACTGACAACTCACCTAAATCTCACTCTGTGGGGTTTTACCAAAGCTTAATCTGTGTATATCACACACATGAGGAAGAGAGAGAGAAAAGGCAAGCAAAAGAGACAGAGAGAGTTGTCTATGTGAGGTTTTATAACCAATGTGAAGAAAAGGACACATTTAGCTTGTTTATTCTTCTAGTGTGGTCCAGGTACAGTATGTGAATGGAGGACATGTGAAGCTGAATAATCTTACATACAAAGTTTAACATTAGGGGAACATAGTTTGCAGTTTGGATGTGAAGATCAGCCACTAAATCACCTAATAATAAACGTCTGACACACCTTCTAACCCCATCTTTTCTGATTTTTTTTTCTTTCTTTCTACACTGAAAAACAATCCTGAAGGCGTCCAAAATATGCAATAATCTCCTTTGAACAGTTTATATTGAGACGTGTCTGTTACTTTTGCTCTGTAAATCCTTCATTATGGTGCTAATCTGAGGAGCTGATCATTAATTGGTGATTCTTGAGGCTGGTAACTCTAATCGAACTTCTTTGTATTAGAGGTAAGTTTTGGTCTTGCTTTCCTGAGATGGTCTTCATGAGAGCCAGTTGCATCATGGTGTTTGATGGGTTTTTGCAAATGCACTTGACAGTATTGTTCTTGCAAGAACTGCTCCAGAACAGCTGACCTTTATGTTTTTAAATAATTGACTGTTGATGTTTTTGTTATGTACTTACCTAATGTAATCATATGTGTTATTTCATAGTTTTGAATTTTTTTAAATAAAATTATTTGTATAGCGCTTTTAACAATTGACATTATCACCAAGCAGCTTTACACAATCAAAATAATTATTTAAGTTTGTATGAAATGTGAATGTGTATGAATCAAAAACTTTTTCAATAAAAAAAAAAACACAAACAAACAAACACATTAATAAATAATATATGTATGTAGAACTCTAGTAGGACTCTGAATCCAAACTTTTTTTTGTTTTTCCACCTAACCAGCATCCAAAATTCATCCATCAATCCACCCATATTCTGTCTCTCCAATCAGCCAGTTCTATTTTTGGCAAAACCATTCCTTTTAGAAGATCAACTATGAATATTTTATTTTTAATCAAATAATATGAGACCAATAAATTTTTTTACAACTACAAGTCACTAAGCATGACCTGAGTAAGTTAAAACCATCGTACATACTAAAGTTTTTACAGTGGACACAATGTTGGACCTGCTAGGACCTGTCCCAAATGGATCACTCCATTAATGCAAGAGCAACCCAGTTCACCAAAACACATATCAATCCAATACTCTTCTAAGTCTCTCTCTCTCTCTCTCTCTCTCTCTCTTGTTCTTTGCTCCTGAGCAGGCCCAAGTGTGCACTCTCTGACAGAGGATTATAGAAAACAGATGACTTACGCTTCTAATTTGTGGCCTTAAATTGCAAACAGAGTTTCAGGAGTGGAGAGGGTAATAAATGGTAGTAGGGCTCAAACACACACACACATACACATGCACTATGATAGGGAGTGGTGAGTGGTTGGCCTGTAGGTTAAAATGAATAAGAAGAGACAGGTTATGATGGCTCAGTAGCTCGAGCACTATCGCAGCATACACAGTCTTAAATCAGTGCAAACAGAAGCAGTAAGGTAGAACCCACTGCTATTTGTGTAACACTGGGTCATTTGAACGTTGAGGTGATCTGAGGATACCCAGATAGACTGGCTATTTAAAAGAAGTCTAAAATGGATAATTATCACACATGCACCATTTAGGTGGATGCGTG